>PQWQ01000003.1:3617500-4217500 GCA_002943765.1 Psoroptes ovis | reverse complement strand
TGAATTTTAAAGACTATACTTGTATGCATTCAACAAGAAAAGAATTGAAAACAACAAACAAACATCAATCAGTTTAAGAATATTTTCTTCATCATCATTCGGGCCAAAAAGTAATAAACTTGAGCAAATTTTTTCTTGTGTGTATCTGTGTGTATGTGTCTGTG
Organism: Psoroptes ovis; assembly: GCA_002943765.1. Classification (NCBI taxonomy): domain Eukaryota; kingdom Metazoa; phylum Arthropoda; class Arachnida; order Sarcoptiformes; family Psoroptidae; genus Psoroptes; species Psoroptes ovis. Next base: position 4,217,336 of record PQWQ01000003.1, on the reverse strand, counting down.
TATTATATGATTTTGTGTAAATCGGTTTAACACTTTATGTCCGTATTTATTCAAAAAAAAAAAAAAAAAAAAATTCGTGAAATTGAACAAACATTGAATGAATTCAACAGTGTTCATCAACAATAATCATCAACAGCAGCAACAGCCACAGCGACAACATCTCAAGAAGCAATAAGACTTATACATGTGCACATATTCTTAGTTTATATAGAAAATTCTTAAAAATTTTAATTTCATTCGTTCGGTTGGTTGATGGTGTGTGTGTCTTTGAACGTGTTTATTATTATTTCAAACAAAACAAAACAGAATTGTTTCGAAATTTGTTTAAAAAAACATTCAGAATATTCGCGATATATAGTCACATTTAACAGCCAACAAAACCATATGTACAACAACAACCGAGAATATAGACAACAACAACAACAGAATTCAATGATTATTTACTATTTTTGATGCAAAAAAAGAAAAAAAATTCAAAGAATAAATTGCAATCAAATTATTATTATTATTATTATTATTATTATTATTATTATTATCATCATTACCAACAAGAAGCATATGATACAATGATGGTGATGATGATATTGAATACCATAGAATATTATTGTTGAATTGATTTGAATTATCATTGAATTAATATTATTTTGTATGTAAAATTTAATGATCAACAAACCAAATAATATTTGCGAAAACGTATTCACGAAACAATTTATTTTGATTCGATACTAGTTATCTTATTATTGATAATTCAACTGCTCCAACTATCGAATAAACGCATCGACAAAATTCAATCGAATCAAATTCAAAACAATTATCATTTTGATATTTACAGGAAGATTGTTATTATTAATAGACAGCGAATGAAATTCAAAGGGGTGTGTGTATTCCTTATTTACTTTGATATATGTTTAGAAGATGATGAAGAAGAATCAATAGAACAGAATTGAATTAGTAAACATACATAGAAAGAAGACGAATAATTAAATAAACAACATCAAAACATATTTGAATTCTGTGCCTTCATTTGTGTGTATTGTATGAATCTTATAATTTCCAAGAATAATTTTCCAACTAAACTATTATATTCAACCAGCCAACTTTAATATTCAATTTTAAATACATCATCAAGTGGCCTTTCTATTTGGATGCTATTATCATTGAAAGAAATGAAATAATAATAATAATAATTAATGTATTAATATTATTCTTGATTCTACAATGATAATTAATTATCAATAATTCAATATCAATATTTGTATCAATCATTATATATTATTCGAAGAATATTCCGTCCATTTTCAATCATTTTTTTTAACGAGAATATCATTAATTGATGAATTGAATTCATCGATGTAAAATTCTGTCCTATTTTATATGTATTCATCATTTTTTTTTAATTTATGACCATCATTGATACCGCTCATCAATCATTATCTGTATTATCATCATCATCAACAATACCATCATCATCATCAATGTCATCATCAACAGCAACATATGATTTTTCATCATCAAATTTGATATCACAAAGCACCACATCATCATCATCATCATCGACATCATCAACAAGTAATACGCTAGATACATCATCATTATCATCGTATCAGAATCGTAATCAAAATGCATTGCAACGACGTGCACAACAATTACGAAGATGGCGTGAAATTGAAGAGATTGAAAAACAAAATTCAGAAAATAATGATAATTTGAAACAAAAATCACCGACCAAAGTATGTTTTTCACCGACAACATTATTCTTATCGGCTTGTGTACAACGTGATATTGATGAATGTGAACGTTTATTAAGAAATAAAGAGTTAAGAGATGCCGGTGGTGTTAATGTAACCAATTGTGATGGACTTACAGCCCTACATCATGCTTGTATTGATGATAATGAACAAATGGTTCGGTGGTTGTTGAGTAAATCGGCGAATATCAATTGCAAAGATAATGAAGGTTGGACACCATTACATGCAAGTGCAAAGTAAGTTATGCTAATGTTGATTTCATTTGAATTATTTTTATTAATTTTTCTAAATTTTTTCTTTCCCGTGTTTTTGATTTATTGTTTTTTTACAAGTTGTGACAATCAAAATATTGTCAAAATATTAATAGCAAATCCATCATGTGATCTGTTTGCATTGAATTGCGATAATGAGCTAGCATGTGATGTATGTGAAACTAAAGAATGTGAAGATTTAATTCGTGCACAAATGAAAAAATCGCTAACATATGATCTGAAGGCAAGAAAATCAGTATCATTAGCAACGAATCGTCCGATTAGAGTCGGTATCGGCAGAAATAATGATAATCATCATGCTAACGATGATGATGAAGATGAAAATGAAGAAATTTACAAGAATCTTCGACAACAAGAATTGAAAGCAATCGATCGTGATATTGATGCATGGATTGATTCGAAAAAGAATAATCCATCATCGTTTGATATTCGTGAAGAATTAGAACGAACCAGAGATCCATTATCCGGTGCAACAATTTTGCATGTTTGTGCAGCCAAAGGTTATCAGAATTCGTTGGAAAAATTTCTACAAACATTTTCCTCCAGTCTTGATCTTGATTCATTTCGTGATTGTGATGGTTATACAGCATTACATGCAGCTGCATTTTGGCGTCAACCAGAAACATTTGAAATATTATTAAAATTCGGTGCTAATCCTGATTTGATGACTGAAAAAACTACTGATAATATTATGTCTAGTTCAGTGTTGGAATTGTGTAAAAATGATCCAAAATTTGTCGAACTGATAGAAGTGAACAAAGAAAAAGAAAAAATTGCCAAAGAATCTGAAACACAGCGAAAGATATTCGCTAAACGTCAACGTGAACAAAGACGTTCGACGCAAGGCGTTAAACGTGAAGATCTGGAGCAAGCACTTAAAATGATGGAAATGGGTATGTGTCAAACACCATTATTTTCCAACTGTCATTCAATTTCCTCATTTTTTTCCATTCACTCTAATTGCAGCTAGAAATGCGTCATCCTTAACAGCATCATTAGACACTTCATCAGACATCAAACGTCAAGTCGATGATTCAGTTGACAATGATGACAAAATTATGGCTGATGATAGTCACGAGGAAAATGTCGAAAATTATAACCATTCAAATAATGATGATAATGATAATAATTCTTGTTCAACAACAGCTGTAGTCTCATTAAGTAGTCTGAGAAGATCATCGAACACCACTGAAGATGGTGATAATGATGATTCATCGGAACCAACATCATCATTGACCATAAAATTACCATCAAGGCCAATGATGAAACCATTGGTAAAAACCGATTCCGGACAATTGGTTAATGGTGAAATAGTTGAAGCAAATTTAGTTACAACATGTACACCGAAATCGCCAATAACACCACCGCCAACAACAACGACATCATCATCATCATCGACAACAAGTGGAACTGAAACACCACCGATTACAATGAAAATACAAATGTCAACACCGGCTGAATTTGCCAAACGCAGAAGAATAAAAAGACGATCGACAGGTATCGAAGATGATAGTGGACATGCATTATCACCAGATATATTGGCCGATGCAATTGCGAATCCATTGACGACAAGTTCCATTAATAATAATAACAGTAATAGTAATAATACAAATGATACATCTGGCAAAGTTGATGCAGCATTCGAAATAACATTAAGTGTAAGTAAATATTTCAATTTTCATTATTGTTTTAAGAATTTCAATTATATCATTGTATTATCATCGTTATTATTATGTATGTATTTATCATTTTTAACTAAATGATACATACATTTGTATTGAAAGAAAAAAATGATGATGATGATGATGAAATAGATTTAAATGTCAAGGTAATCATTGATTTAAGAATAGTAGAAATGAAGAAAAATTATTTATCATCTGTTATTTCATTTATTCATTTGAATATTTTTTTTCTAATATTTCAATATCAATCGGTTGTAATTGATAAACAAAACAAGAGAAGGTTGAATATATCATATTGCTTTACAACGTGTGTATGTGTGTGTGTGTGTTTACGTATGAATTGATGATTATCGTTTTTTATGATCAAATTCAAATTTGAATTTGAATTTAAATTTGATCATAATTATTGTAATTATAATAGTTGTAATTGTAATGATTACAATTACATTATTTACATTTATTTATTTACAATTATTTTTAGAATTTGATCAAAGATATAGATAGAGAAAGCAACAGTAGCGAACAAACATTCAAATAAACATTGAAAACAAACAAAATATCCTTCAATTTGTGACACATTTGTTTATGAGAAATATGCAATGTAACAATGTATTATTATTATTATTAGACAAACAATATATAAACTGTTATAATATATCAATATTATGTTTATAATTCAATTTCAAATTTGAATTTAATACTTTTTTTTTTACTGCTAGAATTTTTAAATGTTTTTTTTTTACCAATTTTTTTTATTGCTTATTATTATGATTATTATCATCATTTATTTTTATAATTTGATCAATGTACACACATATTCGTCTATATGTGTGTTTATCCTGTTGTTTTATGTCGTTGTTGTAGAAAATTCAATAATATTTAAAATGATTATTTTTGATTGCAAAATTAGAACATTGTCTATTTTTAGGAATATAAAATGAATGATAATGGCGGCGGTTTGGTTTGAATTTTTCAAAGAAATGAATTGAAAGGGGATGAAAATTGATTTGAACCCATTTAATGTTTGTTTTGTGAATGTTTGAAATACAAAATACGAAGAATTTAAATCTGTAAAATTTAATGCCAATACACACACAGATACATTCACATACAATGCATTCAAAACAGATTCTTCTTTATGAAGCGAATATCGTCTTGTTTATTTTTATTTCTAAAATTTCTTTAAGAAAGAAACAAAAAATCCTTCAGAATACCTTCTATTTCATTCGGTTTGGTTGGTTGTGTGATAAATGATGATTGAATGAATGAAATTTGCAAGAATTTATTTATTTATTCATTTATTTTTCGAAAAAAACGGATTCAGTGTGTCACAGTCTGAGCTATATGTGTGTAAGAAGATTGAGTGAAAAAATAATCATTGAAATTGTAAAATTAATTGTGTATTTGAGAATGAAATTTTAATTTGAAATTTAAAGAATTTTGTTGTGGTTTTTCGAATTATTTGAGAAAATAGTCATTTGTTGATGATTCGTTGTTATTTTATTAAGATTTTATTAATTTTTTAAAATGTTTATCGAGTATGGATATGTGTGTGTGTTTTGATGGCATAATTATTTATTTTGAAATTTCAATTATTAAAAAATAATTGAAGAATTTCCATTTCAAAAACAAAGTCATTGAACGATCAATTATTTGAGTTGTTTGTTTGCTTTTGATTGTTTGGTTGATTGTCATTAAGAAAATTGATTAATTAGTCAAAAAATCATAATTAAAAAATGTCATATGGATCTCTTGGACGACGATCTGGATTGTCATCATATAATCCAAGATTATCGTCTGCAACATCATCATCATCATCGAAACCATCATCTAGTCGTCTGTCATCAGCGTCATCAGCCTTGACTGGTTCAAGTCCAATATCACGATCATTAACATCATTATATGGAAGTGGTGCCGGTAGCGGTGGTGTTGGTCAATCAGCTGTTGATCAATATATGCAATCGGCTGCATCATCATCATATGGTTCCGGTTCGAATAGTCATCGTCGTAATCCACATATGCGACGGCCATCATCATCATCCACCAATGCACATCAACCATCGGCAATGTCATCGATTGCTAATCGTTTACGTTCACAATCACAAAATAGTTTAAATTCGATTGGCAGTGGAACACAGACATATGCTGTTAGATAATTAATAATTCTTAATTTCCAATTTAGACCTTTATTTTAATTTAAATTAATTAATTTCATTTTTCTACTTATTCCCCCCCACAGACACCGACTAACCCAGCTACCCGTTCATCACGTATCATAACACGTCCAGCCGTATCGAATGCATCATCATTATCATCATTAAATTCGACACGTAGCCGTGATCAATCATCATTAGCTGATGATATTGCAACAGCAACAACAACACCTACTAGTAATATATCGGCAGCATCATCAATTAATTCATTATCATCATATGACAGCAATAATAATACTAATACAAATAATAATAATAATAATAATTTATCATCATCATCATCGTATGCAAATGAAAACAACAATAATGATAATAATGTTTATAATAGCTATTCTAGGTCTAATTTAAATAATGCCAATAATGATCAATCAATGACAAATTCGACTAGTGATTCAACGAAAGACCTCAAAGATATTTCAAATCTAATATCATCAGATGAAATTGATTATAAAAAATTATGTAAACAATTACTACGTGAAAATGAAACATTACGTAAACGTTTGAAAGAAATAGAAGAAATGGATAAGAAACGTGAACAAGAATTTAATCGTGAAAAACGATCGCTGCAACGTAATATATCCGAGCTGGAAGAAGAACTGAAAATAATGAACGATATTAAAGCGGATAATATGCGTTTGAAAGATGAAAATGCAGCATTGATACGTGTTATATCGAAATTGTCGAAAAATTAAGCGAATCGAATGAATGAATGAATCCATTCGATGAATCGTTTGATTAATGATAATCATAATTTCATCCATTTTTCACAGCAAAAATTCATTTCATTCTAAATTGATTAACCCTTTCATCATAATGTCATAATGTCATCTCACGTTCAAATTGATAATGGTATGCTAATGAGGTTATAATCTTTAAAATTTGATCAAAAATATTCTCATCATTTATTCAATTTTATTATTATAATTGCACATACACCACCACCATAAACCAAAAAAAACGTAAATACACAACTAATTAATTACAATTAATTAATTAATCATTTATGAAATTTCAATTATTGAAGATGAAAACAACCCGAACTATCTAGTCGTGTGTTTTATTCACTTAAAATTAAATGAAATAATAAGAAAAAAAATATATATTTTATTATAAAATTAATAAATTACATATATATGTATAACCCTTTCTTCTTTTTTTATTATTTTAAATAAATAATACAAAAATTATTGATGAATTTCAATGTGTGAAAATTGGCCCGATTCAAAACAGTGTTAATTGATCATTTAAACAATAATCGATTCGTTTCAAATGTACAATGCAAACAATTGAAAGACATGTGATTAAATAGAATACATAACGATTCGATATCTGCAGCCATTCATTGTGTTTATTCAAATAGATTGCGATCAGCAAATAATTGGTAAATGAATGTGGATTGAAAATACGCCATAAAAACGTTATCAAAGTCATCATATATGATTTAAATATATTCTCTTGCATAACCGTACGTCGGGCAAAACCATCGAATAAATTCGGATCAATCAAGTAATGATATTGATTTAGGAATATGTTCCATGCGAAAGCGGAATAACCGAAATGTAGCACTAATAACGTTACGTATTGTTTGATTAATCGATTTCGTTGATATAAATCGATTGATTTCGATGTTTTGGTTAATGATTTGGATGCGGATGATGATACATCATCATAGAAATCATCATCATCACATTTATCATTTTCACAAAGCAAAACATATGTTGATTTATTATTATTATTATTATTGTTTTGACCATTAGTCGTCAATGATGTTGATGATGAGGTTGTTGTCTTTGTAATTGTTGATGTTGTCATGGTGGTGGTGGTAGTGGTCATCGATCTTGACAATGAATTAAATTTATTATGTTTCAATGAATACAGAAATAATGCAAAACAAAATACAACGATACCGATGGCATCACAAAGGCCATCGACAATGTAACCGCTTGAATTTGTGACCGATACCTGTGTTTTTGAATTTTGAAAAATGACCAAGGGTCAATTATCATTGTGTATAGTTTTCTATGTGAATTATTACCTGTTTATTAGCATCGATACCTAATCGATTACGTGCAATATAACCATCAAGATCGTCCATAAATTGCCGAAAGAAATATGCTAAACAACCGAATCGGCGAACATACAGGTGATCATTCATAATCAATTTGGATGCCAACAATGCGAATAATACGCCTAAATACGAAACATGATTTGCTTGTAACCATTCGAAATGATTCGGTAAGTTTGTCAATTCAATAAATATTACTGTTAAAGGGTGTAATATGTAAAGATTGACATGATCAATCATAACGGTTTTCACTGTGATCGTTATCTGAATGAGTGTTTGTTTGCGTATTAATCAATCAGTCAATTTAAAACTTTTAAATCAATTTAGATTGACTCACATTTAAATTTGATTCATTTTGTATTGTTTCATAGAGATGATAATCACATAATAGAAAATATATGATGAATATTGTTATGATGATTGTATTGAAATTGTCTCTGAGCATTTTGTTTGATCGATTCAATTCAATTTTCAACGATTTCATACAATTTATATATGGAATGTGATTCCAATCCTGAATTCATTTCAAGATTTGAATCATGTCTAAAAAACACTTGTCACTTAGTCTTGTTGATTTGTATTCGAAAAGATTCGAAAAAACTCAAAAAGATTCAAACACATCAATTTGACCCAAATTTTTGAATGATGATAATCATATATCGTTGAATTGAATTATAAATAATTTCGAACGTGTTAAATCACAAGAAATTAAATGAATTGATTTATATTATTTTGATGATAATTCATATCATATATTGTTTCATGTATTAACAAATATTCAATAACAATGAATGAATTGACAAAAAAAAATAATGAATTTTCATTATAAAAAATATGAATGTGTTCTCCGTCATCAACTTAAATGATTTTAGAATCACGTTTCTGAAAATTATAATTCATTAAATTTGATTTTAAAAAATTACATTTTGAAACGATGATGATTTACATCGTTGGTTGCTGTTTACAATGACGACTGATGATTTGATTATATTTTATGATTGAAATCACATCTCATAATAAATAAATCACATCTTAATTTATAAAAATATAAATCTCTTAATTCATAAATAAATCTCACAAATACACAAAAATAAATCAATCAAATTCGTAATCATCAAATCTACAATCTGTAGAAAGATGTCTATTTTCCTATATAGTCGGCATATAATTGCATCCAAAGCTGACAAATCATGAAATTGATGAGGGTGTTTTTTTTTGAAAATTTTCAAAATTCAAGAATCAATTGTCGGTGATATCATACGATAATCGATGATGACTGCTAAGCATCTAATCTAAGCCTATGAGAATACAAGACCCTGTACCTGTATGATCGTTGATTGATTGAAAATTTTCAGCCCGGAAAATTTTTCCAATCAAATTTATTGTTTTTCAAATACCTGTGTATATCACCACCTCACCACCATTACCTGTGTATATCACCACCACCAAAATAAAACAAAAGTTATTTTCATTAATTTCTCTGTCTCTCTCCACCTTATCTTATGACAATTATCATCTCCATCATCATCATCATCTCCATCACCATCAAAGGTATATCAGTAAGATATCAATCATCAATTAATCATTGTTTTTTCTATGGTAACCATAGGTGATAACCTTGCGTATCGTTGATTTGCTTTGGTTTTTCGAATGTTTTCGAATGTTTTTACTTTGAATTTGCTTTGAGTTTTACCGGTGGCTTTTTATTTTGATTTTTAATCATCGAAAATATTTGTGATTTAATTGAATGACGATGATTGAATTTTCCCTCTTTTTCCTCTTTAGATATGCCCTGTTAATCAGCAGCAAATCCCCATGGTGATTTTGATTTTTCAAATTTTGAAAAATTCAAATTTAGTAACAAACGCCGCCACCAGATGGCTCTAATAGTCCCGAATTTTTCAAAATTTTGAAATTTTGAATTTTCAAAATTTCAAAGGTTCGAAGACTTTTTCCTTGATTAAAATCCAAAAATCAAAGAAAAACTGAGAGAAAATCTAAAGTAGAAAAATCTTAACTCGTTGAATACTAAATTAGCAATGCATTTATGGATTTTTTCGCTTTTGCTGCCGCATAATTTTCTCATTGAACAAATCAAATCAAACCAAATCATAATTTACTTTGTTCAACAAAATATTGACTTGAATATGATTGCTTGCTGATGATGTTGAGCTTGTTTGATGTGTATTTTGCACGAAATGAATTTATGATTTCGAAGAAATGAATGAATAAATAATGAACTAAATGATTGTTAAAGGTTTACCATGAAGTATTAAAAATGTGAGAAAAACATGTGTTCAAAACATATTTGTACTCAAAGGATTAATAATAATAATGAAACGTACAAAATAATTCGAAATTGTACGAACTAATCTACGAAATCTAAAATAAAAATCAACGAAAAATGATTATCAGATTATTGAAATCTATGAAAAATTGAAATAATAAATGAAATCTAATGAAAACGAATGAATAAATGAGAATAAATGATTGAAATTCATTTATTTATTCAAAATATTCGTTCAAAGACATACATATGAACAAATGGCCAACACCTAACCATTATCCTTATTATTAAGATTGTTGTTACCATTATCATTCCGAATGATAAATAATCTTAAATCATAAATACATATTTGAAAAGTGTTTCAATTTGTTTCATTTCATTCATTTTATTCCTTCTAATTTCATATTTTCTCATAATAATAATTCAATGAAAATTAAATATATGAAAATGATTGATTTGATTTGATTGATTGATTCATTGTTTATATTCATTTATATATATCAAATACTTGAGATGAAAATTGGCAAATTTTCTTACTTTATTCATTGAATGAATGAATGAATTGTATTAAGGATTAGATTTTTTGTGTTCCAATTTCTTGAAATCTTTCTTCAAATTTTAATAATAATAATACGGTTAATCGACACGTTATTATTATTATAATAAACACGTTCATATTAGTACAGGGTTTCAAATTTTAATTCGGAGTTTTCAAGTTGATTTTCGTAGTTTTGAATGTAATTTTGAACTGTACAATTACGAAATTCAATTTTAAAACTACGAATTAAAACTTGAAACCTTATATGAAAATAATTCGGCGAATTCAAATTCAATTTCAATTTCATTTCGTTTCATTTTAATTCAAAGTTTTCAAATGGGAATCGGCTTTTGATCCCCAATGCTTTCGATTTTTGAAAAGTTTTCGAATATTTCTCAGTTGTTTGCTCGTATCTTTGTAATTAATCAATGATTGAATCAATCTTTGAATGAATCGAAAGGGGCAAATCCATACATTTTTCTTAAGAAATTCGTATGAGATTTGTTATTAATTGATAATTATCGATTGTGATCAATATCAAACCCACAAGTGTGTGTTTGTATTGATATTTTGAAATTTTTTTCAAAATATTTGTTTTAAGATCTAAGAGAAGAAATAATAAGAAATAATGGAAATAATAATAATGATAATATTGATTTGCCTCCGAGCTATATCAGCTAACAATTTCGATCCATTTTCAGTCCATTTTTCATTTATTTTGAATTTTTACTTTGTATTTTCGAGAATATCATCGATTTACATTGATTGCATGAGAAAATGCATCGAAAATGCATTAAAATCTGCTTAAATTGTCACCATAACCTTGTAAAACCCAAGACTTTTGACCTTTAAACCTCTAAACCTTCATCCTTTTACCTTATGCCCAATAAAATCATTGATCATTGATTTAAATGATTGAACTAAAATTATTTCACAAATTTCAAATGACAATACTCAGAGCAAACATTTTCAAAACACTTCGGACATTGGCCTGTATGCATGCAGCATGTAAACATGCCTAAATGTCTAACAATTATCATTTTGATCAATTGTTCGAACCACTTGTTGAATGTTTGGTTATTTTTGTGAAAAAATTTTTCGTGAACAAAACATTGCATTGAACAAACTTGTTTTCATCTTCATCTATCATTTGGTCAACCAAAAATAGTTGAAAAAAAACCAGAAAACATTTGAAATATTATTTCAGATAGATTTTCAATGATTATTTCGATGTTTTCACCGAAAATTCTCACAAATATTTCATTCAAACATTGTTCAATGTTACATTGTAGCTATGAATATTCATAAATATTCATATATTCAAGCGTGTTATGTAATGTAAACGCTTTAAATACACAAATATTTGAATTAAAATAAATTCAAATAAAATAAATATTCTCAAAGCCATTGAAAAATGACATTGAAATTTATATTCATTCAAATTCATTTATTTACATTTATTTATTCATGTATTTCAATAATCTAAGTTTGATATTTCTCATAATTTTCCTTCGAATATTTTACGTAATTTTCTTCTATTTAAATTTTAAGTATTCGCAATTAAACATAACGATTAAATGTAGCGAAACAAAATCAATTTGAAAAATGAGTGAATGAATGAGAAATGCTTAAATGAGAAAATTGAGAAAAATATTTAATTACAAAACTTGAATTCATGCAAATATTTACTACTATTTGAGCTATTTTAAATACATTTCAGCCAGGTATATTTATATTTAAATTCATTCATTTATTATTATTTCATTCATTGAATATTTCATTCAGGTAATTTCTAATTCATTTTTGAATAATTTCAAAAATGATTTTTAGAAAATGTTTTTGAAATTATGGACAAATTTTAATGAATTTGTTCAAAATGAATCTTAACAAATTCGTGAAGATTAGATTCAACGTGAATTTAAATTTAAATTCAAATTACTTTGAATTTAAATTTAAATCAAAAAACAAAATTTCAATGGACTCCCATTGAAATTTATATTAATCACCGAAATGTTTTAATGGAAATCTTAAATATTTTCATATTAAAACGGCTTCAAGCAGCATGAAGCATGTGGTTTCGTGTATTTTGATCATTTTAAATTTTTATTCCAATCAAATACCTGTATGCTTCAATATTATCAATGAATCCATGCATCCGAAGCATGTTTGCATGCTTGTACAATGCAACAACTCATTGATCAAAGTAAATCAAAGTAAATTGCACACAAATATATAATTCATAATCGATAAGTTTATATCGAAGTTTGATTAGTTTCCCCTTTCAGTCCTCCTTTATTTTCGAATCAATGAGTCTTCGATGATGATAATAACCAGCAACAAGTTTGCCATCATTTCTTGTATTAAACCACCACATCCAACCACCATCACCATCAATAGTCTTATCATCGGCAGACATCCACTGACACGGGTAAAATATCTTAAAAAATATGAATGAATAAATAAATATCCTCAGAGAGATAATATCAAATGATTGAAAACACACAGACAAATATTAGGTTGTCCGATTAGTTTTTGCCGATTATATCGTAGAGAATCATTTGGAAAATCAGCAAAAACTTTTCGGACGAGCTAATATATCTTCGAATTGAAAAATCTTGTTTTTCTTTACTCCATGTCTTAAATCATTATGATCATCTTGTCCAACTGCATCAACATCGACATGATCAGCATTAACATCACCATGCGCCAGCAGCAGCAGCAGCATCATCGATTTCCAATCATCCAAACTTGTTCATCGGTCGGTCGGCCGTCTTAGGTTGTTAAGGCGGCCGAAGGTAGGGGCGCTGGTGCTGCCACCGCTGCTGCTGCTGCTGCACGATCATCTATCAAAATACATCGAAGTATTCATGTTTTCCCCCTTTTGCTTCCCCCTTATCGAACTATCTTCGACGAATTCCATACGAATATCTCTTTCAATCACTTACAACCTGTTGATTCACATTCGAAATACCTGTTGATTCACGAAATTCGAAAATTCATATTTTTGCTTGCCGTGATTTGATCTATCCTTTGGTGGATATATTTAAAGACGCCGATCTTTATAATAATTGTGATGAAGACGGCGTGATTATACATGCTATTATTATTATTACTTAGATGGTGAACACTTGTTGAATATACCTGTTTGTATTAGGTTGTCTCATAAGTTTTTGCCGATTTTCTCATGATTCCTTACGATATAATCGGTAAAAACTTTTCGGACAACCCAATATATACCTGTGTATTCATATATTTGTATTATTTTTTAGATTATCCGAAAAGTTCATTCGGCTTAATCCGATAGAGTTGTTTGTATAAAAATCAGCCAAAATTTTTCGGACAAACTAATATACATTATTATTTACTCGAAAATTGCTTTCATTGTTGTTGTTGATGATCATCATCATCATCATCATCATTATCATTAGGATTATAGTTATTATTATTATCATGATAATCGATGAACGATTAAAGGTAATTATATTTGTATATTTATACATTTTGTTACTGTATTTTGTTGTTGTTATCGTTGTCGTTGATTATTTGAATTATCTCTGTTGGAATTTGAATTATCCCGAGAAAATATTTAAGTTAAATAACCAGTTATATGTGTAACAACATCGACCTATACATGAGTTTGTTAATGAGGCATGTATTTATTTATTCACATATTTCTTAAATCGAGAGTTTAAAGTTTCAATTCGTAGTTTTAAAATTGAATTTCGTAATTTTACCATTTGAAATTTCATTCAAAACTATGAAAATTAACTTTAAAACTCTGAATAAAAACTTGAAACACTGTAAATAATAAATGATCAAGAGTAAAGGTGGTGCCGGTTATGGTGGTGCTGGTGGTGGAAATATGGGGCAAACAAAAATTACAACCTTTTGGTGCTTTTTTTGTTGTTGTTTATTTTGATCTTTGATTATGATCACTGATGACAACGATGATAATTATAGACATCATTAATCAAAAATCTATCCAATTGAATTGATCCAAATTTGAAAAAATACGAAATCCATTGAATGATCATTGATCGAATGTTTTTACGAAGAAAAATATCTTAAAATATTAGGTTGTCCTAAAAGTTCATTCGGCTTAATCACAATAGAGTTGCTCGAGGAAAATCGGCCATAACTTTCCGGACAACCTAATATTTTAAAATTGTTAAATTTGAGACTCTCCAAGAAGAGTTATCCGAAATCAACCGATTCATGGGTGAATCAACAGGTGGATTCACATGGAAATTATCATTGAAGATTTGAATCTATTCATCAGTGGAAAAACAAACAAAGACTATTCTATGTTTAACACGATTGATCATCAATTAAAATGCTTGAAAAGCTTACGAGAGAGCGTTGAAATGAGAGAAATTAAGCAAATGTGAACAAAATATTTCTATGAACACAAAAGGATTAAGATTAAGGTAAGTTAACATGAGGTAAAAGTCTTAATAATAATTCAAATAATCGCCAGAAATTATAGCCTTAAATCAAGACCTAAAACTGGTTTTCGGATTTTTATTTTTAATTTCATTCATTTATTTATTTATTTTTAATTCATTTTTGAGCCGAATTTTTTCGAATCTATTTTGATTTAGCCAAAAATAAAAACTATCCGAAATAAATATCAATGAATAATTATGATTATCGTAATCATAATTGAATATTAGATGCAGCCGAATAGCCATCGAATTCATTCGATAACCGGCTTTTGGCAGGGGTGGAAAAATATTTATTTTTCACCGAAGAAAATCAAAAAAAATCAAAATACTACAAAATACTTCAGGTATTTGGCCTAGAATGGGACCTACACCTGTGTGTTTGTGTTTGTTTGTTGACACACACATGATATTCGAGTGAAGATTGAACACCTATATCTTTGAATTGAAAATGAATCGAAAATGTCTCTGAATGTCTTTGAATATCTTTGAATTGAAATATTTCTTCATTGAAAAGTGAAAAATGGTCAAATTTTTAAGTCAATTTTAAGGACTAGTGTTTATATTTAAAATAATTATTCGAATTGAAGAAATTATTTAAAGAAGTCAAAGATATTTCTTCGAAGACAGAGAGAGAGGAGAAGAAATTATTATTTTCTTGATTAAAATCTACTGCTGCACACATATTTGTACCTGTTTTCGGGGCTTATGTTGAAAATACCTGTATGTCTCTATGAATGTTTCGTTGGTATCATTCGAATATGATCATTCATATATTCTCTTCGTTTTAAGACATTTTTTTTCGTTTGAAGGGGGCAGATATTCACAAAGATATTCGAAAAAGATATTTCAAAGATATTTTTCCACCTTAGACTTTTAAAGGTATTCATTCATTTATTAATTCATTTTTCCATTTTTTTTTCAAATATTTCAATGATCGTATGATTCGAATGAGAACATAGAAAGATATAACAGGTTAGTCGGTGATGATTACCATTGCAATGATGGGGCTGGTGGTGGTGGTGGTGGTGGTTGTGGCCATACACTGGATTTTTCCGGTGATTATCGATGGTGGTGGTCATCATTGGTTGGAGTATTTTGTATTTGAAAGCATCTTCAAATACCTTTGAAACATCTTTGAATACCTTTAAATATCTTCAAATATCCTCAAATATACCTTTAAATACCTTTAAATACCTTCAAATACCTTTGAAACATCTTTGAATACCTTCAAATACTTTCATATATACCTTTAAATACCTTTCAAATATACCTTTGAATGAAAATCTTCAAATTTGACCAGTGAATACAGCCTTAAAATCACTTCGAAAAGAGAGCCATGGAATTCCATTCAAACAAAATAATCCATATTTATTATCCAATTGAATTCAAACATGAATATCTCATGATATTACCATCTATTACCATCTCTGAAAATACATGATATGATCAGTCATATTCTCTAAACGTTTTAGTGTCTTTTGGCCATTCATTTGATTCAATATTTTTAATTCAAAATTAAATACATTTAATTTCAAATATATATTATTAGGTTGTCCGAAAAGTTCATTCAGGTTAATCACAATAGAAATGTTTGCGAAAATCGGCCAAAACTTTTTGGACAACCCTAATATATTTCGACTCTATCTCTCTCTCATTGAATGTATGAAAAAATTCTCTTTAATTTCTTTCAAAAATTTCCATTTTTAAAAACTGGAAATCGGTGTATGTTAAGTCAATGATGGTTGTTTTACATGTATCTGTGCATTACATTTATTTGATATCTTTGATTAACAAGCAACAAATGAATGAAACGAACGACAGGATGAATTGTTTTTTGGCAGATATGAGATAATACAACTATTAGGCTGTCCGAAAAGTTCTCGCCGATTTCCCAATGCTTTTTCTATGATATAACCGGCGAAAACTTTGCGGACAACCTTTGAAATGACTAAATGATTTTTAAAAGATGCCTGCCTGTTTGCCTGTTAAATGGTGGTGGTGGTGGTGGTGTATACATGTTTGGTATGTCAATTGAATTCTCTTGTATTTCATCTTCTCTCACTTGTTGATTCGGTGAATGGTGGCAGTAGTCGAAATGACGATGATATCTGATGTCGGCGGTGGCGACGGTGTTTGTAATGCATGATGGTTATGGTTATGGTCGTGGTGGTGGTGGCTGCCGTCAAATATTTTTATGCCGTATTCCTCTATTCATAGTTTTTGTTTGTTGGTCGTTGATCGCTTTTAATAATAATTTTTAATTATTATTATTTTCAAATATTTGCAGCAGCAACAGCCACAGCTAAAGCAGATATTTTATGATATCTATCTATGTGCATGTGTGTTTGTGATTGCTTGATTGGTTTATATTATATTCAATCATTGATTCAGAAGAATTTCATCGATTTTATTTGATTTGAATTCAGTTTGAACCATTGATTCATGGTTTAATGCAGCGATTCGAAGCGATTCAATGCAATTCAATGCGATTCATCGATCAATGAGATTCAGTTATCATCGATCAAAGCGACCAAGCGTCCGATTCTACATTTTTATTTTTGCAGTGATTTTTGAATAACCCTGACCGGTGTTTAATATTAACACACATGTTCCACATCAATCAATCCATATGAATGAATTAATTTTCTATTTTCAATTTTAAAATTTATCCAAATATTCCAGTGTCATCATCATTAGTATTGAAAAAATCATCAAAATAATCATCAATTTATAATATTTACATTCATCAAAATATCAATGAAACAAACTATTTAATTCAATTAAATTGATTTTACCATCAAACGACGATATTAAATACATCATCAACGTACATCATTTCCAGCGCATCACCTATCCTCAATACTCATAGGTATTGCATCTTCATCTCAAAAATATCAATAATAGTGAATGTACCTGTGTGTTTGTCTGCTTGGTTTACCTGTAATTTATTATAAATTATTATTATCATTAGTTGCATCGTGTACATCACATAACCACATCACAAACATTGTCAACTCAACAACGGGCTCATCGCCAAGAACCGGTGTGTGTATGTCTGCATACAAATACACATAGTATTGCATCGAAATCGTCATACCGGCATATCAATTTTTAATATTATCATTTAAAAACAAATAATAACAATATTTTCATTGATAATAATATTAATAATAATAACAAAACACAACACTTGCATTTACAAACGTTTGTGTGTGTGTTTGTGATGTATTTATTTATTTATTTTAATTAATTAATTAATTATTTGAATTGATGAGTTTTCGAATCCGAAAAAAATTGTCCAACGTGTTCATTATCAGTGCAATTTCCAACAATAATAATTTCTCCTAAATTCTTTCATTATTAAGGTGACCAACTATTTTTTGTTCAGAAAAAGTACACTTTGTATTATACTTGAAATATAAAAAGCAAAAAAAAAAAAAAAAAAAAAAATACAAAATACAAAATACAAAATATATTAATATTTGTGTAATATTAATATTAATATTTAATAATAATAATAATGATGATAATACAGAATTTAAAATAAAAATTATTCATTGCTATTATACCGATGTACCCGTTCGATGGTATTTTTCGACTGAATGTATTTTTTTTTTGCGATTGTCTCATTTTTTTCTAACAATTCAGCGATGTCAATGCAATTTTTATCATTCATATTATACTTCACAGTCATTATTGCATTTAAATTGCTGACTTGAAGTTGAGATTTTTCATAGGTCCAAAAATCATTGACCATAGAAAAGAATTTTTCGATGCATGCATTGGTTCCGGGCAAACACATCGAAATTTCCATGATTATTTTCAAATATTTCGTATTGTCAGACAAATTGACCTATCAATCAATGATATATTTAGAAAGAATGAAAATGAATCCATGATATAGAAACTTACAAATTACAAATTTTAATTATATTATTTTTTCGACGAATTGAATGATAAATCAAGATGAAAATAATTTTAAATTTCAAAAATCGTAGAATACTACAAAATCAAAATAACAACAAATTAATCGTTAACTATTTGAAATTCAATCATATTGAAACTTACATAGAACAATTATCAATTTTTTCAATCTTATTATGAATTATTTAGAATATTCACATATGAGAACAATGGAAAAAACACTTTTTCGAAATTCTTAAATAACTTAACTGTTTTCGAAATCGAAATTTCAAAAATTTTTCGATATAAGATGTCAAGAGATGTCAGATGTCGCTTTTTAATTTTGGAATAGTAATAATGCCCGATTCAGATTCGGGATAAGCAAGATATCATTTGAAAAACGAATATATTTGAGACTTATCTGACACCGACACAAAAGCTGCTTTTTAGTAAGAAATTCCATTTCTTTTTTTAAAATGCTACGCACGCGTTATGATTGCTGAAAATACTTTACAAGTGTGCGCGCGAAATTCGAATCACTGTCATAGTAAATTTGAATTAAATTAAAATTCAAAATTCTTATTTCAATTTATGAAATTAAAATAAAATAAACTAGAAAATGTTTTTGAAATTCAAATGAGTACAAATTTTGAAAATAAGTACTTTTTAAGTACAGGATTCAAATTGAGTACAGCTCGCCCAAAATGAGTACAGTACTCATAAAATAAGTACGGTTGGTCACCTTATTCATTATTCAATTCAATTTATTTCTCACCAATTCAAAACTGTGTTAACTATATTTATGTCTCAAGTGTTTTTGTATCTTTTTACCAATTAGGATCAATCCACTTGATTATTGATAATTGATAATACATCATTCATTTATTGATCGTCATTAATTAAACGATTTGATCTCGATCGCGATCAATGTTATCTTAATGTACAAAATCAAATTTCTAGAAGGAATAAGGAAATATATTTCAATCGACAAATATATCAATCAATCAAATTTGTAAATTTACAAATTCAACAAACTCAAATTCAAAGTGAAAATCTCAAAAATATTTGATTCAAAATATCTTCAGAGTCTTTGGACCCTTAATTTGAATCGAATCAATTGAATCAACCAAACCCATCCAAAAAAAAAGCGACAAAATGTTGAATAGCAGTAGTTTATCAAGTTTAAGCATCGATATGGATACAGCATTCTCATCTAATCGTTCATCACCAATCAATTGGGATGATTGTGATGGTGATGCTACATGTGATGATGTATCATTACTTGAAGATGATGATGTTGATGATGAATTGAATTCATTACAGGTAAGTTTTTGAGATTTCAAATTGATTTAATTTCAAATAAATTCAATTCCATTCAAATTCTATTCAATCTACTCTGATTCAAATCCCAACAACAAAAAACCATGGCCCAAATATTCAATTATCCACCTTTCATTGTTTTCAAATTCAAATTTCATTAATTTCTTAAGACAAATAATCAAAATTGAATAATTTCTTAAAGAAAAAACTAGGGCATTCATTCATTTATTTATTCATTCATTTTTCCAATTTTCCAAAATCAATCAAATTTTCAATCATTTATCATTTTCCATTTGATTTTCATTTGAAATTCTCATTGATTTTAAGGCTATAGCTTCGTTTACATCACTCAATTGTGTGCAATTTACACTTGATCATATTTGATTCAGTTTGGGTGTTTTAATTAAGAAAAAAAATGTCCATAGAAATTCAATTAAATCAAATCGAAATGAAAAACCAATCAAATATTTTACTTGTCAAATGGTCAAACATATCCGAATCAATATATGAATTGATAAGATAATCTCCTGACATTTGACAATGCTCTGAATCAGTCATTAAATAAATCAATAAATGACCAGTCAATTGATCGACTAGTCAAAAAAACATTCAAAAAATAAATGTGACTTTGGTATTTGACTGTTTTTTGAATTAGCTGATGACTTGTCATATTGTCATATAGCTTTACTCTTGTCATATTTTTTGCTGACCAGTCAGCAAACGACATGTTTTGACCTGTCATTTCGATCTTGAGGATCAGACAGGCTTAGACCCTTAGTACATTGAAATATCACTGAATTTTCCCTGTCTGAATTTGTTCAGATTTTCCAAAAAAAAAAAAATGAATCAGTCGATTGACATTTTCCAAACGAAATATGACCACATGGAAGCTGTTAAAGCTGTTGTGGCTATACATTTCGATTGAATATTCAATCAATTCAATTGATTCATTCGAAATGACTGAATGAGCGCATGTATTGGTGGTTTTTTCCAATGTGCAATCACATTTGATAATGAAGAAACAATGAATATATGAATATGTATCAGCGCAAAACATTTCAATTCTTTGTTCTTTAAGCTTGAACAAACAATTAAATGAAATGATTGCATCTTGTGTGATCTTTATGAAATAATTGATTGATTGATTCATTGATTGCAATTGGCAATATTTCAATGTTTGTGTTTGAATTCATTGAAATGATTGAATCAATCAATCGATCGCATAGAGTCTATGCCATAGACATTGATATAAATTGAAAACAAACGAATGAAATGCTTTGAAAAATCGAAGATTATTGAATTATCAACAATAATTGACAACGATTATATTGATATCGATGAATCGATGAATCGATTTTTCTTTGATGGACATTTGCAAACATTTACAAATATGAAGGTGAAATATATTAGGTTGTCCGAAAAGTTCATTCGGCTTAATCACAATACAGTTGCTGCATGAAAATCGGCTAGAACTTTCCGAACAACCCCAGATATATCTGATGGAATGTTGAATTCAATTTGATTTGAATCAAAATGTGTGTTGATTGACAAGACACGCCAATCAATCCATGATTTTGATTGATTGATTGATCAAACAAGGCAGGGATGAAATTGATTGACAATTAATTAAAATGTCCATATTCAATGATCGAACGAATTCAAAAATTTCGAAAATCACAAGATTAATACCTTTTCAATCATTCAGATTCCATTCAAAGTGAATTTATCAAAAATTTCAAATCAAAGACCTGCACATTCAACAGGTGTGCTTTGTGAAGACGTACACGTGTGACCATTTCAATTATTACGAATGCTGTCTTGATTAATATTCACCATTCTCTCTCCCTCTGAATCTCTTAATTTGGATGGAATTATCATCATCAATGATGGATAATTTTCCAGCCAAAAGAAAAAACCCAATAAAAGCGATTAATTATCATTGAAATGATCGTTTATTCCAGAAATTAATCGAGATTTCAAGAAAATCGAGATTTTGATCGATTTTAAAACTCATGATTCAAGCCCAATACCCATTGAATACCCATTGAATTCAATTCAAATTTATTCAAATTGAATCCAGATTGAAATTTCGTCGATTTCCAATTCATTTTTCTGGGTGAAATTTTTGCATAAATCAAGAAATATTTCAAATAAATGCTTTGACAATGTGACAATGTCAAATGTGTCAGGAAATATTTGAACAAAAAAAATCCAAAAAATAATAAATTTAAACCAGAAAAATGTCATTTCAAAATATTTGTCAAATTGAAATTTGAAATATTTGAAATTTGAAATTGAAATTTGTAATATTCAAATGTATCTGAGTCAAATTACAATTGATTTTCTATGTGTGAAATTTTCCGGAATTTCCGCTCGGAAAAATGAAGAATCAATTATTTCAATTGAAATACCATGTAAATTGAAATAAATCTGTTTGTAATTTCCAGACATTTTAAGGAAATTTACGCCGAAATCATGCTTGAAAAAAAACGTGTTTCCTTTCAATTGAATTGAAATGAATTGAATTGAATTGATTTTGATTTTGATTTTGATTTTGAATTGAATTCAATTGAATCAGAAAAGCTAAAGCTAATATTCAAGGTTTCAACTCATTCGAATTTGAGGTTCAAATATTTTTGATTTTTTGAAAATTATTCAATTGATTTATGTAACAGCTACAACAGCAAAGACATTGATATCGAAGGCATGAATTGATATTGATGAATATACGGCTGGCTGTTGTGTGTGTGTGTGTGATATATCAATGTGTGTAAAATCGATATCTTTGATGTGAGGCTGCGTTCTGTATTCATTAATACGAATGGTGATAATTTTTCATTAATCAAATGCAGACATTTATTTTTGAATTTGAAATTATCTTATCAGCCGCAGCCACATTGAAAATATGAATGAAATGGAAATGTAAATGTTAAAGTAAATGGAAATAAATTGATTTAAATGTGATTCAAATGTGAATGTATTGAATTTATAATAATTTCAAATTCATGTTAATTCAAATCGATCAAATACATTCAATTTTTTTTTTTGATTTGATTGATCAAAACGGAAATTGTTCAGCTCGTTTGTTCAACATTTGAACACATATATTTTGATATTTTCACAAAATTATCTTTCGTCGTTGATATTAATCATATCAAATCATAGAAATTTGTTTGAAATTTGAAATAATTTGTAACAAATTTGGACAATTTTTTTCCTCATGTTAATTTGACCTAATTATTATTCAATTTATGCGTCAACAAAATATGATATGAATGATTGAAAATCTGCCCTCCAACTGCAACTGTATTAGCATTGTATATACCTGCTCGAGATATTTTGATTATTTTTTCCCTTAATAAATTCAATGAGCCTTTGAATCGATGATCAATCTTTGAATGGACCTGAAGAAATTTTCATTTAAAATGAAAATCCATAAATTATTTGATTTGAAATTAATTGAAATAAAATGAATCAAAATGACATTTTATGAGATTGGAAATTTTTTTTTTTGATGACATTTTCACCAATGAAATGTGTAATTTGAATCATTTATGTGTAATTGGATTGAAATCAATTTAAAATGATCTGAATGAATTACACACAAAAAATATTTTGATTTTGCTCTGATTTAATAATTGAATAAATCTGATTTAATCGGATCAATCGGATTTACATTATCATAACATTTTAATCGATTAAATACAAATTTAATCTAATCTTTTATGTCTTTTATCAAACATAATCATTAGAAACCATATTGGTCATTATCATCCACATCATCCACCCCATCATCATCATTATTAATGAAAAAAAATTATAGCCTTGTTATATTCAATGATCGTCTTATGTCTGAAACATTATCACTGAGCGATGATGGTGAAGATAATTTAAATAATAATAATTTCGATCAATTAAATCAACTGAATGGTTTACTAAGGCAACAACAACAACAACAACAACGTTATAATAGCCTCAATAATAATTTATTAAATGGATCAACCAAAACAATAAAAACGATACGTGCTAATACAAATTTAAATTTAAATAGTCATAATATAATCAATAATAGCCATTTAAATGATAAATTATCATTATTATCATCATCTAATCAACATCATCATCATTTAGGAGCATTAATTAATAATCATAATCATCACAATACGGCTACTGGACGTTCACCTTTAGCATCAGGTAAATATATTTACAAATATTCAAATATACAAATATATAATTAAACAGTGTGTAGACAACAGCAGCAATGACAGTGAATATGAATGTGAATCAGTGGTAGTAAGCCTTGTACAAACAAGACATTGACTTGTCAAATATATTAAAGCGACAAAATTTCAATTATTTAAAGCGAATGATGGAAGAGTTCACACCTTTCGACAATGAACAAACAAATAGATTTTGAACACATTCATTCACTTGATTATAGCTTTGTGGCTAAAATTGAATTCAAAATGATCAAATCAAATCAAAGCAAATGAAGCAAAATTGAATGAAATTTCATTGATTTCAAATCTCAAAGCTTTGATCGAAATCGAATCAATACGAATTAATTGTTTGCTTATTTGCTTTGAAATTATCTTTTAATCAAAAGGTGTGGATGTTTGTGTCTGCCTCATAGTTAGTCTGCCTGATGGTTAATTTGATAGTAAACACAGATACAAGATTATACAATAATATTGGGCTGTCCCATAAGTTCTTGCCGGTTATATCGTAGAAAATCATAGGAAAATTGGCAAGAACTTATGGGACAATCTAATAATCGATTTAATGATTACGTTAATACAAAAAAACAAGCAACAACAACAGCATCAGCTACAAGCCCATAGGTTATTTGTTCATTCAATGATAATCGAATGAAACTAATAATAATAATAACAAGTGATTATCTTTGAATTTTTCAAATAAAACCGGATCATACATGATTGCGATTGCATGAATTTCAGCCGATTGCATGAATTTCAATCAATTAATTGATTGTTCAATCATTATTGATTGATCGATTGAACAATAATTAAACTAGATTTTGAATTTTGATTCGATTTCGATTCGAAATTCTTTGAATTTCAAAATCTCGATTTGGGCTGCGATCTCATCTTTGATTCAAATTTTGAATTTAAATTCAAAAGAACTGACTTTGACTACCTTATACCTTTTGGAATACATTCAATTCAATTCAGATTCAATGATTATCCAGGTTTAAAAATAACTTTTAAAATTTTGTAACTTTTAAACAAATGAATTATGGCTTGGAATGTATTTAAATGTATTTTCAAAATAAACATTTTCCAATGTAAATAAGCTTAGATCAAAGATAAACATAAACAAACGACCAAAAAATGCTAAAACAAAACGAAGATATAATCAATTTCATACAATTCATGCAGCTTTCGAATCAAATTGTTTCTCCGAAATTTGGTTTTTCTTAAAGACAATTTGGTTTTCTAAGACAATTTGGTCGATTTGAAAACAAATAAGAATAAATGAGTGAATTTCAGAGTGAAATTTGTGCAATTTTCATCCAAATTATCTTCGAATTTCATCCAAAACAACGATCTCAAATTGCTGCCATTATCATTATTCAAATTTAAACTGGAGAAAACACTCGGTTATATCCAAGATTTCATTCGCCTTTATCTTATCTTCTCAGTGCATTATTTGCGAGAAAAATGCTCAAAAATATGTAAACAATAAACTTGCAAAGATCCATAGGTAAAACATGGCTAAATTACAGGTGAATTGAGAATTGAATTTACCAGTGTTGAAGAAGAAATATGAACAAAATCATTTATCATTATTTCACATGGATATAATAGCACCAACAGTTATTACAGGGTTTCAAGTTTTAATTCAGAGTTTTAAAATTGATTTTCGTAGTTTTAAAACTGAATTTCATAATTTTACCGTTTAAAAATTGTATTCAAAACTACGAAAATCAACTTGAAAACTACGAAAATTAATTTTAAAACTCTGAATTAAAACTTGAAACCCTGTATGAATGATGATGATGGCAATAATCAAAATAATTGGAATTAATTTCATGGATATTATGGTACAACTAATCACGCTTGTCACTTGTCACTTTACCATTGTTTTGGTACATTAACTCATTTAAATTTTGATGAATTTAGAAAAATTTTGAGTTTAAATTATGACCAGAAATGATGGTGATTAAGATGATAATTGCATCATCATCATTTCCAACATTATTCTTCCAAATGACCAGCGAAGGATAATGGTCACATATTATCATCTGTATAACCTGTGCTGTGCTGTTTACCTTTTTTCTTTGAGATTTCTTTAATTCAAAAGATTTGAATTAATGAATAAATTTAAATGATGGGTGTGTGTGTGTGTGCAAGTGCGCAATATGTAAGGTTGTGTAGTAAGACTATACATGATGCAGGGCTATACATGATGTTCTTGAGGCTATATATGATCTACATGAGGCTATACCTGCTTTGCCATGTTTTGGCCATGTTCATTCATTCCTTTTAGCATTTTGATTGTATGGTAATATCGATTCGTGCGATCAGCTGCAGCGTGCAACAGGTTGTATTTAGGGTATTTTTCGAATGAATAAACGAATATTAGGTTGTCCGAAAAGTTTATTCCGGTTAATCACAATAGAGTTGCTGAATGAAAATCGGTCAGAACTTTTCGAGACAACCTCGATAGTAGATTCAATCATTGATTTCATGAAAATCATATTTTCATTTATTCTTTTCCATTCATAATAATTATAACAATGAACCCGACGGCATCGCATCAAAGACATTGACCTCGAATTACAATTTACGAATTCGATTGGTTGTAATGGTGGTGGTGGTCTTACAACTGCAACAACTAAGACAACAGCAGCAGCAAATACAGGTATATTATCATTAAGTGCAACACCGACAACAACAACAACACCATTATTATCATCATCATCATCGACGACATCATCATCATCGTCATCATCGTCATCGTCTTCATCCTCATCTTCGTCATCATCATCAGCATCATCATCATCAGCATCATCATCACCATTAAATAATAATAATTCGAATTCATTATTATATAACAATGCCAACAATACATTATCGGCTACGGCAGCAACAATTAATTCGAATCATTCGAAAGGTACGACAATTTTAAATAATTCGACGACGACATCGTCGACGTCTAAATTAAAACATCAACAACAACAACAATTATCGGCAGCAACGACAGCAGCCGTAGCAGCTGCCGTACAAAATTCAACATTAGCCGCATTACTCAATAATCCTTGTTTGCCGCCAACACCACCATCATCACAATGTGGTAGCGATTCAGAGATGCAAAGGTATTTGACTTGATTTGATTTGACTTGTTACCTAACCTGACTTCACCAATCAAATAGGAATACGATCAATGAAATAATTGTGACCAGTAGTCAAAATAATTCGAATCATCAACAAATGACCAATGGTCGTACATCGAAGAAATCTCGACAACAAAATAATCATTCATCGAATGTATCAACGACAACAACAACAATGACCTTAGCGAGCATGAATGGTGGATCATCATCGTCGACAACATCAACACAGCAATCATCGATGAATAATCAAAATCAAAGTATTCATGCATTAATATCGATACAACCTAAAAATGCTACACATGGTACTGCAGGTAAATTAACCAAATATTCACCCTTCACCATTAACCATTGATCATTCACCATTGATCATTGACCATTCATTAATCATTACTTTGATTATGATCATCGAGATCATCGAGGTGATTCTCAGGTGAATAAATCGATTCGAGTTGATTCGATCGGATTCGATTTGAGTTGATCTGATCGAGTTTAGTTGATCTGACAGCTTGGATTAAGGGTGAACCTCTTCGAAATATGAAAAATTACAATTAAAATCATGATTTCACAGTGAATGAATGAATCGAAGTATTTTTACTTTGAATGAATTTGTTCAAAGATATTTTAAGATGTCTTCAGGCTTAAGGCTTGTAGATTTTTCAAATATTTTTTTTTTCTTCGTGAATATTTTCTCTTTCACAAAGGTGCAACAGGTTTTAGTCTTCACTTTGTTATGGCTCCCCTTGCGCAGCAAGTTTAGCATTTTTCGAACAAAAATATACAAAAATACCGGTTCCGGTATTTGAAAAATGCTTAATTTTTTCTTGTTTTAGACATTTTAGACCTCATTGCATACCGATGATCATAATAAAACTGGTTATCTTTAAGCTGGTTGCAGCTTCGGTGTAAGAGGATTGAACCTTGCAGTGGTTGCTGCTGCTGCTGCTGCTGCAGTTTATATTCAATAAGAATCACTTTGAGAAAAATTCTTAAGGTCGGTGACTTGAGGTTTCTACCTTTTAATGATCACGATGAACAATGACAAGAAATTAAAAATTGATTCCGTATGAAAATGATTTCCATGTGAATTCGATGTATTCAAGGGTTGTCCGAAAAGTTCATTCCGCTTATTGAATAAAGTTGTTGCATTAAAATCGGCCAAAACTTTTCGGACAGCCTAATGAATCATCATCATCTGTTCAAATTTACATTGTGTCAAACAGAGACTATTGTTTGTCCATAAAATTTGTTGCCAGCCATTGAACCGGTCATAAAATCAATTCAATATTTGGTGTGAACATTTGTCTGGTTGAATTTTGAAGAATTTGTCCGATTGAATGATAATGAATCGAATGCAAACGTCATGAATTGAATGTCAATGAATCAATGATGATCAATCAATGATGGGTTATAAGATCCTTAGACAATAAGATCATCAAGGGTGTATTTGTTTGTCTGTGAATGTTTGAATTTTCTATTTTTGATTGAAAATACATTTAACCAAATGTATATTAGACTGGCCGATAAGTTCTTGCCGATTTTTTCATAATTCTCTACGATATAATCGGCAAAAACTTTTCGGACAACCTTAATATTATATTCATTCAAATGAATTGAAGATGGAAATCATCATCAAAAACAATTGAATCGATTTCTTCATTTCTTCTTATTTGAATTTCATTTTGTATTCATTAATTCATTCAGTTTATTGTTTATTCATGAATAATAGTTGAAAATCGAGGAAACAAAGTTGAATAAATCTTGAATTGAATGAACGAGTGAATGGCATCAATGGATGAATGTATGGATGCCATGATAGGTTTGAGTGAATGGTTTGATAGGTCCGAACCTTTGTTTGTTCGAATGAATTGAATGGTATTAAATGAATGAATGTGTATGGTATGATGATGATGATCATTTCGTGTATTTTGACGGCGGTGGTGGTGGTGGTTGGTCATGATTCGAAATAGTCTAAGATGATGAGGGAAGACTTAGTTAAGTTCGATTGTCTGACCATTTTCATCATTTAATGATAATCACTTTGATTATTGTTATTCGAATATTCGAATCAAAGTATTTTGATGATGATGATTGATTTATGTATTTTTGAATTGAAAATTAATTTCAAATTTTGAATTTTTGAATGAATTTAAATGTTTTAGACTGTCCGAAAAGTTCTGGCCGATTTTCATGAACAGCTCTATTCGATTAAGCAGAATGAACTTTTCGGACAGTCTAATAGATAAATGAAGGCAAAGACCTATAGATTAGATCCGAATAGATATGTCATAATGATTAAACCCATTAGATTTGTGAATAATCTAACGAATTTGAAAAATTTAAAATTGTTTCAAACAAGTTTGATAAAAATTCAAATATTTATTAATTCATATTTTAAATTAAATATGTATTCAATAAGTATTCAATGAGTATAATGATGATTAACCATTATTATTATTAATATTTCTTTTATATTTTTCGATATTTTTCAATATTTTGATATTTTGAATATTTCGAATTAAATTTTAATCATTTCTTTTATTATTTTCTTCCATTTCATTTCATTGTCTATTCATATTTCATTCATTGAAAAAAAATAATGAATGCCCTAAATACCTTTAAAATGCTTCGATTAAATAATAATTAAACATCAAATCTACCTGAACAATGGATTGCTTTGGCCCCAAAACACTTTGTTAATCCCTGGATTAAAAACACTGAATCAAATTGGATCCATGGAAACTGTGTACGATGATCGAACAATGGACGGATCTTGGATCTTTCAAATGAAATAATCAGTCATATTGACCGAAGAAGAAAAGCGAACCTTAATAGCCGAAGGCTACCCGATACCGCAACGATTCCCGTTGACCAAAAGTGAAGAACGTAGCCTTAAAAAAATACGAAGAAAAATCAAGAATAAAATCAGTGCTCAAGAATCCCGGCGTAAAAAGAAAGAATACATGGAAGAGCTGGAGAAGCGGGTACAAATGCTGGATTCACGTGTACGAGAGTTGGAAAAAGAAAACAAGGTCCTAAGACAGCTGAAGATTGTTTGAATCAATTCGATTCGATTGAATCAAATTCTTCAAATTAATTCAATTCAATTTCATCAAATTTTGCCAACCCTTTTCTACGTGGATTTGCTGCAATATTCATCATCATTATTCGATCAATATTTCACCTTTTAAACCTTTCACCTTTACAAACACCTTCATTCATTCATCCATTTTTCATTTTCTCAAATTTGGACGTGGACAACCCTTGACCGACTGACAACATTTGACCCATTAATTACAACAACCAACAGCCACAACAACAACGACCAACACCACCATACAACAACCAGCAACGATGACGACGACCATTCCACCGACTGACCATTATTGATCATTGACCATTGATTCTTCCATTGATTCTTTTAATTGATTCTTATGAAAGATTTTTGAATTTTTTAAAATTTTTAAGATTTTTGAAAATTTTCAAATTTTATTTTGATTTTTATTTTATTTTTCTTCTTGATATTTTTATATTTGACCATTATTATTAATCATTTTCAAAGGATTAATTCTTTCGATTTCTCTCTTTTTATTTTTCCGGGACATTTAGTAATATTCAATTTTTTCAAATATTTTCAAATATTTTCAGATATTTTTCGAATATTTTTTTTTGAATTTTTTCAAATTTTAACCCATTAATCACTCACAAATGACACTGATACACTAATCACAACGACACTGATTCAAACACTGATTACACACACCGTAAAATCATTCACAAAAAAAATTTGAAATTGACCAATTTTAAAATTGACAAATTTTGACCAAATTTTTTCTTGAACTCTTAGTACAAATCAATTAATTCGATAACTGATTAGTTTGGCTGATGATACAAACTGATTTAAATGATTCAAATGCTCAAACATTCCTCTATTTTTTCTTTGAATATTTTTCCACAGTTTCTTCTTCTTCTTCCAAATGATTTATTATTATTGATTTTGATTGATTTTCAATTATTTTAATTCTATTTTTAATTATTTAAATCAATGATTTAAGAGGTTATTTTATTTCAATATTTTTTTTTCCAATTATTATCATATATGATAGATCCTTTTGAATTTTTTACATTGATTTTTTCTTTTATATGAATTTACAATTTTATTATCTTATGTGAACAAACATTATTATTTAAATATTTGAAAATTTTAAAATGTTTTCAAATTTTTTCAATTCAAATCTCCAATCAAATTATTTTCAAAAAATACAAAACAAAAATATTCAAAGAGTTTATAAAATTTATAATTTTTATTAAAAAAAAATTTACAAATTATTTATTTTTTAAAATGGTAAATTAAATCAAATAAAATAAAATAATCATTTTTTCAAGTTAATATGTCGATATGTCCAAAGTTTAAGCTGATCAAAGGGTCACAAGGTAGGGTTGTGTAATGGCATAACAGAATTTTAAAAAATAAAAATATCACAATTATTATTATTATTATTTGTATATGCATGTAATGACTCGTTATTTTAAAAATTGATTAAATGGTTTGTATTTCATTGAATTATTATCATTCAACAACATTTATTTGAATTAGCTGCCGAACCATCAGCAGTTGCTGCTGATGTTCTACCGATATTTATTGACGATTTCTTCGAATCATTTTGCTGGTTTGATTGCGTTGGTGGCTGCTGTTGTTGCTGCTGCTGCATCATATCATGATAACGATTCAAACTATTAATGAATAGCTCAATAATATTATTTGAATTTTTGGCACTTGTTTCAATGAAATATGCATCAACACTGTCGGCATATTGTTTGGCTTCTGCAATAATGATAAATTTCATTCGATTAATTCAAGTTTTAATTCAATAATGTTATAAAATATTACCGAAAGACATGACTTGACGACAATTATTCAAATCAGATTTATTACCAACAATACAAATGAGACATTTTTCAAGCAAATATTGTCGCAATTCACGTATCCATAATTGTAATGAATCAAATGATTTCTATTCATGGTGAAAACAAAATCAAATTTAATCATTTTAAATTGTTTTGTTTTGAATAATTTGACATTACTTTTGATGATACATCATAAACAACGATGCAAATGTTGGCGCCACGATAATACATAGGTGCCAGGGCTTTGTACTGGAGGTATGAATGTCAAAATCAATTTTGGATTAAATTTAAACAAGACTTAAGCTCACCCGTTCTTGTCCAGCCGTATCCCATATGTTTAATTTGTAACAGTTACTTTTAATATAAATTGTTTTAGTCATAAACGATGCCCTTGATCAATCATATTGAATTAAAGGTTTGAAAACATATGTTAAACTAATAAACATCAAAAATTATTTCGAAATATTACCCTATCGTATTTTCCATACAAGCATTGTATGTATTATGAACAAAACGTTGTACAATCGATGATTTACCAACACCAGTGTCCTATTGGAATAATAATCATCAATTAAATTCAATCAATATTAATCAAAAATGATTGACATACGCCCAATAAACAAATTTTATATTCCAAATTATTATTGTTGTTATTGCTATTTTGACTGATTGGAACAGCTGATCGTTTTGGCTGATTACTGGTTGATTTATTCGATTTTGACATCATTAAAGGGGTTGAAATTGGAAATTTCTAAATCACCTAATGATGTAATAATTGAGAAATAAAGAAAATGATTTAAAACAATCTAAAAAAAAGAAATTTGATTAATTGAAAACCTTGGCTACTGCTTTAATGTTGCTGCTGTCATTCTGTCCGTCTGTTCGGTCCTATACTATACGGACGGACTATTTTTGTTTTGTTTATTTTTATTTATTTTCGTTGATTTTTTTATTTATTTTTAATTTTTTTTACTCAAAAATACATTTTTTGTGTGTTATCATTTATCCTATTTATTTATTTACTTGGAAATTTTCAAACAAAATAAACAACATTTAATCATCAAAAGAAAAACGGTAAATCATTGAATAATCAATTGAAAAATTGCGCACATCAATTTGATCAACTTTAGACAAAATCAACGCGATAGACCAATATTAGTCTGATTTGATTAGATTTTAAACTTTAATCTCTGAAAAAAAGACTAATTTTCAAACATTTATATAATCAAAAGAAGCGATATTAATCAACAATTATTTCTTATACATTTTTCTTGATTTTTAGTTCAAAGAAATTGAAATAATATTCGATAACAAATTCTCGGAAAATAAACAACAACAACAGTAATTCGCGACTATTACAACAAAACAAAAAACAATTTTTGTTTATTTCTTCGATATATGTGACCTAAATAACTAGACACCTTTGTGGCAGAACAATATTATGCTGATGATTATGATTAATGAATGAATGAATGAACGAAAATGACAATTTCTAATTGAATAATTAATTGAATTCAATTATTTATTTATTTTAAATGATTCTACAATACAATGATACTGATCAAGAATCATAAATGATTATCATTGATTTAATCATTTGATTTTATTGAAGTTGATTGAAATTAATTGATATTTTGAATATTTTATTTAACCAAAAGAATATTTAAGGCTATAATTGCATCAAGTTTTTTTTTTTTTTTGGTTTTGTTTTGGATAATCCTTTCATTATTTTCAACTTGTTTTGGTTATAAATATTATGCCCGTTCGTTACAGTTCGAATATAACTGGATTTAACCATCAAATGCTTCACAATATTGATGATAATTGTGATTGCATCTGTGAAGATGAATGTTATCATGAAAAAATCAATAATATTGATAACGATAATAAAGATATTGATGATAATAATTATAATCAAATGATGAATCAACAATCGGCAACAACATCAACATCATCATCATCATCATCTGGATCATCATCACCATCTGGATCATCATCGACAGTGAATAAAACAAAATTGAAAACCGCCGCTTATTGTCCATCACCATTGATACATTCATCACAATTAGGCATAACACATTCGTTATTGTTTTCTGGTTCAAAATTTGGTGGCTATCAAAAATCGAAAGGAAATTCGTATGAAGTTGAAGTCATTTTTCAGGTATTTAATGAGTTTTTGGTGGAAATAGTTATCGAACTAAATCTTTTTGATTCAATTTCAGAATGTTGATATATTAAATTCTTATCTTTGTGGCTATCTAATGATCAAAGGATTAACTGAAGAATATCCAACATTGACCACATTTTTTGATGGTGAAATTATTTCGGAAAAATATCCATTTTTGACTAGGAAATGGGAAGCTGAAGAAGATATTGACAGGTATTTTGAAATTATTGAACAAATGAGTTGGCATTTTAAATTTCTCTCTATTTGCTTCCACAGAAAGCATTGGAATCGTTTCGAAAGTTTTGAACAATATTCAAAAACATTTAATTGTGATAATTTTGATTATAAACAGCTGGAAAATACTGATCATGTATTTATGAGATGGAAAGAACATTTTTTGGTGCCTGATCATACTGTTAAGGTAAGTAAATTTCCATGATTTGATTCCATAATTCATTGAATAACCCATTCATTTGCTTTTAAATTGTTTAGGACATTAATGGTGCCAGTTTTGCCGGCTTTTACTATATTTGTTTCACCAAATCTAAAGCAACCATTGAAGGTTATTATTATCATAGACAGTCTGAATGGTGAGTACCCTTTGGTTCTTGTTTAAATTCAATTTCTATGAACTTTTCTTTGATTTCTTAAAGGTTTCAATCATTAAATCTTAAACATATACCAGAAAATTCGATTCAAGTTTATGAATTTCGTTAGAAAAAAAAACCAAAACAAAACAAAACGATTAAATCAAATTTTTCTCGATAATCAATGAATTGATCAATCAATCAAAATAAATATCCCAAAAATCCAATCGAATACATTACATTATCAATAGTTGACAATGTCTAAAAGCTATTATGTCACAAAAAACCAGATTAAACAGTACAAATAATGATATATTTGATGATGACAAACATGAAAATACTCATACCCTAAATATCGAAGAATAACCAAATTGTATTTATTCGAAAAAAGAATCCAAAATATGATTGGAAATATCACCTAAGAATTACTACTAATGTCACAATCATCAAATGATCAAACGAGCAAAATACACTGCAAAAAACAATGAAATTTATATCAAAGATTATTCATCGATTTGAATATATATGTTATTGTTGTTTATTTTGATTAATTATTCAAAGTTTATACAAACATTTTTTCACTTCATTCGACTACAAACACATTTGTATTGACTAACAAACAACAATAAACAACAAGCAACAACAATGATGAACACATTTAACATGATTTTATTTGATTTTTAATCGATTATTTCGATGTTTCTTTTTGTTTTTCTTTGTTTATTTATTTTATTTTATTTGATTAATTTTCAAACAACACATCATATATTCACACAATCATTGATATATTAGATTGTCTGTCCGAAAAGTTCAGTGCCGATTTTCATTATTTTATTCGATTTTTTTTTAAATTTTTGGATAGATGCTTCAAAACAGATGATTATTATCATTTATCATTGATTATTACACACTTTTATCAACTTCATGCACCAAAATTCTATCATTATTATCATTATTTTCATCAATATTGTCATTATAATGGCTAATCAAAAACAAACAAATTCTGATTCAATTCAATTCAATTTAATCGTATCATTTATAAATTATTTATTATTATTATCATTATTATATTAAGCTGTCCGAAAAGTTTTGGCCGATTTTCATTGAACAACTCTATCCGATAAGCGAAATGAACTTTTCGGACAACCTAATACTATCAGATATGATTCAAAACATTATTATTATTTGATGATGATCAATCAATTCATTCATTTGATTTTCTGGTGTATCATTTATTATTGATTGATTGATGTATCTTCTTCTGCTGACAAATTCAATATTCTTATCCGATTATTGACATATTGATTGATTATTTACATATTTTATTATTGGAATAAATAAATAAAACTCAAAAATAACGATAAGTTTCCCAGAAATTCATTTATTATTCGATTAAATATTTCATATTAATTCATTTAAATTCAGTTCTAATTGATAGAAATCATTTGAATTCAATTGATAATCGCCGTTATGATGTTCACCTGGGGATTTATCAGTGTTGAATAAAAATTTTACATGAAAATCTGTACGAAATAATTGATCCAAGGTTGTATCGATTTGTTTTGGTGATTTTTGTAGCTGTTGTTGAAGATATACGTTACAATTGTGATTGAAATTTGACAAATTTTCAATCAAATTCCAACAAGCTTCAGTTGAGCTTAGAATATCATCGATTGTGAAATTATTCAGACCAATTTGTTGGTCATAATCAAATAGCATGGTGTCCTAAGTGGAAGAAAATTTTAAAAAATTAATAATTTGAGTCTATAACCAGATAACTTACATTGAAATCACCAACATGTTCACAATCGAACATGTTTGTCAATAAATTCGTATCGATTATGAATGAACATTCAATTAGATGACATAATTTAATCATAAATGGTAATGTTGTCGATTTGTTTGATGATAATTTTGAATTTGTTAAATAATTTACGAATTTCTTTTGCAGATCATTTTTGAACGATTTCAATGTCGAATCATTTTGATTTTGTTCAAACAATTTCCATATGAATGATTGTTGTATGGATGGAAATGTCAAAGCGTACATCAATATTCCAAAGCTAAAATGATCATTTAAATCCAATTCCGAATAAGCGGCGATTTGTATGAGTTTTTTAATTAAATTTATTTGTTTAATTATTGAATTTTTATTAATCGATAGCTTGGTATATTTTAGAATGATTTTAATGAAGAAATATTTCAAACATTCATGACGGATTATAAGATTTTTACGTAATCTCGTACCTTCAGGCAGCAGTAGTAGTTCTAATGATGAACATATATTTTTAAGGTGGTCATCATCATCATTGTCTTTGGCGAAATTTATCATAAATTTTACATTACTTTTCAACAGTAACTTCGATAGAAATTCGACATCATATTCGAAAATCTGCTTAACCAATATATCGACCATTAATTGATCATTATCAATGCGAGTATCTAAATTTAAATGTCTAAATACAATTTGTTGTTGTTCACCCGAATCGATACGATCAATTGGCTCATTGATAATGGCTCCAGAATCTTTAGTAATAGGTTTATTGTTTATTTGATAATAATTTATTAAATCTTCAACCGTTTCGAATGTTTTATCATTTTCAAAATAATAATAATATGTTTTAGGGTCATCACCTATTAACATTTGATGTATTATGAAATGTAAATATTCTTGACCATATTTACATGATAATACTAATAATTTTTGTTGATTATCATTAACCAGCTGTACGGTATGACGTAGCAGAAATTGTCCATTTTTTCGAAGTAATTTCTCGGCATTCAAACGACTCAGATGTCCATGAAAATATGGTAAACATTCGATTGAATCGTCCATAATTCATTCAGAAATCAATGGTGTGAATCACATTTGAACAATCAATGAATTGAAATGGCGAAAATTGCTTGAAATAATGCTCGAAATAATCAGCAAATTAACTAGTGTTTATGACAACAGCAACACTTGATGCCTGTGAATTATGAAATCCGTATGCATCAACAAGCATTTATTCATTCTCATACATTGATATTACTGATTATGATAACAAATAACATCCTGATTTATCAATGATTTTGATTATTTATTTGTTGATAATCAACTGTGAATGACTGAATTGATGAATGAATGCAATGAATAAACAAATATAAAATGCAATAAATGAATTCGTTTTTCGAAAATAATTTATTCAAAGGAAATGAATTGAATTGAATTGAATTAAAATGAATCATAATAATGATAATTTGTTGGGCTCTCTGGTTTATTGATCGATCATTGATGGCTGGTATGGATGGCTTGGATTTGAGAAAAAATTGAAATTTTTGACAATTATATAAGTTAAATTGTTGTGAATAATAATATAAATGTCTTTGGCTTTATAATTTTTTCAATGTAAGTATTTCCCTTTTGTGATTGTTTTGTTGTATTTACCATTTAAGCTTTGAATTGTTTTTCTTAGATATTTTTCATCAATTTTCAGTATTTAAGATGGTCATTTGTTCTCAATTAACACATGGTAATTGTGTATAACGTAATGCGATACCATTTTGTGAGAAACGTGCATTTTCAGTTTGATCACTATTCGAGCGTAGCTTCAATTGGAATGGTTTTGAACGTGCTATGAGAGGAAGAAGAATTAATTCGAAAATTAATTTCAAGAATGAAACAACACTCGTAAAGTACTTACAAATAACTAAATTATTATAAAATAATCGATCACCACAGAAACGATCTTCGCCAACACCTGATCCTTCTTGTGAACCTTGATCAATACCGATGAAATCATCATCATTACACAATAAACCAGTGAGGCCATAAGCGCTGATGTTTGCTTGCGATGTATACAATGGATCATTCGAAATGCCCCATGAAAATGATTCCGGTGTTTCAGTTGTCCATTTAATGGCGCAGAAATTTTCTTCGACACGTATACATGCTGTATAACGTAAATTGGCTAAATATCTTGATCGTCCTTCAATCTATATTGAAGAGCAAATATTCATAAAATCATTCAATTCAAGAAAACATGAAATTGTATACAAACTTTTGGACCATAATTAAATGACCGGATAACATCGGATGGTGAACGATAATATTGCAGACAGCCTGATGGTGCCATTACATAATTATCACATTTAATGAATGATATTCTAATTTTCCATTTTCGACTAACATTTTCCAGCTCATTGGTTATGACAGACAATACGACCGGATTAGCTGAACCACGTCCCATATCAACATAAAGATGTTGTCCTTTATTTTCACCACAAAGCATTGGTAAACGTTCACCAACAGTAGTACGTACCATGAATGAATCTTTAGTACATCGGCCATATTCATCTGGTTGTGCCAAGGAAAATTCTTCCAAGTCTACAATGGAAACAAATGAATTAATTTGAATGATTTCATTGTAAAATAAGGGAAAATATTTTACCTAAACGAAGCTGACAAACACCAGGATTATTTTGTATGGTCACTTGACATGTATTCGTACCATTTTCACCGGATGGATATGATGGATTAACGAATAATGTTTCATTTTTAGCCGTTTTACCACCGCAAGTAAATTTCATATTACAACAAACCAGACCACTGCGGCCACAGGTGCCTACACTAAAACCTTGTCGTGCTTTACAATCCGATTCAGACATACAGGTTCCAGATTCACCACTTTCAGCTGAACATGCTGTATTTTGTAATCGAAGATTATTAAAAAATGGCATACCACCTGGTCGCCAAAATTGTCTTGCCGTCGCATCTGTTTGTATTGATTGTTCAATGCATATTGTCAACAATAATATTGATATTATTGGATTATTATGGAACATTATGGAAAAATGAATAAGCAGACTGAATATTTCCAAGCAAAATGAAGTGAATAAACCAAACCAAAATAAAAATAACAAAGTTCAAAATCAAAATAAATTTGTTTTGTTTTGAATGATCACCAATGATCAATGGCTGTTGTTGACTGCTACAGCTGCTTCTGCCGATGATGATGATGATGATGGTGAAGCGAATTCTCACTGTATCAATCCGTTGAATCTCTGCCAACCATCTAAAATATTAACATTGAACTTTTGAAGAAGAAGATAAAATAATGAATTAGTTAAAAATATAATTTCAGGTAAAAAAAGAGATTTAAAATACCTTTTACTCCAATCAGTATTAATGAATAGCAGCCACAAACAACATTAAGAACAACAGGACATCACCATTTTAATTTAAATGTTGATTAGGTAGGTTTTCTTACTCCTTATTCCTTTCTTCCTTGAGTTGATACCATTTATCACCATTCAAGTTTCTAGAATAATTAAAAAAATTTATGTTCCATGTACGGAAGTAAACAGGTCAGTAACCGATGGTAACCACTGTAAGCAATGTAATAATCTTGATTTTAATTAATTTTTGCCATTTAAAATTCATAATATTTACCATCAAAATGAAGAGAATCGACCCTTGTAAAGCTTGAAAAAAAATTAATTAAAATTCATACTTGCCAACCAGTGCATTTATAAAAATGAACCGAAAAAAAACCCAACCAGTTGATCGACTAGTTTTTTCCACATTCTCTTGATTGACCACGAAAAAAATTAATAAATTTTCAATGATTAATTAGGTTAAATACCTTTGATGGTTTCAAGGTTATGATGATGATGATGGTGGCCGAAAAGTCCGAAAATGAACGAAAAATTTGACGCCAAAAAAAAATTCGAAATTCGAATCGAAACACATTTACGGAAAGTTTTTTTTTCTTTGAAAAAATTTGAAAAATTCCCATAAAATTTCCCAATTGAATTTTGTCAATTGGTTTCTGTCAATTTTCAATTTAAAATTCAAATATTTTTAAAAATTTAAAAGTTCAAAATTCAAATCAAAATGTTTATTTTATTTTAATCAAAATAAATAAAATCATAAGTGCAAAGCAATAAATATTAAATAAATAAATAAATGAATATCGTTTTAGTGCTCAGTAAAAATAATTCAAAATAAATAAATTCAGAGATTCAAGTTATGAGATTTTTGGTTGATTTGTTTTGAAATTTAATGATTTGACAGTTTGATTCAATGTCTTCTTTTTTCTGGTCAACTGGTTCAAAAAAAAAACGGCAGCAAAATGGCTTGATTTGTTCATCTTTTAAAAGGTCTATTTGATCAGTGCATCAAGAGCTTTGTTTGTGTATGTACAGAATTTAATATCTTTGAAATTTAAATTTTGTTTGTTCATTATCAGTCATCAATCTTCGTAAGTGTTTCTATGTGTGTAAAGATGTATGACCGATTTGATGACCCATAATATCGTGTATATATGTGTTGAATAAATCTATGATAAGCTCGTCAAGTAATTTTGAATTTTTTTGAAAATTTTCTTTAAAAGGTAAGGTTAAGGTGATGTTTGTTTGTTTGTTTGGTTTTGTACTAATTTCAGGTTTTTGTAATTTTCTAATTTGAAGGTCTCTCTCTGGACAACTCTGGTCGTGTATATAATGAATGGTATTCGAATGATAATTCAAAGATGCTGGTTATGGCCATGATTTTGATTATGATAATGATGATGATGAATGAATGATGATCATGAAAATTGATTGATTGATTTTGATTGATTCAGCTCAATTCAGCTCGAAATAAGAGATATTAAATCACACAAGGAAGTTGTACATAACGAAGACTAAAACCTGTGTTTTTTTTGAAAAAATAAGAAGAAATGAATATGGTAAGAGGTTGAATAATCAAGTTGTGTGTTCAAGGTAAGAGGTTGAATATTAATCAAACGAAAACATTTTGAATTTTATCTGACAGGTTTATTTTTCTGGAAAATTTAAGAAGGTAAATAACTGTAAAAATTTTGAAGGGTCAAACAAACGATGATTGAGGTCAATGAGCTTGTGAATAAGGGGCTAAAGTTATTTTGAATAGGTTTTTTGCCTATTCAAGCTTGATTCAAGGTTTTGAATTATAAATTATGTAAGGGCTATACATACCATGTTGAGAATTTTCTGCATTCAATTTTTGATCACTATTTGATCTTACTTTAAGCTGGAATGGTTTCGATCGTGCTATGAAAATGAAGGAATATTGATTAAGAATGAATTTCCCAAAATATTTTCAAAGGTATCAAACGGGTAAAAATACTTACAAATAACATAATCATCTTGCAATAGCTTAGTACCACAAAGACGATCCTCGCCTGGTCCACTACCTTCAGCCGAACCTTGATCGATACCGATGAAATCATCAACATTACATAGGCCACCGCTTGCACCACGAGCTGTAAGATTTCCTTCATAAGGTGCACCCCATGAAAATGATCCTGGTGTTTCGGTTTCCCATTTGATTGAACAGAAATTTTCTTCAACACGTACACAAGCTGTGTATCGTAGATT
The DNA here is from genome assembly GCA_002943765.1 of Psoroptes ovis. Lineage (NCBI taxonomy): Eukaryota > Metazoa > Arthropoda > Arachnida > Sarcoptiformes > Psoroptidae > Psoroptes > Psoroptes ovis. The sequence goes on along the minus strand of PQWQ01000003.1, from coordinate 4,174,467 downwards.
CGATAGATATCTAGCACGACCTTCCATCTTTTTTGGTCAAATACAGAATAGAATAAATTCTAACCCTATTTAAAAGTCATTTTAGATCAAATTACGTACAGGTAGACCATAATTGAAGCTTTGAATAACCGAAGATGGTGAACGGAAATATTGTAAACAACCAGACGGTGCCATATCCAAATTATTACATGGAATCATATTAATTTTGACTTTCCATTTTCGGCCAATCATATCACCATTCGTTACGACTGAAAGTACGACTGGATTAGCTGAACCACGACCCATATCAACATAAAGATGTTGACCATTATTTTCACCACACAAAATTGGTAAACGTTCACCAACAGTTGTACGTACCATAAATGAATCCGTAGTACATTGACCATTCTCGTCTGGTTGGGCTAATGAAAATTCTTCGAAATCTACAATATTTTTCGAATGGAATTTGATTGTTTTTTCGGATTGAAATTTCTCAAATTTAAAATGAATGTCTCTAATTAATTACCTAAACGAAGTTGACAAACATTCGGCTGTTTATCAATGGTAACTTGACAAGTATTCGTTCCATTATCAGTTTTCGGATATAAATGATTAACGAAAATCGTTTCATTCTCCTTCGTTCGACCACCGCAAGTAAACTTGAAATTACAACAAGAAGCAAAACCAGATGCACAAGTACCATCGGGTGTACCTTGACGACCTAAACAATCATTTTGTGCTAAACAAGTACCAGGTGTATTTGAATCCGTTGTACATGGACTATTTTGATATCGTAATATTGCTATGATTGCCGGTATTGATGGTGGCCGAAATGCACCTTGACTATACACAACTGTTGCTATTGCCAATGGAACTAGTAATATACTTAAACGAAACTAAAAATTTCAAATTTTAGAAAAAATTATAATGGAAATATATTGACAATCGTAATTATTACGTAATAATAATTTGAAAATTTACCATGTTTTTAAAATTTGAATCAAAATTTTCGCGGGGTTCAAACAAAGATTATTCAATTTATTGATTCAAAATCAATTGTTGTTCAGCACATAACCAATATGAACGATGACAGACTATTGATTTAAAATTTTGAACAAATACAAACTTGACCGATGAATAATCAAATAATTGAAAAATGAAAATATTGAACTTTAAACACACTTGTACACACTGAATTTTTTTATGGCTATTTTGAATTTTGTTATTTCAATAGGTTATAACCACTAAATGTCAAACAAATTTTTTGGTTAAATTTTGACCAAAATATTTTTTATTTTCATTAATAAAACGGTGTTTTTATAGCGGAATTTTTCAACAAATATTAATGTTGTTCATCGAGAATTATTCAAAAAGAGAATTTTGACGAAGAGAAACAAATACCGGTTCAATGTTGGTGAATGTGTATTTTTGAATGTGTGTAAGATTATGGATGTGGATGCCATAGGTCATCGAATGAATAACCACCAATCGGGTAATATGATTTAGATGATTTTTTCGAAAAATAATTTCCGTCATATTTTTCCTTCATTAAGAAATCTTAAAAAGAATAATCTTTGATTGATTTCTTTTACGATCCTTGTCATTTAATCGAATCAATCGATTCTTCCGATGGTTCAAACCTTTGATTGTTTTTGTTTTTTTTTTTTTTTTTGTTTTTGGTCAAAATGGTCAAGGTCGAAAATTGGACATTGACCATCATGATCAATGTGTGGAAAACTTGTCCAAAATTTTATTCATCATAATGAATGGTTTGCAATCAAATACACTGACCTTACAGAAATAAATCTTAATCGTGTCTGTGATTGTTTTTGATTATTTATCTATATTTATCTAATTTCATTTCATTTCAATTTATTTCAACTAAACGAAACTGGATTTATATTGAATTCAATTCAAAAATTCCATCATTTTGATTTTATATGTGGCTGCACCTTTAAACTAAGAAAAAAAACTTAACCAACCAGGAAATTCATTAGAAATTCGTTCAGTGTCTATCTTAAATTATGATCAAACCGATCATTCATTCGTTGGTTGGTTACCTGGTTGTTGTGTAGGATTCGCCTTTATGAATTCATTCGCCATAGAAAAAAAAACAGATTCAACAGGTTGTTTTGGTTCGAATCATCTTGTTAATGGTAACACAAAGGTAAACAACGAAAAAATGGTGTAGATATGAGTATAGAAGATGTTTGAATAATCTAGTTTGAATAAAAACATTTTATTGAATATTGTTGTATATTAATGTTGAATATCATATTTTATGTTGTATACAACCAATGAATATTATGAATTATTCAATAGATATCAATACAACGTAATCAAATATAGAAAAAGAAATTCATTTTAATCTTTTCAAAAATATATTCATCCTTTGTTTTCAAAATATTATTTATTTATTATTTATGAGAATTTAAATAATAATTGAATAATAACAATTTCAAGTGATAATTCAAAATATTGTTATTAATAACATTAGTAATATTGATTATTATTTGTATTCGAATAATTAAGAATAAAATAACTAAAAATATCATGCTGATCAATCGGAATAATAAACGGCATCATCATTATCATCAACAATTATTGATGATAATTAATATAATGATATTGGTACAACTAGTCGATTATTATCAATGTCAATTACGACCAATATCATTGCCAGGTATATTTTCGGCAATGCGTTATCAAAATACTGTTTGTGAAGGTGAAAATGATGAATCGGGTGTTTGTCTTTATGAGGTTTGTTTGTTTGTATTATTTAATAATTGAATAGTCTATTGATTCATGGTCTTCTTTACCTTTAAAATCTTAGAGTGAATGCTTAAATCGTAGAGGTGCCGTCATTGGTCGATGTGCAAATGGTTTCGCTGCTTGTTGTTCATTCAAATTCACATGTGGTGGTGAAACAAATCAAAATGAAACATTTTTTGTTAATCGACAATATCCTAGCTATGAAAACGATACGAATACTTGTCAAGTGACAATAAAGAAAAATGAAAATATTTGTCAATTACGGTTGGATTTTGAAGAATTTTCATTATCACAACCAGATGAAAATGGTTTCTGCACTACGGATTCATTTATGGTACGTACAACTGTTGGTGAACGATTACCGATTCTGTGCGGTGAAAATAATGGTCAACATAGTAAGTTCATTGATTTTATCAATTTTAGATTCAATTAATCAATGATTTTACCAATTAAATTCACAGTTTACATCGATATGGGACAAGAAAGTAGAAATCCAGTCGTACTATCCGTAGTGACCAATGGTGCCAGCGTTCTGCGTAAATGGAAAATTAAAATAAACATGATACAATGTAATAGTTTGGATATGGCACCATCCGGTTGTTTACAATATTATCGTTCACCATCGGACATTATTCGATCATTTAATTTTGGTCCAAAATTGGAATATCGTGCAAGATATTTGGCCAATTTACGTTACACAACTTGTATTCGTAATGAAGAAAATTTCTGTGCAATTAAATGGGAAACTGAAAATCCAGGAATGTTCATGTTCGGGTCACCGTTCGAAGGTAAAGAATCCGATTACAATGATTGTTCACAATCGTTTCCATTTTTTGGTATGCAAGGAAAAACTGATGATTCCATTCAGCTTAATCCTATTGATAATGACCTTGAGAATGAACCGAAAATTAATATAACCAATAATACACCGATAATGTATGGATCTAATGATAATAATAATAATGATAAAATTGTTGTTGTTGATCCATCACCAATTGCAATGATTACAACGACAACATCATCGATTGTTACTGAAAATTTGAAAATATTCGCAGCCGAAAATCGAGAATCATCTGATTCATCCGAATCAGACGCCAAACCTCCACAATCGGATAAAGATCCATCATCATCATTCAATAATAATCGATGTCTTCATGGTGCTAGTGGTGCACAATGTAATTTCGATGATTTTATCGGCATCGATCAAGGCTCGGCCGAAGGTACTGGACAAGGTGAAGATCGTTTTTGTGGTTCGAAATTACTTGATAATGATTTTATTATTTGTAAGTATACACATCTTGTATAATCTTTATGAATAATCTAATTCAATTCAATCCAATTAGCACGTTCAAAACCCTTTCAACTACGTGTCCGATCAAATGGTGATCATTTTAGTAATGCAATCAATTCACAAGCAGGTAAATATGTTCATGTTTAAAATAACAATGATTCAATGATGACAAATGTTAACCCTCTTTAAAACCCTTTCTTCTAGGTTTTTCATTGAAATACACTCAATTACCATGTGTCATATAAAATAATGATAATCACACATTCAATGATTTTTCTAACAAAGATATGAGGTTAAGGTCATCAAAAATTTTCAAATATAAGTCCACACAAATTACTGATGTTTCAATTTTTGGTCATTTAAACAATATTTACTGCAAATCAATATAAATCAAAGGTCATAACCTGATAAAAACAAAAAAATTTTTTCAAGTTTAATGAAATAAAATTTTCAAATCATAAACAAATTGACGGTCTCATAGTTTTGTCAAAGTTTAAAAAATTTGAATTCCCTATATCAACATAACTGAGTATGTTTAATGTGTCAATAGTCGCCAGTATGTTTAACCAAAACTGATGAACGTCTTATATCGATATTCTTTATCGATAGAATCGATATATTTTTTTTGCATCATGAAAAAAAAATAGACGATTGATTGAACTACGCGTTTTCAATACGTTTTTGTGTTTTTGCTCAATTAATTGAGTGAAAAGCAAGAGGTTTCGTAACAACAACGTTTGTTGTTGTTGTTTCTTTAATTAATTGTATTTGAGTGGTGTAACGACAAAGTTTGTTTTGGCAGATTGGCAGAAAATTTATTTGTTTACTGTCTTAGTTTGGTGATTGTTTAAGAAATCAAAGTCAAGATTTGAAAGGTGGAAACAAGTGAAACGAAAAATGTCGAAGAAAACCTGGTCAGAGCTGGTTCAGAGCCAAAGTTCCGATGTTCCATCGTTGAACCAATCATCATCAACGACTACAGAGTCTCAACAGCAGCAGCAACAACCATCGATTTCATTTGATGATATTATGTCTGAACAATTGGCACTTGATCTAAGTGTAAATCAATCAAATGATTCATACGATGATTGTCAACAACAGCAACAAAATAGTAATGAAGACCCAGTAACAGCTGACGCAAAGGCATGGACCTCATTGAAAAATGATGAAAATAATGATGAATTGGATTGTTCAAATGATGAAATGTTAGCACGACTATTACAACATGAATTAGATCTTGAACATGATCGTATGTTGAAGCGAGAAGAAAGACAATATAATGCTAATTCAAAAGTACAGATATCATTTGAAAAATTACGTCGTTTACGTAATGAAGATTTAAATGATAGCGATGATTTAGATGATCAGATTCATCATCATGAATATGGCCAAGAATCAAAACATTGGGATTTTTATGAACAAAAAGAACGGCAAGCACCGAAAATTGGTAAACAAGGTTATGTTGTCGATAAAAATGGTGAAGTAACCACTAAACATGATTTAGAAATGAATAAATGTCGTAATGCATGTAAAGTTATGGAATTTGAAAGCGATATATTGACCGGTGATGGTGCTGCCGGTGTTTATCCAATGAAATTATCGAACAGTGTTTATAATGTATTGAAAAATCATAGTATTAGTGAAGGTAAACGTATGGCACGGTTACATGAAAAGAAAGAAAAATCTTCAGCTGAAAAAGCTGTCGATGCCAAGAGTCGAATATTGTTATTTAAAATGATTAATAATGGTACATTGGATACGATGAATGGTGTTATAGCCACTGGTAAAGAATCAGTTGTCATCCATGGTATTGGACAAAATTTGGATAAAAATATTACGATTGGTGAAGTGGCCATAAAAATATTTAAAACAACAATTACAGAATTTCGTGAACGTATCCAATATATTATTGGTGATCCAATACTTGAACAAACGGGAAAATTATCGAAACAAAATCCGAAATTAACCATACCCTTATGGGCAGAGAAAGAAATGCACAATTTAGTATGTTCATTGCTTATTAACCCTTTATTAATGACTAATTTGTTTTCTTTCTTATCACAGAATCGTTTACGTAAATTCGGTATCCTTTGTCCTGAAGTTGTATTACTTAAAAAACATATCCTTATTATGACATTTATTGGTCGTGATGGACGACCAGCACCAACAATTAAAAATTTAATTTATTCAGATGAATTATTTCAAAAAATATGGCAAGAAACGGAAAAATTGATGATACGTCTTTACCGAGAATGCGATATGATACATGCTGATCTAAGTGAATATAATCTATTATGGCATGAAAATAAACTATGGTGTATTGATGTATCACAAGCAGTACGTACTACTCATCCAATGGCATTCAGATTTCTGTGGCGTGATTGTGTTAATATTTGTAAGGTAAATACCCGTTGACAAGATCAGTACCTATCTGTTTGACCATTAATTTTTGATTTTCAAACAACGTAGTTTTTCTCGAAGAAATTATGTGACCTTAAATCACCGTACAAACTATTTGAAATGATCACCGGTAAAGCTATCAATGAACTCGATGATGATAATGCTGTTGTAATTGAGCTGTTCGATAAGGTTTGTGTCTTATTTTGATTAATATTGGAAACTAATTCTTATTATGACCCTTGATTAGATGGAAAATTATGAAAAGAATCGAAACAAGAATAATTTTGAAAGATTTAATGATGAAGAATCAATGAATAATAATGGTAAAGGTCGTTGTGAAATGGATTATTTTGATGAATTATTTGAAAAAGCATTGAAAGAAAATCAATGTAGTACCGGTGTTGCTTAATGCTTGGAAAGAAATGATTTATGATGGAAATTATTGATTATTATGGATTGAGTGCAATGTTTTTGAAGAATTTTATTTTGGAAATAATGTATTCTGAATGGGTATTTTTCTTTTTTGAGAAATAAAATTTCTTTTATTTTGTACAAAATTTTAATTATTTCAATTATTATTGTCCAACTGGTGGTGGTGGTGGCGGAGGCGGTGGTGGAACCGTGAATCCATGTATATTCGCTCCAGGGAATGGTGGCGGTGGAGGAGGTGGTGGCATCAAATGTGGATGACTATTCGGAATCATCATTGGCGGTTGACCTGGTGGTGGTGGAGGTGGCGGTGGTTGTGCCATTGCCAACATGGCTGCTGTTCCAGATTGTGGATGACCTGCCGGTGGCGGAGGTGGTGGTGGTGGCGGCGGTGCCATTGCCATCAAATGCTGATGAGGATTAATCATTGGAGGCGGAGGTGGTGGCGGTGGCATCGCTGCAGGGAGACCGTGTTGCCATTTCAACATGTTCATGGCCATCATATTCATGGTTTCAGTTGGATCAGTAGTATATGCTGCTGGCGGTGGTGGCATAGCTGGAATTGCTGCAGCTGGTGGAACCATCATTGGAGCAATCATCGGTGCTGGAACTGCTGCTGCTGCTGCCACCGGTGCTGTTGGTGGTGCATCGGCAAACAATTGATGAGGTCGATGTGGTTCTGGCAATGAGAATGCCAATAAACGTTCAGCAGCTGAACCATGACGTTCACCTTTGGCATCTTTTTTGAATGCATAACTAATGGTAATTGGCCGGTTACAAAGATATTGTCCATTCATTGCTTCAATAGCAGCATCTGATGCTTCGAAACTAGCGAAATTTATGAATGCATAACCTTTTGAATTGCCTGTTTCAGGATCACGCATAATTTTAGGCGTTTGCAGTATAACACCAAACGCTGAAAATGTATCATATAATAATTTTTCATCAACTTCAGGATCAAGATTGCCAATGAAAACATTGGCACCGACATCCAAATTTTTCTGATGTGCCGATGCTTTATTCACTCGTATAGGTTTGCCATACAACTTTATCATATTCATTATTTTAATACCATAATCAGCATCTTCTTCACACATGAATTCAACAAAACCATATCCTTGATGTAAATTTGTTACACGATCTTTTGGCATATGGACATTCACTACTGGTCCAGCTTGGACGAATAATTCCCATAAAATATTTTCATTAACTTTTTCATCAAGGCCACCAACATAGATTGTTGCATCTTGATTACGTTCGGCGATAGGACCGGCGGCCATTTCATCAAAATTTTTGAAAAAAAAATTAACAAATTACAACATCGAAAAACCAATAACTTCAAATAGCAAATGAAAACAATGATCATGTGACTCGATCAAAATGAAGCTTTTCATAAAGGACTAATGAAAAAAAGGAAGGTTGAGAGAAAAACACAATTGGGTTAAAATAGACTGTTTGGGTACAAATAGGCGTCTCACATATTTTTTCAGTAATTTCCACGTACTATAACCTTAGATTTTTTCGATTTTTTCAAAAATTTTGACGATGGATAGCCTTAGATTTTTTCGATTTTTTCAAAAATTTTGACGATGGATAGCCTTAGATTTTTTCATAATTTTCAAAAATTTCCACGTATTATAGCCTTAGATTTTTTCGATTTTTTGAAAAATTTTGACGATGGATAGCCTTAGATTTTTTCGATTTTTCAAAAATTTCCACCTATTATAGCCTTAAATTTTTTCGAAATTTTCAAAAATTTTGACGATGGATAGCCTTAGATTTTTTCGATTTTTTCAAAAATAATAAAATTATCAAAATTTACAATTTTAAAAAATAATACAATAAAAAATACCAATACAATAGTCTTAATTATTTACAGAATTATTCAATTCTTTGAAAAATATTTTAAATTCATCCAAGACATAGTCGGTGAAATCATCATCAAAACAAGATGCTAACCAAAAGCTAGGCAACCGATCTCTCGTGCTCTCAACGATAGTGGTGTTCGATGATATATTCAAATGATTATCGATGATTTTTAATTTCAAAATATTTCTTTCCAGAATTCTTGAATCATTTTTGACCAATAATTTCTGATTTGATGGCAGCAATATTAGTCGTTGTTGCTGCTGTTGCTGTTTCGATAGATTCTGAGCTTTACTTTGTTTCACATTTCTTTTCTTAGGTTTTATTTGATTTATTTTTTTCATTTTACGAATATTATAAATCAGCTCTTTCAAATTGATTGAATTATTTGATTTTTGTAAACAATTTCGAATGTGGCCAATATTTTTCTTAGATTGCATACAAATTGGACAATATAAATATACGATTTCATATTCAAAAAATTTTTCAATCGTATTCGTCGATATTTGTGTCGATTGAATCGATGATTCATTATCATTATTATTATTATTATCATCAATCAGATTAATATCAAAATTTTCATTTTCAATTTTTTCAATCAAATCATTTACGTTTGTTTTCCTCTTGATTTTCATTGTTTTTTTGATGATTTTTTGTTGTTGATCGTCGAATGTTTGCGATGATTTTGATGGCCATTCGAATGGTGATTGCATCAGCGATAAATCATCATCATCTTCATCATAACTTGATGATTCCAGGGACATTTTTAATTGTTTAATTTAATGAAAAATGATCGAAGAAAAATAAATCTGACAGTTATAAGTGTTGTAAGCACAAAAAAATTGTAAACACTGAACTAGATGGCTGAAGTGCATTTCGTTTTGCATAAAAATATGTGAGGCGCCTATTTATACCCAAAGATCTATTTCGACCCACTAGGGTTCAAATGCCAACTTGACTAAGACTATTTAGACTCAAGCAGTTATCGATGTTTAAATAGTCGCCGAATTTTTTTTTTCAGCACTTTGAACAGCCTGCGCAATGGAAATAAGGCTGAATCATTTAAAAATTCATTTGTCAAAAACTGTACGCTAATCGTCCGGCTTATTTCAGTTGTTTTTATTTCAGTTTAATTTGATTTAATAATTCAATTTAATCGGTTTGGTTTTGGCATCGTGATTTATTGTGTATTTTGATTTGATTTCAAAATTGTCAAATTTTGAATTTTTTTTCGGCTGCTGATGATCATTGGTCTTTAGCCTGTGAATGTGCCATCGCAATCGAAAGACATTGCATCCATTCTTGATTATTGTGACTGTTTTTAGCCTTTAAAATATATGTTTTATCATTGGTGAATATTTCAAATGCTTTCGGAATGGTACGGCCACGTGAATTACCGATTGCTCGTACACTCTGGACCTTACCGACTTCAATTATTTGACCATCTTTATCACCAGTCTATATTCAAGAATAAAATAAAAATAGAAAAAATCGAATGATAATTGTAATCATAGAAATATTTAAAAAATCATAAAAAATTAGTTCGATATTCACCACCTCATCACGATATAAATGAATGCCGGATAGGGTAAAATATCTTGTACGCCAACGGCGAAAAAATTTCCATTTTCCTTTCTTTTCTTTTAGCTGTCCTTCGATAACTGGTTCACTATTTTTCAAAAATCCATTAACTTTATCAGGATGATTGCACAAAAAACAACCCCATAATTGTTGTATTGCATTAAATTTAAATACATCAAAATAACGATTTGAACGTAGTTCATCAATAAGAATTTCTTGATCTTTAGCTGATGGAAAATTCGATGTAACCAATGTTAGAAATGATTTATTATCAACTTTAAGCGTTTCCCAACAATTTTTCAATGCATTCACCGAAGGTTCTCGGGTACAGAGGGCTGATTTCGCCTTGGCTTGTAATGCTAAAAACATTAAATGTATCCAAATACGTGCATTTTTTGTTTTCATAACAAAATAATTACGAACATATAGGCAATGTTCACCTTTAGCTTGACATGCAAAATAAATTTTGGCAATTTTTTTCGATCGTTTTTCTTCAATGGTACATTTGATTGGCAACGGGATTTTGACCAATACTTTTTGCATATATGTTTTAATTTTTTCATTATGTTTTTCACAAAAATGTTGGACAGCATCACGCATTGGATATGGTTCGAATACATTGATTTGATTTTTCGAATCATTTGATGATTGATTTTTTGATGATGATGATAATGATGAAGCTGCTGCAGCTGTTGATTGACTTGTCGTCGCTGTTGTTGATGATGAATTATTAGCTGTCGATATTAAATCATTTGATAAATTCGTATTCGTATTTGTATTACACATCGGTGAATATGAATTAATGTCTGATGATATTATATAATGATGTGGATGATGATTATGATGATGATAATTATGATTATAATGTGATGATGATGATGATTTATTTGATTCTTTTGTCAATGTATTGATGATGCTGCCATTGCCATTGATATTAGCATGATTATTCTGACAACAATGGCTATAGTTTAGCTCATTTTTACTTGAATTTTTCAATGTATATGATCCATATGTTTGTTGTTGTTGCAGTTGTAATTGTGAATCGATTGATGAATTTACATTTTTCGATTGTTGTTCTTTTTCTTGCAGTGCCAACAAATATGATGATGATGCACTTTTCTGCGAGCTTGACGGTGTATTTGTGTTGGTATTCATTGATTCTACGGACATACGATTCATATAATGACGACTAGTCGTATTGGATGATGATGATCCACTTGCTGCATTACTTTGATTATTACCACCATTCGTGTGGCCATTGTTTCCATTTCCATTCGTGCCATTCACGTTAACACCACCGGCTAATGCTACCAAAGCGGTTAGACTTCGATGTACATTTGATGGTTGTTGATTATGTATTTGATTACTACCACTAACCACATGTAATCGTGGAATGGAACGATTCCATATATGAAATCCACTATTTCCACCTAGTTTTCCGCCCGATGAATTTGCATTCGTGTTGCGGCCTGATGAAGATGATTGCTGTTGTTGTTGTTGCTGTTGAACGGTTATCAAGCTTGATATATCACTACTAAGAAATGAATTTTTATTAACCGAATTGACAAGATTATTAACTAAATTTGTGCTCGATATCGAGTCGGAATTTGAATTCACACGATTCGATGTCGAATTATTTGTTTGATTAATCACGTTTAATTGCTGTAAATATGATTGAACGGTTGATGATGTTGAATTTTCTGTTTGTGCAATTATTGTTGACATTACATTTGGCAACACTGATGGATATACTTCAGCAATTGATTTGATTTGTTTCAACAACGTAATGGTTGTACCGAGATCAGATTTGGATAGTTGTGATGTTAAAAATCGTACACAATCTTGTGCTTCCGATATATTCAATTTGCCAACGATACCTAAAAATTCGGCTGCAATCGAAACCATTCCGGAATGAATTTCACACGATGCAATCACTCTTGGAATGTAATCAATAAATTTCTTGCTATTATGATGTGCCATATCTAAAAATATTTGCATTGTTGTATATGCTGTTTGTGGATGTTGTAAACAATCACTTAATTGATGTAAATCATCTTCCAATATTGATGGTTTATGTTTGGATATTAATGCAAATAAATTCAACAATGATGATTTTTCCGATGTATCGCATTGTGGTAACAGACAAACTAATGCCATTATATGATCATGTATCGGTTCTTTATTTATCACATATATCTTTGATAATACCCGAACCAGCGAATAATTACCACTGATTATTGAATCAATAATTGGCTGTATGTAAGGCGCTAGAAGATCAGCATTATGTATGGCTGCCAATGATAAATAACTGGACAGATTTCTTGACAGTTCTTTATTGCCACGATGTAATAGCTTTACAGCCACTGGTACGGCTAAACACATGACAGATTTTTTACTATGATTCTATAGTTTTGATTAAATGGAACTAAATTAATAAACCATGTTCATAAATCATCGAATGGAATACAAACCAAAAATATAAACGATACAACTTCGCTAGCTATTTTAGCATGCGGTGGATCTTGATCACGATTTGTTGGTTTTAAATTGTACAACAAACACGATTCCAGTAATGCAACCAAAGCACGTGCATGTTCTTCGATTGTGTTTGTGTCTCTGTGTGAATGGAATAAAAGGGGTAACGAATATCAATGATTAATCGAAACTAATTCAATAAATCAAAACAAACCTTATGGCACTGATAATACGTGTCAAACATATTTCAACAACACTTTGATCATTATGGCGATCCACATAATACGGTGAATTACTAATTTTCTTGATTGTCGATAATAATTCCGACAAATCTTTGACAATTGCACGATCATCGATAGCAAACAGTTCACCAGCACGGCTTAAATCTTTTTTACTCAATACTTCAACAAATAATGGATGCATATTCGATCGTTAATGGATTGGAAATATCTTTAAAATATTCTCAAAACATTAAATTCCTTAAATTTTGAAATTTAAAATTCAAAATCATCCACTCGATCAATGTACACATTGTATTCTTTATTTTGTTTTAAATCAATTCAATTCAATCGGTTGAATTCAATCAATGTGAATGTGTTTATGTGAACGTGCAACAAGTTGAACTTCAATCCACGGATGAAAACATAAACAAAAAACATTAACCATACAGAATTGAATAATGTTGAAAGGGCTATAGCTGAGTTTATTGCAGAATATTCTTCTTCTTTGCTTAGTTGTTGGTCTTTGCAGAAAGCAATTGATGATATCTTAACACAAACAGCGAACAAAAACAAAAACATTTGTTGCTAAAAATACGTTACATATGTTCACATTTACATATATCAATCTATGAGTGTTTGTTTGTGTTTAATTGTTGCAAATAATCATAAATCGTTGTAAGTAGTAAGGTTGGATGTTATTGAAAAACATATCAATGGATAAATCCATGACAACCAGACATACATTGAAAATGAATAGGCTACAAATCAAATAATCAAAACACATATAGCTTAAGCAGTATTGAACGGTATTTAGATTAATATGGATTCAAAATGTTTTTGAAAATAATAATAATCCACTTGTTTGAATTTTCAATTATTCAAAAATAATCTTAGAGGTTATTCAACTAAGTCTTAAACATCTTAAACAGTAAAATTTCAAAAAAAAAAAAAAAACAAATCAATTAGATTTCATTCGGGTTGATCGGTATATCAATAATATCAAAAAACTCTAACCTTGATTTACTTAAAAATTTGATTATTTTTGACAATTTTTCATAGATCGAAATAATAAAATCAATCTGTTTAACTCGAATGTAAATATATAAAACAAACAAAACGAAACAAATCAAAAACAATAAAAAAAACAAACAAAACAATCATTTTGAACATTATTCATTCATTCAAAACATTTATTAAATCGAGCAATTGAACATTGAACAAGAACATACAAAGACACAAATTTGGGAAAACATAAAGGTTACCACTGCATCAACAGCAGCAGCCACTGCAGCAACTAGTTCGAACAAGTAAAAATCAAGCCAAAGAAAACATTCGAAAAGAAGCCAAGCAGGGTAAGGCCTTGTGTGTATACAATCATCGATATATGATCACACACACAACATGAACACACAACAACAAAATTTGATGTCTTGAAGCATTTATACAAACAAAGCTTAATGTTGTTATTATCATAACATTTCAATGTAGCAGGCTGTCCGAAAAGTTTTTGCCGATTATATCATAGAAAAATGATTGGAAAATTGGCAAAAACTTTTCGGACAACCTAATAAATTATTTATTATTCAACACACACACACAAACACAGACATAATCCTTATAAAAAAGCAAGTTTTCTTGTTTTTACAATTCATTACGTTGAACCATTCCATTCATTCAATGATAATGATGAAGAAATGCAACAAGTTGGATACGTTGTTTCACCTTAATTTATTATGTAATATCGTTTGAGCACAAAATAGTTGATTAATACGAGGTCATCTCCGTTAATTCAATGAATACAAATTTAATTTATTTTTTTTTGAATTTGCCGCCAAATTTAAAATGAATGATTAATTGAAACATGTTTCAATTTGTTTTGATTTATTTTCATTTATTTACAAACAAATAATGATGATGAATGTGGACAGACAAAATTTAATGAAATTTTTGAATAAATGTGATATACTTTGTTTGAGTGTATGGAGTTGAATGAGCTTAAGGTGTTGAATATATGTGTGTTTGTTGATTTTGATCGATTTACATCATGCATGTGTGGATAATATTATGTGGATGATTTATCTTAATTATTTCAAAATCATATGATTTTATACGAATTCGTATGAATTTTGAAATGTTTATTCGATTTATTTTTCAATTTTCTTAATTCATTCGTTGCTTTTGTTTAGTTATTTCACCGTCCTTCAGCCTTATGTTTCGGTGGCCTTATATCTTTACGTTTAAATTTAGCTTTCTTATTAAATGTATGCCAACTATTGACACGATTTTGTCGACTTTCTTCAAAATTTCGTTGCCATTCTTGTTCGGCTTCCTTTTGTTTTTGTTGTTCCAATTCTTCTTCGTGGGCTCGTTTTTTTTCCTCTTGCATTTTATCCTGTAACATTCGCCGTTTACGTTCTTGTTCGGCAAATAATTTCATTATCATCACTCGTAATGATTGTTTATATTTTTCTGGATTATCTTCATCAATTTTTATTGATTTTTTATTTGTACTTGTAGAATTTTGTTGCTGCTGTTGTTTGATTAAACGTTTACGTTTTTCATGCATTTCTTTGCTTAATTTGTACTTGGCTTCATCAACAATTTCCATTGCTTTTAAACGGGATGTTTCATCACCAAGTATTTTATATGCTTTATTCAATGCATCAAATGCTTGTTGTGCACGTTCTTGATCATTGGGATTTTTATCTGGATGCAGTAATATTGATAATTTTTTATATTGTTTTTTAATCCGATCCAATGATGCATCAGGATCAACTAATAATACTTCGAATGGATTTAGATTTGCATATGTTGAACCAGGCCGTAATAATCGTCGTATTTGTTGTTCTGAAGTATATATTGAATCTTGTTGTTCAATAGATTTAACTTCGGAATAAAATGAATGAAATTCATTATTATTGGTACTGCCATTATCACTTGAACTGGCCATAATTGAATTCAATTAATTAATTAATTGATTGATTGATCAATAAATAATCATTTAAACAAATTTAAATGATGAATCAAATTTGATGCAATTACTTAAACTGAAAAAAAAAATGTAAACAAATGAAATGCGAAAATTTGTGTGCGGTAAAATTCATAAAGGATAGGACAAAATTTTTGTTTACCTTTTTTTTTGAAATTATATTTTCGGGATTCATTTGGCTCAAGATTTCAAATCAAATGATAATCTAAATCCGTGGATTAAAATGTCATTTCTTGGTCAAGAAAAATGGTTGAATGCTATCGGTTCCACTCATACTGGTCAGTTCAGTATACAGACTTTGAATAATCGATCAAATAATGATGATTATGGCCACAATAAAGTAATCGCACCACCAGCAACAACAAAGATTGAATTGAAAAATTTAACACCAGATGAAATGATACAAGAGCCTAGATTTTGCCGATTGATACCGAAAAAAACGAGGAAAAATTCTTATTTCGTAAAAGATCAATCAACAACATTGACAGATGAAGATATGAAATATCAATTAATCAATACAAGTGATATTGTTGAACGTAAAACGCCGTTGCCTAAACTTATTGCAAATCGTGATCCAAAAGTTGTGTAAGTTATTTATTTCATAATAAATTGATTCATTAAATCAATGAATTCAAATATCATTAACACCAAATAGTGACACTTTTGAAAAATTACTAAAACAACCTGGAAGAACATTCATGACGGCTAAATTGGAAAATTATTTCAAACGGAATTTAAAACCCCTTGACCTGATCGAAAATGATTATCAAATCAATTATAAAGAATTACAATATTCATCTAGAGAATTATTCGAATTCAAGCGAGACTTACGAACGAATAAAAAACGTAAACGACGAATATTCGTCGGTATTGATCCACATATTGATCACAATGATAATACAGTCAACAATAATAATGAACCTTCAGCTGATGATAATGAACCAACGAAAAAACCAAGAAAATCACTGACACTCAAAGCTATCAATGCTCAAATAAGAAAACCTAAATCATTGTTGGAAAATTTGGACACGGATTTTGTGCCGAAAATTTTGATTGGTACACGGTCATATTCGAGGAAAAAATTGCATGAATCAGATGATTGCATTGAACAATAATCGTTGATATCAATTTGAAATCAATTTGCATTTATCATTGTATTTATTTATTATTTTTTGAAATATTTGTACATATATTTTAGCCCGATTTTATCTTCATGAATTTTTGACTTGCATTTCATTCTTATATATATTTTATTTTAATCATTATTTCTCATTGAATAAAGACATTTTTGACCCTTAATTATTTCAGTGATGGTTAATAGCCCATTGATGGTTAATGGCCAAAAATAATGGCCAATTTGACACTTAATCACATAGATTTTCTCCGATGTGAGCCACGCATCGTTAGATGGCATAACTTGCTTGAAATATTTTGTCATTGAATATATGAAGGGCTAAACATGGACTCGAACATCACTTATCGATGTTTATTTCGATCAATATCTAATTGGCTTTGACCAATTGCTAATCAATGCAATGCAAAGCTATACATTTAATAGGTTTAATAGGTTCAAGCCTTCTATTTTTTTTTCTCATATCAAAAAAATAGACCAAAACAATTATCTTCAAGTCAATAATTATCATTATTATTATTAATCATACCTTCAAATCAGCCATTTGATTAGCATAATCGTGATGATTAATCATTACTTGATTCAGCCAGCTTTTTGCCCATTCATATATTATAACGCCTATTCATTTTACGTCAAGTTATGGTCAATGGTCATTGTTTTATTATTGACCAAATGACTTAATAAAGGTTTACCATTCATCATCATACGTGATTATCATTCATTTACCATACTTACATACATAAATACATGTCACATCGGAATTCAATTAATTCAAAAAAAATTAATTAATTTTTCAAAAACCAATGAATTCATTAAATTCATTCATTGAATTATGTATTCGTTGACCACTGGTCAAGCCCATTTGACCAATGGCCCATTCATAATCAGACTCAACGGGCTCGTTCGGTTCTCGGTTTGGATTCAATCGTCATTCGATTTGGATTCAAATCGAGGTTCAATATGGGTAAATGGACACGAATTTCGAATGGAAATTTTGAAGCCTCACTTGAAGCAGATGCAGGCTTTGAAAATGTATAGTCTTTGAAGTCTATGAAGTCTTTGAATATATATTTAGTAACACCAAGTTGTTTTTTGTTTATTTAATTTTATTCAAATTCAAAAAGTCAAAAATTCAAATAAATAAAATTAAATAAACATCGTGTTTATGGTTGTGTAAACACACACACCGAACACATATTTGGCTTGTGTTTGGCAAATGTGGACCTAAAACAAAAGATTTTTCAATTTTTGAAACAATTGAAATCGAATAATTGAAAATAAACGAGGATATAACTATTTCGGGGAAACAATGATGATAATAATGGTAATGGTGATGATGATTGGCCATCATCATCATCCACTTATGACCATTTTTACTTCGATAGATAAGATTCGATTTTGACCAACAAAAAAAAAAAAAAAAAAAAAAAAAAAAAAAAAAAAAATTCATTTATTTATGACCAATCATGACCAATGAGTGTGTGTGAATGTAACTAAAAATAACTCTTTCATACCTTGTTATTTGATTTGGTCGTTTAGGTTATCAACCAATGAAACATCGATTTCTGAATATCTGAAATGTTGTCGATGGACAATCGATGATTGGAAATCGAAGATTTGAACCGATTTGAAATTGAATTGAATCAATTCAATTGAATTCAATTTGATTCGATTCGATTCGAAGAAAACCAATTCGATCAATGGATCGATCGATCATCAAGCATCAACGATGCTTTCACTTTGACGATGGTCAAAGTGAAAATTCTTGTTCAAATGTTTTTGGATTATTTATTATCCAACGAAATATTGATTTAAATCTGAGATTAACCTGTGCTAAAATGTGAAAATCGAATCAAATCTGTCGGATTGATTGAAATTTCTCGAATTAAGAAGCCATTCGGGACAACTGGCGTAGTAAGGTGGGATAATTTTGACCGGGGAAATTTTTTCGACCATTTTCTGATCGTTTTCTGGTCATTTTCGATCATTTAGATCGAATTATCATCAATCGAAGATCTTATAATTGAATGAGTACATGGAAATGGTGAAATGGTAAAATGTTTTCGTGACAATACAAATGGATCAATTTAATGATGATTGGTGGTGGTGGCATTTTTTGCTTTGTTTTAGGTCAAATCTATTAGGTCAAGCGGGTTAGGTTAGGTCGGGTTAAGTCGATTTATTCACTAATCGGGCATGTAAACGTAGACAAGCTAATAAATTATCACCTTTACCCGAATGGCCAATATCATGGATCGTAAACAATGCATTGTAATCTCCCTATGACCGTTGAAATAAAAGAATTATCATGGATTTCATAGGTATAACTCGCAATATGCATAACTTACGGATGCCATCAATGCTAGAAAACCTTTAAATTGATCAAACGGTACTGTTATACGGCCATGTTCGAGGGTAAATTTACCCGATTTCACTGGACAATGACAAGGAAGATTTTGTTGTTGGAAAAATGGACAAATTAGATCCTTATACCATGAATTGAATGCATCACCCAGTGCAAATTTACATGATCCAAGTGTTTGTTGTACACATGGTAATGTTATATTCAATAATTCGCTGCCAAAATTGATAGTTTTATTTATTTGAACTTGGATTTCTGCTTGACAATCGATATTTGCTCGTACATCAACATCAGCTGTTAGAAATAATTCATTTGTTTCCTCCAGTACCAATGGTTTAGGATCAATATCTAGCCGATTGAAATGAACAGCTGAACTATCACCACCACAATTTGACCAATGAAAATCATCAGATTGGCCGTAGGCTGTAGCGGAAATTCTTGTCAATATCATCAGCAGTAATATTGATTGTATGGAAATCATTTTCAATTGAAATTTATTTGTTTTTTTTCAATAAACAATAAACTATAAACCTTAATAATTTGAAAAATTATTGAAAACGAGTTGCCATAAATATCATTAATGATTGCCATATATTTATATTTGGAAATTTCAAATTTCAATATTTTCCAAATCCATCAACCTATCAATGCAAAACACTCGACATTCATTGATTATCATTGATAACAAATGTATTGAGATGACAAATGTATCGATGACATCTTAAGATTAGCTGTGCTATTGCAATTGGTAAACAATTGAAATCATTTGAAAATCATCCATTTAAATTGAAAAAAAAACTTGGGTTTTGGGTTTGATCAAAATTTCAATTCTTAAACCCCGAAAAACTAGGTCATAATGGACCTATGAAATCAATCACAGGTGGATCAATAAAAGAAAATGAATCAGAAATGAATCACAAATAAAGCAATACAATACATTGATTGAAATCTGTCAATTTCCACTCATAACGATAATCTCAAAGCATCAAATATGTCATTTGATTGTCATGTTATTTACTTAAATAATGATTCAACTATGAAATCCATTTTGAAATATTTGATTCTAATTTTAAAAATCTTAAATCATGATTATGACAATATGACAATCGAGGGTGGCTAAACGATGATTGGCAATGTTTTGGTGACGGTTATTATTTAGGGATTAGGTTTCACCTAAATTTTGATCTAGATTCGCAAATTATAAGCCTGATGATACGCATACAATCACAGCCTTAGACCGGTGATAATCATCAACGATCATTAACGATTATGATCGATGATGGACGAATGCTCCATTATCAATTCAAATATCGAAAATTTACATTTGAAACTTAAGATTCAAAGATTATTTAAAGATAAATCAAAGATTATTCATAGATTGACCAAAGATTAGTTGATTGACAGGCATCCAAATGACATGCATCAAAAAATGACATGGCATTCAATGATGATGACCCGAATAATCGCTGATAATCATTGATTAATAGAAAAATGACAAGAATTTGAATTTTGACAAGTTTTTTGATTTTGACAAGTTTTCGAATCAATTTCAGATTCATTCGAATAAACAAATGACACCATACATATCGGATGGCAGCAACGAAACATGTCCGGTATTTGGGGAAATGTAACTTCAAGCCAAATTGTCGCCATACACATTGTATTGTATTCAATTCAAATTGTTTGAAATTGAAATTGAAACGGACAACAAACATCGACATTACGGACAACATAACCGACAATTGAAATTGAACAGTTGAAGAAATAATGGTGAACAATTGAATGAATGAATGAATGAATGAAATCAACGTAATTTGAATACAATTATCGCTTCAATTGAATGAATGAATGGAAGACAAAATTTCATTGAATTGAATACAGTATTTTTTCAATGGTTTGACAATGGTTTTCATTGGTTTGAATGATTTGACAATTGTATGACTTGACAATGGTAAACACACACATCTGTGAAGAACAAAGCAAAAGACACCTGTTGCGAACAGGCATTTCTTGAACATTTTTTCTGGTCATTTAACAAATCATGGTTTTGTCAATTTCAATTATCATAATGAAAACGAAATGAATTTCTGAAATCTTAAGAAATTCACACAGAAAAATGCAGCCAAATGATTCTCATTTACTTTGACTAAATAAGATTTCCATTTCTTACCCAAAGTGCGACCTACATGATCATAATCACGGTCGTATCTTTGGCATCTTTTAAAATATTAGGTTGTCCGAAAAGTTCATTCCGCTTAATCGAATAGTTGCTGCATAAAAATCGGCCATAACTTTCCGGACAACCTCAATAATAATTCAAGAGAGTTCATCACTACAAAATCTTGATTAGCTGTTGACCAGCGTCGAAACTCACGTAGCCATCATCCATCGTCATCGTCATCTTTCAAAAAATGGTGCTTAAATTAGATGTATTTAATCAAATGAAATGAAATGGATGTTGTAAACCTGTAACCTGTTAAAAAAAACAAGTAATCACTGTGTACTAACCTCACCAACAAAACCAACGATAATTATTATTTTCAATTTAAGAGAAAGTTTGGCCCAAATATAATTTGAAAGATAATTTGGACATTTTCGAGTCGGTTCGTGAAGAGAACCGAATAAACGATGCTGCTTGATGCTGATGCTGATGCTGACAATTGATACCAAGCACCAACCAACCAACAACCCGAAAAAATGGCTAAGAGTCGAAAGTGAAATTCATTGTCTCTCCCTCTCTCTCTTCACCACCAACCACCTGTTGATCATTGTCCGTGCATCCATCCATCCATCCATTCGATGACTATCTTTTGATCATCTTTGGGTTACGACCAATGCATTAACCATTAGAAAGTTATCAGTGTTTGATTTGAATTTCACTTTCATCGATCATCGATCATCATTTCATTTCACATTTAATCTTAATTTAAATCGAATTCGAATCCATTGCTCAAATAACCAAATTCGAATCGTGATATTTAGTTTATTTCCGTGTTCGAAAAATAATGTCGTAGTCAATATCAACCCACCAACGAATATCATCTGAATAATTTATTTTGATTAGTGATTTATTATCTTCGTTTCGTTTTGTTGTTGTTGTTGTTGTTGAGTATCAACGTATCATCCATCAACACCACAAGCCATGTTAACTAGTCTATTGAAATTGAATGCAGCGCTACCAGCGCTGTTACCAGCATTTATGTTTATGTATATGCATAGGATCCGTCATGAAACCCCTTTTGTTCGGGAAGATTTTCTCCGTGAATATGATTATATTGTCGGTAAGTCTTGAATAAGTGAATTATGATTAGAATTAATTGAATGACGTTGGGCCCAGTTGGAGCTGGTTCAGCCGGTGCTGTCGTAGCTAATCGTCTATCGGAAGATCCTCGTGTCATGGTACTACTGTTGGAAGCTGGTGGTCACGAAATTTATCAATCGGAAATTCCAGTTTTAGCTGCCCGGTTACAGCTTTCGGAATATGATTGGCAATACAAGACTGAACCACAAAAATATGCTTGTCAAGGAATGAAAGAACATCGGTCGAATTGGCCCAGGGGTAAAATTTTAGGCGGTTGTTCGACGATCAATTATATGCTATATGTTCGTGGTAATTATAAAGATTATGATCTCTGGGAACAATGGGGTAATTATGGTTGGGGATGGAAAGATGTTTTCTATTATTTCATTAAATCTGAAGATAACCGAGATCCGGCTATTTTGAAAAATGGTTACCATGGTAAGGTGTTTTGATTATTTCTATGATCACAAACAGCCACAAGTCTTTAATACATCCGTACAGGCTACAATGGACCATTAACTGTTTCGACGACCCATTACACAACAGCCATCGGCGGTGCATTTCTTGAAGCTGGTAAATTGTTTGGTTTTCCAAACATTGATATCAATGGTCCTCGCCAGACTGGCTTTGCCATACCACAAGGTACAGTTCGTCGAGGAGCTCGTTGTTCGACAGCCAAAGCATTCATCCGAGATTTCCGGCACAGGGAAAATTTTCATACAGTCATTTATGCCCACGTGACCCGGGTTCTGTTCAACGAACACAAACGTGCGATCGCAGTGAAATTTGATCGTAAAGGATTAGATTATGTCGTGTATGCGCGGAGAGAAATCATTTTATCAGCCGGCTCCATCAATTCACCTCAACTGCTTATGCTGTCAGGTATTGGACCACGTTGGGATTTGGAACAACTCGGTATTCCAGTCATATCTGATTTGCCTGGTGTTGGTCAAAATCTCCAAGATCATATTGGTGTCGGCGGAATGCAATTTCATATTGATTCACCAGTATCGGTCATTCAACCACGAATGTATGTTGCCAAATCATTCACTCAATGGGTCACTTTGGGTATTGGTCCTTTAACTATGCTGGGTGGCTTGGATGGATTGGGTTTCATCAGTACTAAATATGCAAATGCCAGTGATGATTGGCCAGATGTTGAACTGCATTTCATACCATCATGTCCATCTTCGGATGGTGGTGAATCTGTCCGAAAGGCTATGAATTTGAAAAATGAACTATTTCAACATGTTTATGAGCCATATATTTTCGATGATTCATTTGCTTATTATCCAGTGCTGCTTCGACCACGTTCAATTGGTTGGATGAAGCTACGTTCATCGAATCCATATGATCAACCAATAATTCAGCCAAATTGTAAGTGAGACAAAGTTAAAAATTGCTAAAACTGGCTAATCGTGAAAATTTTCAAAAATTTCAGATTTCAAAGATCCATACGATGTTAAAGTGTTGGTTGAATCATTAAAATTGAGCGTTGAAATGGCATTATCGAAACCGTTTCAAAAATTCAACGTAAGACCTTGGTCACGAAAATGGTATGGATGTGAAAAATACGTGACATATAGTGATGAATATATGGAATGTTTGACACGATCATTTTCGGCCACCATCTATCATCCAGTCGGTACTGCTAAAATGGGTCCACCAGATGATCCGATGGCCGTGGTCGATCCACAATTACGTGTATACGGTGTAAAAGGATTACGAGTAATTGATGGATCAATAATGCCACAAATTGTATCGGGCAATACAAATGCACCTATTATAATGATTGGTGAAAAAGGTGCTGATCTAATCAAGGGTTACATTTATCCACCGGTCAACGTTAAACCTGGTCAAGCACCGATTCCTGAATATCTTAAAAATCCTGAAACAGAGAAAAATGCTGTCGGTGGACCATTGAGTCATATTGGACATTTTTTTAATAAATTTAAATTTGGTTGAATTTGGTTGAATTGAATTGATCGAAGACTAAACGAGTGATTAAATCCATGATTACTCGCCAGTTACATCAGTCACATCAGGTCATTGGGCTATCTCGTTCGAATCGAATCATCGACGAAATTCGAACAATTTCCAAAAGTGCTTCGAGGTAAATATACCGACAACAACAATGTTTTAATCTGATCAACCAAACACTTGTTGATTCAAACATCTTATTTGTTCCTTGTTTTTTTTTCTCTTCAATTCAAAAGCAGCCCAACATCACCGCCATCATCACCGTCATCGCCATCGACATCATCTTTTAAGGTTCCACTACTATTTCCAACTTTGATATTGAAACAAACAATCAAACAATCAAATGTTTTGATTTGAAATTTTCGATCATCGTCAGCTTTGAGCAAATGGTGAAAGCGATGATTGAATCAAAATCAAATCAAATCTAGTCGATCCAGTCTTATTTTTTCGATCCAATTTTTCAGGTTTCTTTTCTCTCATTTACGCTCATCATTATCCATGTATTTCGTACCGATTAATTGGTCATTAATTGCTGCTGTCTGAACGATATATTTACAGCCTTAATCAACATGAATGTACCAATGTATACACACAAAAACGGCCAATCAATCAATCAATCATCATTTCAATTCATTCGAAATCGTATCACTGTATTTGCCATAATCCAAAATATCGACTTTCACATAACTGCCGGCCACCCAAATATATTAATGTATTTATCGAATTTTTGTTTTTTTCATTAGAAATGAACACATAAATCGGGGCAAAAATCTATAAGGCTAATAAGCTTATAACTATTTCAATATATATTTAAGTCCAATATATATTCAATGATTTTAAAATTAGAAATAAATATGGTTATTTTTGGCGTTCAGAGTACTTTTGGCTTTTATAATTATTAGTTTTTTTCCTGGTTCGATTTGGTTTAATTTATCCAAAGAAAAAAATTTTCATTTTTCGAATTTTAAAAATATGACCAGCAGCAATACTACGACCAATACAACAACAACGAATACATCAACATCCAAAGATGAAATCGATATCGATCCAAAATCCAAAGCAGTTTTCAAGAAAAAAGGTTATGATATACTTTCAAAGATTGGTAGCGGTGCATTCGGTCAGGTAAGGTCATTTGTTTTATTCAAAGGTTATAGGTCTTTGAATAATAATGATGATTTAATCTGATTGAATCAAATTCTAACAGGTATTCTATGCACGAAATTTCCGTACTGATATTGAATGTGCCGTCAAGGTATTGGACCTTGGTTCCATGTCGAAAAAAGTATGCGAGAAATTTTTACCACGTGAACTTTCGGCATTGATGGAAGTACGCCACCCTTACGCCATACGTGTTTATGATATCATTCGATCAAATCATCGAATTTATATTTTTATGGAATTTGCCGGTAACGGTGACCTTACATCGTATGTTAAAAAGAATAAATCTTTGAAAGAACCGCTGGCTTGTCTATGGTTCACACAAGTTTCGGAAGCTGTCAATTATCTTCATACTGAAATTCATATGGCACATCGAGATATTAAGTTGGATAATATTTTGTTGGATAAAAATTATAATTGTAAATTGACTGATTTTGGTTTCGTTGATTTGATTGTCGATGAAACCGATATTAATGATGTGATTAGTCAAACATTTTGCGGTACCCTACCATACTATTCACCACAATTGGCATCGAAAAAACCTTATAATCCATTTAAAGCTGATGTATGGGCAATGGGTATCGTACTGTATGCAATGCTACATAATCGTTTTCCATTTCATTTTAAAGACGTAAAACAAATGCTTAAAGAACAAATGGATTATCCTCATTATATTAAATCACGATTTTCACCAGAATTATCACAATCAGTACAAAATTTATTTCTACTAATATTCAATCCAAATGATTCGATTCGTATATCGATGAGTGAAGTGTTATCGCAAGAATGGGTCATAAAAAAAGGTCAATCATAATAAATTATTAGGTTGTCCGATAAATTTTGGCCGATTTTCTCCATGATTTCCTACGAAATAATCGACAAAAACTTTTCGGACAATCCCATATATACTCAATAATTTCAAATAAATATGAACCCAATATACTTTATCATAAAAATAAAACTGTTTAATTGATGAAATTCATTAAGAAAAACAATGCAATATGCGATATTCAAAAATATTTAAATAATATAAAATGAATGGAACAATAATCTTTGATAAAATTCATTGATAAAATTTAGTTGGAATGCAAACTCGTGGACCAACGATAACCCTTAACAATTTGTCACAAAAAATAATGAATAAAATTCATTCAAAATCAATAAATCGAATTAAATGGGTCAAAATTCATAGTTCAAGCGGTACCATTTCAGACCAATTGGGTCCATGAGCAATTTTTACTGGTAATATTACACGTAAACAATTGCCAATCAGCTCCATTTGTTGTCGAAGAATCGATGCAAATCGTCGTATTTGATTGCTGGGTACCTGATACATTAATTCATCATACATTTGCAATACGAATCGAACTTGTAGCTTTTGTTGATCAATTTGTTTTTGTACGGCAACCATTGCTATTTTAATAATATCAGCAGCTGATCCTTGTATTTTGGTATTGATTGCTTGTCGACATGCTTTCGATGATTCTTGATGTCGATTTGATCGAATTTCGGGCAACATTCGTCGTCGGCCAGCAATTGTTTCAACGTAACATTTTTCACGACAATTATCGATTGTATCGTGAATGAATTGTTGTAAACAGTCGTAACGTTTGAAAAATGATGCTCTATATTCTGATGCTTGTTCAACGGTGATTTCTAATTTATGAGCCAACGATTCATCACCGATTCCATAAATAATTCCATAACAAATCTGCTTGGCTTGTTGCCGTAATTCATAGCTGACTTTATCCCGTTCAATACATTTCCAATCGGCAGCTATCGATACAAATACATCTTGATCAACATTATTCAATACATTCATTAGATTTGTATCACGAGAAAAATGTGCTAAAATTCGTAATTCAAGTTGACAATAATCAGCTGTTAATAATTCATAGTTAGATGGCGCAATTATCATTCGACGAATATTAATCATCGAACTTTTCTTATTTTCGATTTCATCCAGATTTAAATGGGTTTTAACTTCAAAATCTTTGTCTAAATTGATCAGGTTAGGATCATACATTGAAATACGGCCAGTAGCTGTCCATTCACAGCAATGTCCATACAACAGGGAATCATTATTACGTCGAAGCCAATGTCGATTAATGGTCATCAATGAATTGGTCAGTGCATGATTTAACCGGCGCCATTCCATAATCATCAAAGGTAATTTGGATTTGTTACCAACTGATTCTTGTAAACGCATCAAAAATAGCTTACTTGTCGTAGCTTTTCTGGTGACCGGAGTTGTTTTCGGCAAGATTTTCCGTTTACCGCTTACAGGACTATTCGCAGATTGAACATTGAAATATGATGATATTAAATTCATTTTGGGTGAATAAACAATATTGGCCACTTGATCATGACTATTTAGATTAAATTTACGACCAACAATTTGATAAATACGATTTTCAATACTGTCCATAATGTTTTGTATTGTATCTTCGAGGCAGTTCATATATTCACGATCGATCATTGTTGGATTTGATTCCATCACCGTAATACATATTCGGGATTGTATTTCAATCAATCGATAACTTTTGTATAAATTTCTTTCACGTAAACGTATTAAAAGGCCATTCAATGTATTAAATAAGATCAAAGTTTTCAATACGTGATCAACTTCACGAATAGTGTCCAAACCTTGCGGAAATTGTTGACTATTCATCAACATTTGTCGATAATTATTAATTCGTTCAAAATACGGTTGATCCAACAGGTGATCGGCTGCAAATTTTGGTAAATCTTTAATACGTAATGAATCAATATTAAATTGCGCTGATTCAGGATTCAATAGCCATGTGGCTACTGTTACATCATACCATTCAATTTGATAACAAATAAAATTCCATTCAAAATCCAATGCTTCACGCAAACATTTAATGGCCCTCTTCACGTCATAGCAGGCAAAACGAATAGCCTTCAATGTCTTCAATTCTTTCATTTGTCGAAACCAATTGTCGCGAAGATATTCGAGGGCTTCTAGACAAGAAATTCGATATATCTTCGTACTGTTCAACTGAGTCATGTATAAACTTGACAAGTAATAATTTGGCGAATTTTCCAATCGAATACCATTCAAATTTTGCGAATCTTCATCGTTTTCAATCGTAAAACTCGAGGTGCCAGGCTTGAAAATTAGTTTTTTACGCTGTTTACTACTATCGATCTTAGTTTTTTCCACATGGAAATATAATCCAATCGTTGGAGCAGGATTGGCCACAATTGTTTGCAACAAACCCTTGGAAGATTGTTCATTTTCAACGGTGATCAATTCGAAATTATCACAAGAAACGTTTGATTCATAAAACATTGGTGGATTGATTGGCACGCCATTATTACTACCATTAATCAATGATTGAATAAATTCATCAACATCATCATCCGCATTGATTGAATTGTCATTGCCGGATGAATTATTAAAGCTCATATTATCATTATGATCATCATCATTCGACCATTCTTCATCACCATTCCGCTGTTCATCTTTTCTAACCATTTCAGGTTCAGCAATATTGGTTGTTGTTGGCATTCGATGTTCAAGCATTTCCAATAAATCAACATCAGCATCGAATGACATTGAAGATTCGGCCACACAATTTTTCTTGGAATCATTTTTACTCAAAATTATTGATAATTCTTCCAGCAGATCATCATCATCTTCGAAATAAATCGAAGTATCATTTGATTTGATTGTTGAATCAATTTTCTTTGCATTGTTTGGTGTTGAACAATTTGGTATTGATTGATTATTATTGATCACTGAATCTGATTGAATTAAAGCATTGAAAAAAAAACAATATCAATTCAACAAACATTTATTGACTCAATGATTTCATAACAGGACAAAACAAAACAAAAAACACATGCAACAGTTCGAAATGATTGCAGGTCAATTCAAGGACAATTTATGAAAATGACAAATATCTAACCTTTATCAACATCATCTTCGGTTTTAATTCGTTTAACATTTTTAGGTTCAATCGATTCGTGAGATCGTTCGTGAATAGGTTGCGGTGCAAGCTGTTCTTGTTCTTTAGATTGTTCTGGTTCTTCAGATTGCGCAACAGGTGAATTGGCTGTCGAACCGCTATCTGGTTGATCGATTTGAAGCTTGAGGCCAATGTCTTTTTCCATCAATGCTCGGGCTTCTTTGACAATCATAATGGCTAAATCGGCGATAGTTATGGTGAGATCTAAACTTGGAATGTAAACATAAGTTTCGCTCGGGTCTGCATTGTTTGTTGGTACTAAATCTTTAGATGTCATCAATGCCATTTCAATATCTTTAGCATTCGAATTAACCAGCGATGATATGTCTTCATAACCTTTGTTGAATAATTGTCGGGCAATCATCGAATTGATACAAGGTAATCGTACCAGATCAATGAGATCAAGTTGAATACCGAACGAAAGACGTGGTTGAAATTCATCGAATATTTTGGCCAATGTTTTCCAACCGAGCCGCTGACAAAATGACGACAACATTCCGGCAAAGGTGGATGCTTGTTGTTGCAGTGATTGCAGTGTTCCTTTATTGAGATTATATTTGTCTTGGACTTTTTGCATAGGCACCTCTTCTATGAGCTCAAACAATGCTAAACTGGCATAAAACCTGCGATGAATTTGTGCTTGTGTACCGTTGGCACGCATTAAACCACTCGAGGACAGCTGTAAACATAGAAAATTCTCACTAATACCAATCATTTTGGCTATGAAACGTGTATTCTTATCCCAACGTTCATACAGATTCAAATAATGACGCCAATCAATATCGGGCAGCTGATTTATCACATAAACTGGTGTGGTTTGATATACTAAATGCAGATCAGTCAATAATGATAGCTGAGTTCGAAAACGTTTCAATTCTTCATAAATGAATTGACCATCATTCGGATTAATGCCTGAACTAATGACAGCTCGTCCAAGATCAGTGATAGCTATTCGGCAATCATCATCCAGCTGTTTCTCATCAGAAGATGATTCAATATAAATAAATTGATAATTTTGTAGCGATTTCAATGTCAGATTGATACTTTGATCGATTATTTCTTCGGCATTATTCAACGTCGTTGATGATTGTTGTTGTGATGATGACCAACAATTTAGGGGACAATTATGAAAAAATGTACATTCGAAATAACCATTTATATCTTTAATATTGTTGACCATATCATTTGCAATAACTTCGAGTACAGCTCTCAACAGCTGACCATTGATGACGGGCTGCCATTCATTGTTACCAACTTTACCGATACTGACCAGATTCGATTTGACCGGTTGCATTGGTGATGATAATAAACGCCGGGCGATGCGCAGATCTTTTTGCGAGCAGAAGAGATAACTTTCACCTAAGATATCGATACCTTTACGACCAGCTCGGCCAATCATTTGTCGATAATTACTAACTGTAATCATATTATTTGAATAATCGAGTGGTGATGTTATCAATACACGTCTTGCTGGCAGATTAACACCAGCTGATAGTGTGGTGGTGCAACAAAGTATCCGCAAGGTACCATCACGAAAACCTTGTTCAATAGTACCACGTTCTTCCATAGTCAAACCAGCGTGATGAAATGCACAGCCAAATTTAATGACACGCTCTAAATTAGGATCATAACCTGTTGCCGATCTTTTCAACGTGGAAATAAGGTTAACTAATCGTTTATAGCATAGGATTTGATCAGAATGCAGCTGTTGACGTATGTAGCTTTCATATTCGTTTTGAGGTTTACGATCTTTTTGCCCGATGCTTAGAATATGGCCTGCAATACTTTTGGCTATGGATTCACACAATGAACGTGTCGGGCAAAATATCAAAGCTGAATATCCTTGAGCTAATGTTTCGATTGCCATATAAATCAATGAATGTGATATGGATGTATTGAAAGTCAGCTGATCACAATCGATTTTTTTCACTGAAACTAAATCAATTTCGGCGTCGCCATTTGTCAATACTGGCGGCGTTTCAGCAGTCGAAACTTGTGAATCTATTTTAGAAGGATCAATCACTTTTAGAATTTCATCTTCGACCACAATATGTTCATGTAAAGGTACAGGTCTATAGTCACAAATGTACAATTCAGCATTCAACCATTTGGCAATATCGGTTAGATTCGGTATCGTAGCTGACATTCCGACAATTTGCAAAGGATTAATGGCATCTGAACTCTGTCTCAGCAGCATTAATTTTGATAACAATAATTCAAGGATATAACCTCTTGAACTATCACCAATCATATGTAGTTCATCAACGATTATCAATCCGATATCATTAATTTTCTTTTCTTCCAGTAATCGATTAATCATATTGTTTGCTTTTTCAATGGTACAAACAGCAGCATCAACACGTTGTAAACCACCACGTGGATTTGTTTGGCCAGCAAATGAATCGATACGTAAACCAATACGCCGGAAAATTTGCTTCAGATTTTGTACTTTTTCCACTGAGATCGATACAAATGGCAGAATAATGATTGCTTTTTTCCGGCGTTCTAATAATGTTTTGAACAAGAGAATATCGGCAACCATTGTTTTACCAGCACTTGTTGGTGCTGAATAAACTAAATTTTTACCATCTTCGAGGACACCAGGCATTTGTAAGCATTCAACTTGCCAATCAAAAAAACGTGTAATACCTTTACGGCCATAATAATTGATGATTGCTTCGGGTAGACCCCAGTTTTTCAATTGATTTTTGTCAATATCAGAAGATTTAGAATTCATTGAAATATTTGTCAATTTTGATTGCCAATATAGTTTTGCATTTCGAATAGCTGATTTAGATTTTTTTTCATTTTTAATGGATTTTTCCATTATTGTTGTTGTTTGTGGTTAAATCGTAACAAATTAATAAAATTCATCCATTTTAAATGGTATATTTGATAACAAATGTAATCTAAACAAATAAATAAATAAACAAAAAAAATCTTAAAATTTTCAAAATTTAAAAAACACAGATTTTTTTAACGGTCTTTTTTATATAAACATGACTGAAAAATAGTTAAATACTGGCAGCATTTAAAAAAGGAGTGGCATAGCCAATAACAGACATCTTATCACATGTGATTTTGTTTGTTCATAAAGTACGACTTCAATGTTGTAAATTGAGCTCTTTAGGGTTGAAATAGATTGTTAGGTGCAAATAGGCACCTCTTATATTGTTGTATAATCCAATTAGACTCCAGTCATTAAGTAATTATTCGACATCTGGTTATTTACTTTCCACAAACCTAACTTAATGAATTCCTGGGAAGTTTTCCAAAAAATAACCTAACCTAACCTCACTCACCAACAATTCAACATAACCTAATATAGCATAGCACAACCTAACCTAACTCACCAACTCAGCATGGCATAGCACAACCTAACCTAACTCACCAACTTAGAATAGCATACTTTAACCTAACCTAACTCACCAACTTAGCATGGCATAGCACAACCTAACCTAACTCACCAACTTAGCATGGCACAGCACAACCTAACCTAACTCACCAACTCATCATAGCATAGCACAACCTAACCTAACTCACCAACTCATCATAGCATAGCACAACCTAACCTAACTCACCAACTTAGCATGGCACAGCACAACCTAACCTAACTCACCATCTTAGCATGGCACAGCACAACCTAACCTAACTCACCAACTCATCATAGCATAGCACAACCTAACCTAACTCACCAACTTAGCATGGCACAGCACAACCTAACCTAACTCACCAACTCATCATAGCATAGCACAACCTAACCTAACTCACCATCTTAGCATGGCATGGCACAACCTGGTGGTCATAACTACAATTAAATTTTTACATTCAAATTTATTGAAATGAACTATAATCATGAATTGGTTCATCATTCAATAATAGAGGGGTATTTGTCTTTTTGTTTGTTAATTTTTCAATTGTTGGAGCCATTTTTGTCAAAGATTGTTGCTGCCGTTGTTGTTCTACATCATCTTCGGTATAATTATTATTATCATCATGATTCAATAGTTTGGCATAAGTACGATCCAATAATATAGCACCGATTGGTGCCGTAACCAGTATGGACAGTACAGCCAATGTTAAAACAATTTGTGCACGTTTCATATCTTGTTCAGTTCGAGCTAAATCCACAGCGATTGGACCCATAGCTGCTTGAATTGTTGCCTTGGGAAACCAAGCAATTGACATGAATAATCGTTCTTTATTATTGAAATGACCAAATGTGATCATATAGGCGACGATCATACGAAGAGTAGCTGCAATACAAATAATGATTAAACCACCAGTCAAAATAGAAGTATTCAATTCTTTCAATCGTACACTTGAACCAATTAATGAGAATAGAAATACTTCGAACACAACCCACAGAATACGCAATGATTCCCTAGTGAATTGTCCATAATCGTTGATACGCCATCGAATTGATGCTACAAATGGTGCTATAAGAATCGCCAATGGGCCAATTGAATTCAAATCAAATCTTTGTGATCCAAACCAGATGAACAATGAACATGTGGTAAGCAGCAAGAATCGATGAATTTCATACGCTTTCGGATCGGCTTTGCGATCATCATAACGTTGTGGAATGTACCATAAAACAATGCCAACAATCAATCCACAGATAATGGCAGCTAATACTTCTAATAGATTTCGAGCAATAGTCATTAACATTTGATTGATATTAAGGTCATCACCCGTTGAATTGAAAGCAAAACCAAGACAAACAGTGACACCAGTTATGGCGCATATATTATCTACGCTTGCTGAAGCAATTAACAGCGTTGGAATGCCATGTTTTACACCATAATTTTTCTCTTGAATAGCGACCAATGATGGAACAACAACAGCCGGTGATACTGAAGCAAAAATAAAGCCAAGCATTAATGACCAGCTTAAGGTGAAATCAAACCAAAACCAAGCAAATAGTGCAATCACAGCTGCTTCAACTGCGGATGGTAATAATGATAGCTTAGCACAAACAGCTGATAAACTTCGAATCGCCTGAGGATCAAGATTCAGACCGGCACGTGTTAATATGATGATCAATGCCAAAGATCTGGCCGTAGATGATAGTGTTGAATCTAGTTCCGCATCGAATAGATTACCATGTAAAAATCCAGCGACAAGCATGCCGAACAAAGGTGGCAATCGACAAACACCAGATATGATGCCCAGAAAATGTGACATAATGAACAAAAGAATCATTTGAAATATTTGTCCATTAGGTTTCATATATTCTTCGGGCAATACTAGCCACAAATTCAAAGATATCATTACAAATATCAGCAATTTCCATGTCAAAAATGGTACATGATTGTTGAAAAATTTCAAAAACATTCGTATTGTTTTCTGTATGGTCGATTATTTCAACTTGAATATTGACACTGAAATATTTCAAAAATTGAAAATTCAAATCAAAAATGAAGCTTTAAAACGTGGAAAAAAATGTAAATCATTTCATACCTCTCAATGTATGTATGTACATGTTCATATCAACCCTGATAGACATTGAATCATTGAAAAAAACAAAAAATTTATTTTAATTCAATTCAATTCAAAAAAAATAAAACAAATGTGATAACAAAAAAACAAATGATAAATATGAGAGATATGTATGTATTGAACATATATTTTAAATTCAAAAATGAACAATTAATGGCCATTGTGTTTGTTGGTTTGAATGTAATATATGTATGAAAGTCGTCTAAATGTATGTATGATGATGCATAGAAATAAATATTTAAATTGAATTTTTCTCAAATTCGATAAATTAATTTTGGTGGAAAAAAACGATTCCTAGCCAAACGTATGCGTTGTTTATGGATATATGCTAAATCACTAAGAAACAGTAGCAAAAATATAAAATAAATAGCACTGGATATCATCTGAAGGAAATTATCTTCAGATTTTGTTTTAGTCCAAAAATAAAATGCAGATAGTACATCGAATGCACCGAACAATGAACAAACAATGGTCAAATAATAATGTTCTTTAATAACCGCAATCAAACTAAGTATTCCGGCTAATAGCCATATGATGTTGACGGCTAATTCGGTTGCTGCAAACTTTGGAAAACAGATTAATGATAATTAGTAATGAGTTTAATTAGAAAGGTTGATGACTAACCTCTTTATCTGTTAACAGTGATGAACCTATGAAACCATCATTATTGAAATAATTATCATCAGGTAATGGCTGTTGATGATTATTACTGTCAATGATGCTATCATTCGAATCAAATGGTGGCTGATCGATAATACTAATATTATTCATTTGAATTGATAGGTCAATCGCTTCGGAATCAAATTGTTTTATCGAATCATCATCATCATTCGTTGTTATGTTTTGATTGAGATCCATATTTGATGGAGATGATGAAGATGGCAAATGTAATTGATCAGTGTCTGAAATATCTTCACTGCTGGGCAATAATGGTACATGTCTATCGGCAATGATAATAATCATTATGGTTACCATTATCAACATTAAATCTATCGATATAATTGTAACTAGTGATGATTTTTTACAATTATAATATGATGGATAACGTATTATAGTCGGGTTTACGATCATTATTACTTTGATTTTTCAAAAAATTCGATTCACATTTAAATAATTCATACGATTTGCATCAATATCATTGGTTATACTTTTATTATTATTATTTTTTCATTAATTAATTTCAATTTCACCAGAGTATAAACAATAAACTTGTTGCTGTTTATGCTTCTGCTGCTGCCAATATATTCATCAAACATCAATCACATTGGTGATATAAAAGTGATAAGATTTATGCTTTGCATTCAGTGTAATCTTCAATTTTCAATTTTAAATAAATGAAATTTCTTTAATCACGGATTTTGGTTTTGCATTTTGCTTGCTTATATGGACGACGACAACCACTAGCATTTGGACTGCAGAAGCAGTATTTGCTTGATAAATCATACCATTTGCTTGGTACCAATGTCAATGTCAGGATCATAATCTTCACATATCTTAACATTGGTTATCATTGAATCAAATCGAATTTCCGATATGATAAATATATTTTGAAAAAATACCTAAACTGTAAATCACATTGGAAATGTATATTAGGTTGTCCGAAAAGTTCATTCCGCTTAATCAATAGAGTTGTTCATGAAAATCGGCTAGAACTTTCCGGATAACCTAATAAAGGAAAACAAACGCATACATTCGAATTTGAATAATTTAATTCATTTGATTTTCAATTGCAATTGCGATCTAAGGATCACCAGTTAACATGAAAATTTCCATTCAAAGATATCCAAAAGTAAATATCTAAAAATTTACATTTACACATATAATTGCAATTATCATTTACATGATATTAGGCGGTCCGGAAAAGTTCTGGCCGATTTTCATTAGCATCTGTATTGATTAAGCCGAATGAACTTTTCGAACAGCCTAATATTTTCGCAATTTTATTTATTTAATGAGTTTCATAAAAATAAACAAATCAATCGGAATGAGATTATTGAAAACTATTAAATTGTATTTCGGATTTAGCCATACAATCAAAATCATTATTGACCGATTGTAGAATTGGTTCGGATTGTTGTTCAGTGGCTGCCGCTGGATCAATACAAAAACGATTTTGATGTGTAATAAACATTTGTATCAGTTTATTATATGAATCACAATCAAATTCTTTCGAATCTTCCAACCCGAAATGACAGAATCGTTCACATTCAAATTTATTAGCTCCTTTAACCGTACCGTAAGCTTCGATCAGCTGTTCAGGTTCGATGATGAAATTTATCTGGAAACAAAGGATTTTGATCAAAATCAACCAAAAATTCAAACCAAACACTTACAGCTTGTGGCAACATGACTTGAACATATGCATTATCAGTTGTCCGAATGACGATACGTTTATTTTCACCTTCCAGCTATTGGATTAAATTTGGAAAAATTTTAAAAAATTAGATCAAAACACATGATTAATTCAAAAACAAAACAACACTTACACGTTGAACAAAACCAACAAGAATCGCATGGTTCGATATATAATTATTCATCAATGCACCATTGATTCTCATGACCACATTGTTGCTCGAAGTATCATCGACGTCCATCATTGTTGATCAAGAATGAAATTTATTTTTTGTGAAAATACGATTCAATTAGAAGCTCTGATCGCGATGAAAGCGCGCAAAAAATTTCGTATGATTTGTTGACAAGCGGCTATTTACACATTGAGTGCCCGCCACAGTTGAAATAGAAATTTGAAAAATAAGGGTTAAAATCATCATTATTATTCGATGATGATGATCTACGAGTTTCCGTCATTTAAATTTCAAATTAAATTCAAACTGATTAAATGTAATTGATCATGTAATTTTTTGAAAAATTTTTTGAAAATTCATCGTGAGTATGGGAATTCATTTAAATATTTTCGAATGAAATTTAATTCCATCCATTTCTTTTTAGGTCGAATTGACTCATCATCATCATCATGATTTCTCTCTCATTTCATTTTTCGATTAACCAGAAACACACAAAAAATTTCTCTCGGTACATCATTGTGATCGGTACATACATTGAGCTATGAATCGAGGTCAATCAAAGTGATTACATGATGATCATAAAACATTGATGATCTCATAGGTAAACATGAAACAGCATCATTGATAATAGCACCAGGCACTGTACTAACTAACCATCGATGATGATTGATGTATATCAATTGGTTTATTTGACTGATCTTTGATAGAGTCTTTCACTTTTAATTGTGTATGTATGTGTGTGCGTGTAAATTTATATATTTAATTGATCAGTGGATGTTTCGATGGATGGACGAATGAATGGATGGATGTTTATGTATTGCAAACTGGATTTTCCCTGTTCATCAAAAAAATTGAACCAAAGTTGAAATTATAACAAGTGAAAAATTTTACTCTCACTTGGCTCTTTTGAGACATCATCATCTTCTCTTCACTGATCAATGACTAGGCCGCTTTCCATGGTTTCTTCAATCGAAATCTTATGATGATGATTAAAGCATCTTATGTTGTTGATGGATGATGGACACACGGCAATGAACACATGATGCACCAATAGAATTATAAATGGTTTTTCTAAGTTTCTTAAGACCTTTGAAGCACTAATAATAATCAATAATCAAAGACCTCTGTGTATACAAACATCATCATTGATTGATGTTTATTGCTCATCATTAGAAATGGCAATCAAACAACAACAACCTCATCACCAACACCATCAACAACAACTAAATCAACCGAAATTGTCCCCAAAACGATCATCATCATCATCAATATCAGTTTATTTATTGATGATTGCCATTTATTTTGGTCAATGTCAAATATCTGCTCAACTCTTTTTGCCTAAACGACCATGTAAGCCCCTTTAAAAAATCGATTTTCGAACTGAACTGACCTTCATTTTCGAATTTTATGTCATTTTGATTACATTATCATGCCTTACCTTAGGGCTACTACCGAATCGTATCAATACGACAGCCATAACTAATGCAATATCTAATCATTTATCAAATGTAAATTCATCAATGATTAATGGTGGTGCAAGTAATGGTATACCGTCATCACCAACATCACCGAATCACTGTCTAACACCGTATGGTACACCAGGTGAATGTACTGATATACGAAAATGTTTTTATTTAGTACTTGATCTCACCATATTACGACAATCGATTTGTTTTCGTAATATGATTTTACCTGGTGTTTGTTGCCCGCTTGAAGGTGTTGATGGTATTCGACCATTTGTAAGTAATAATCATATATTGATCACACTTGCCATCATTCGATTTTAATTTTCTCTTGTTCAGAGGCCAAACAATTCAACCAAAGCACCGCCAGCGAATAAATGGTCAGATGCGACCAGTGTTGAACCAGTATTCATACCGGAATCTTCAACTACCTCTGCCATCGCCGATATCGAATCAACCTTATTGTCCACCTTTACACCATCCAGCACCACCACCACCACCACAACAACTAGTAGACCATTTCAAAATCGTCCATTATGGAATTCAAAAACAACGACGACTACAACAACCACAACGACACCTGAACCTAATACTTCAGTCAAACCAATCGAACCGACGCCTGTCACAAATGGTCCATCACCAGATGCTTCGAGACCATCTTCGAATTCAAGTGATTCCAAATTTCCCGATGATATTTGTGGTATTTCAGGTCGTGATGCAAGAATTGTTGGCGGTGAAGATTCATTACCAGGACAATGGCCTTGGGCTGTGAGTAATAATACATTTTTGGTTGCAATATCATTGATTCATTGAAATTCATTTCATTTCATTCATTGTGAATGGCGCGTAGGCAGCAATATTTCTTTCAACCAAAGGTGTAAGCAAATATTGGTGTGGAGGTGCTTTGATCAATAAAAATCATGTGAGAATTTTTTTCCAGTTTCTGATCATTCAACTTTGATTTTTTAAATTTCATTCAACAGATTATAACCGCAGCTCATTGTCTATCAGATCAACGTGGACAACTGTATGCCAAAGAAAATTTGTTGGTCAAATTAGGCCAATATGATTTGAATAATAATAATCATGATGGTCATGAAAGACATTCATATAACGTTGTTTCAATACTTCAACATCCAGATTTTAAACGAAATGGTTTCTATAATGATCTCTGCCTTTTACGATTAGACCGCGATGTACCATTGACACCTGATTCTACATGGCCAATATGTCTGCCAGATGAAACGGTTAGCAGTCGAAATATTGTCGGTTATATGGCCACCGTTATTGGTTGGGGTACAACCAAATATGGTGGACAACAAAGTGGCCTTTTACAACAGGTATCATTACCTGTTTGGGATAATCGAGACTGTGATAAACGTTATTTTCAACCGATAAATAAAAATTTTCTATGCGCTGGTTACATTGAAGGTGGTAAAGATGCTTGTCAAGTAAGTGTCAATATATTTTCTGTCGATTCTGTCAACTATAACCCTTTCCAATTTCAAATAATTTCTATTCAAAAACAACTACGCACACACACACAGGGTGATTCAGGAAGCCCATTGATGTTGGCAAATAATAATCGCCGTTGGTCAATCATTGGCATTGTATCGTTCGGTAATCGTTGTGCACAAGCTGGTTATCCAGGTGTTTACACTAGAGTCAGTGAATATGTCGAATGGATACGTTCAAATGTTTAATTTATCATGTCTTAGAGCTTCAAAAATATTCTTCTTATTTAAATTCTGGTTTATTTGGTTTCTTTTTCTTAATTTTCTTAATCATTCGATCGGGTATTCTATCGTAAATCCATTGACATAACAATAAACTTAATTAAATCTTTAATTATTTCAATTTTGATTTCGTAATATTCGATTTGCTATCATCAATCGCCGATGATTTCAATGTCTCGATCGATGATTTTTGTTGTTGTTCAGCCGAAATTTGTTCACCAAGATTAATCGCTTTACATGCGATCCAATCATTTTCATTGCTATTATCAGCTGTTTGATCAAATATTTGATTCAACAATAATCGATTATTAGTGCTTGAAGAATTATCGATTCTTGATGACTTTTCATCCAAAGCTTTGGCCATAACATCTGACACTGATGACAATGGCACCTTATTGAGCGAAGGGTTACATTTTTTCATTGAAAATTTTTGACTACTTTTGTTGAC
The DNA here is from genome assembly GCA_002943765.1 of Psoroptes ovis. Classification (NCBI taxonomy): domain Eukaryota; kingdom Metazoa; phylum Arthropoda; class Arachnida; order Sarcoptiformes; family Psoroptidae; genus Psoroptes; species Psoroptes ovis. Next base: position 4,132,862 of record PQWQ01000003.1, on the reverse strand, counting down.
GATTGAACTCTTCACCATTGATTTCATTGAATTATTCGATTTCTTCAACGAATCATTTGATTTTCCCAGCAATTTTTCACTCATTGACCCCGAAATTTACAGAAATAAACCAATAAAATCATTGAAAATTCAATGAAATTAAAGGCAATTTATATATAATGGTAACAATACAATTGGCCAATAAGAACTTATTAATCCAATTTTAAACTTGATTAAAACATTGTAAGGCAGTACAGTGTATGTACGTACGTATGTGTGCATTGATTGCAACAATTATTCATTGACAAATACAAGACATTGACATTGGCATTGATTGCCAAAAGTATGATCAATTTAAACATGAATAATAAATGAACGACAGCAACAAATCTTGACTAAGGTTACTGCCTAATGTATTAGGCTTGTCATTATTTGATTGCAATGCACAGATTTTTCGAAGACGACGACGCAATTTACCACAATAAATACGATCAAATAAACAGATCATAAATCCAAGGATCATTGTATCGTTAATTTGATGATATTAATTGGCGTCATGGCATGATCATTCATAGCTCGTGATCTTCGTACTTCTTGTATTGATTTGCTTCAAATGCTTTCACCACCACCACCACCAACAGCATTTACAACCAGTCCTAGCAACCGAATTAAAGCAAAAAATCAAAACAAAACACATGAATAAATATTTGAATGTCCTCGACACGACGATGGTCAATGGTGTAATCGTCTTATTCATCTTCAATCGTTGATGATCATACCATTGTCATCGATGATTGATTTGTTTTTTTTTTGTTTACTTCGAATGGTAAATTGATACTATCAGTTCGATTTCATACATACACTGAAAGTAAATCAGTTGTAGTAGTAGCAGCATGGAATACACGTATTGATTACGTATGCTGCAGTCATAATAATAAAATAAATTATTTTATAAAAAAACAAGGTACAGTCACAATCAATGTGGCCATCGCTTGATGGTTGCTGTTGCTGCTGCTGGTGGTCGTTGGAATGAATGCGTAGTGTGTGTGTGTGTTTGTGTATGTGAATGCAAAGTGAACACTTACACAAAGAAACAAGTGAACACTAGCCTTCTTCGTTCGGTGTAATGTTTGTGTTTGCCAAAAAAAAAAAAAAAAAAAAAATTTTCTTTGTGCAGAACAAAAAAAAAACATTTTTGAGTCGTCGAAAATAAACTACACAAAGATTTCTTCGTATTTTCTATGCATTTTTCTCTGTGCAGTTTTCTGTGTGTGCAGTTTTCACAATTGAAGACGTATTATCGTCGTCATAAGCTGCTGTTGTTGCTGCTGTTGCTGTTGATGTTGATGTTGATGGATGTGCATACCAAACATTGATTGAAATCAACAAACAAACAACTGAAACAAACAAAACAAGCGAATGATCGCAAACGAAGCAACGAAACGCAAAACAAAACAAATTGCGATCATAAGCAAATGTTGAATCAATTCAACATTAGACACAAAAAGCTAAATGTTCGATGATGATCAGAAATCCAGTAAACAACAATCAGTCTACTCAGTAAATCCAGTGCTCAATGAATACAGTGCACATTTTAATAATAACGAATTGAATTTGTTCAAAAATTTTTGTAAAAATTGTTCAAAATTTCGTAAAATTTTGTGATTTGAAGCTGAGACCATTATTTTTACTTTGTATTTGTTCAATTTGTTCCATTATTTGTTTGTTCGATTAGTGACTTATTACCAATCAAAGTTATACTCAATTATTGATCCAACAAAAATGATTGTAAACAAACAACGACCTTAGTCGTTGATGTGATGTGAATTGCGATTTGTTTTAGTTGAATTTGATTGTTTTGAGTTCAATTTGACTCGATTTTGTTTAGTGTGTTTGAGTGTATCGATCAATGTCCATGTATGATCTCTACCTTTGAAGATTCGTTTCAGATTATCGTTTCTCATTTATTAAATTGATCGAATATGTCATCGAATCAGAATAATAATCATCATCCTTCATCATCATCAATGAGTGATAATCATCAACATCAACCAATTCCATCAACATCAAGACATTTTATTGATCATCAACAATCATCGCATCGTTTTCCATCCTCCTCATCATCATCATCATCATCAACATCAACATCATTGAGAACAACAGCACCGAATGCAGCAAATGCACCACGTACAACTGAATTGGATAATATTTGGGATGATCTTCGAAATGGAATTGAACAAGTTTATAAGCAAAAGAATCAAGGAATGTCCAAGATTCGATATATGGTACTTTATACGTAAGTTTTAGAAAATATATCTTGATTGCTGATATGCCTAATACAACCCTTAAATTTGAATCATTTCAGTCATGTATACAATTATTGTACATCAGTACAAACACCGACTCCATCAAATGTTCATTTAAATGTTGCGGCAACCAATGGTGGTTCACATAATTCAACGAATACGCCGTCATCATCATCGTCTTCGTCTTCGTCATCATCGTTTTGGTATTCACACAATGGACAAGCTATTCTACTGTCGACGAATCAACGTTTAAGACGTCCAAATGCTGGCTCAAGTGGTAATGGGCCTGGAAATAGTACCAGTGGAAGTGGAGCCCAATTCGTTGGTTATGAATTGTACAAAAGAATTCGTAGTTTTTTGCAAGATTATTTGACAACTTTGCTCGAGGTTTGTTTGTTTTCATCTTTTGAAAATAGTCAAATTGATTAACGTTTGTTTTGAATTAGAATGGCCGAGATCTTAATGATGAAGAAGTGCTACGTTTCTACACCAAACACTGGGAAGATTATCAATTTTCAAGTCGTGTATTGAATGGCATTTGTGCCTATCTTAATCGTCATTGGGTTAAACGTGAATGTGATGAAGGTCATAAAGATATTTATGAAATTTATCAATTAGCATTAGTCACATGGAGAGAGGTCCTTTTTTCAAAATTAAATCAACAAGTTACAAGTGCTGTACTTAAATTGATTGAAAAAGAAAGAAATGGTGAAACTATTAATACTAGTCTGATTAGTGGGGTTATGGGTTGTTATGGTAAATGTTGTTCAATTCATAATTCTGTTTTACACGATTAATTTTAAATATTTCTACCTTAACAGTTGAATTAGGCATCAATGAATCGGATAATCATCAAAAAGGACCAAATCTATTGGTATATCAACAAGCGTTTGAAGTACAATTCTTTTTGGATACTGAAAGATTTTATCGTATGGAAAGTGAAAATTTTTTGGCCAAAAATTCAGTTACTGAATATATGAAAAAAGCTGAACAACGAATTCAAGAAGAAAATCGTCGTATAATGCTGTATTTGCATAAAAATACATTAGGTTTATTAATGAAAACATGTGAACGTGTGCTGATCGAAGATCATCTCGAAAAATTTCATCAAGAATTTCAAAATCTTTTAAATGATGATAAAAATGAAGATCTTGGACGTATGTATCAGCTGGTGATGCGTATTCCAAACGGTTTGGGTGAATTAAAAAATCGTTTAGAAGCACATATTACTGATCAAGGATTGAGTGCTATTGAAAAATGTAGTGAAATTGCTGTGCAAGATCCGAAAATTTATGTTTGTACCATATTGGCTGTGCATAAAAAATTTAGTAAATTAGTACAAGAAGCTTTCCTTAATGATTCAGGATTTGTTGCCGCATTGGATAAAGCATGCGGTAAATTTATCAATAAAAATGCTGTCACCGATAATTGTAATTCGAATAAATCGCCAGAATTATTGGCTAAATATTGTGATTTATTGTTGAAGAAAACATCGAAAATTCATGAAGAAAGTGAACTTGAAGAAACATTAAATCAAGTGGTCAGTATCATTTTCATTCATTTTCATTGATTACCTAATCTATTGATTCAATTTTGCATCACATTCAAATCCCCAAACAGATGATTGTCTTCAAGTATATTGAAGACAAAGATGTCTTCCAAAAATTCTACAGTAAAATGTTGGCCAAACGTCTTGTACAACATATGTCGGCTAGTGATGATGCCGAAGCTAGTATGATCTCCAAATTAAAGGTATTGTCCCATTTATTCAATGTTTTTTCGTTGAAATTTACATATTTTTAACTCAAAATAATTCTAGCATTCATGTGGGTTCGAATATACATCTAAATTACAACGAATGTTTCAAGATATTGGACTTAGTAAAGATTTAAATGAATTATTTAAGAAATATTTGAATGAATCAAGTGAAGCACTCGATAGTAAGTCTAGCAAGTCATTGCAATTTGAATGATCCATCTAACATTGTTTTCTATTCAATAGTTGATTTCACAATGCAAGTATTAAGTTCTGGTTCATGGCCTTTTCAACAAAGTTTTTCATTCACTTTACCGAATGAGGTATGTTTTGTTTTCAAGGCGAATGTCTCTAAATTTAATTGTTTATTTATTTCACAATTTTTCCAAAACAGCTGGAGCAATGTGTAAATCGTTTTACAAAATTTTACAGTGCTCAACACAATGGTCGTAAATTGCTATGGATTTATAGTATGTCCAAAGGTGAATTAGTGGCCAATTGTTTTAAAAGTAGATATATCTTTCAGGTAAGACCAGTGATAATAACTTTGACTGTTGATATAGCATTCATTAAAATGTTATTCAATGTCTCTGTATGTAGGCATCCACTTATCAAATGGCTGTACTATTACAATATAATACGACTGATAATTTAACTGTACAACAATTACATGATATAACCGAAATTAAAGAAGATATATTACGTCAAGTTTTACAGATATTGCTCAAAGCTAAATTATTGGCCATTTCGAATCCAATCGATTGTGATGCTGTCGATAATGATAGTTGTGATAATAATAATAGTCAGCCATTTAATAAATCAACTAATAATAATAATAATGCTTCTTCGATTAGCCGATTAGATTCTTCATCATCGGCTATGACCACCACTAATAGCACCACGACGATTAATAGCACATCGAACAACAATCATTCGAATGATACGAATAGTTGTTCAGCTACTGGCAACACTGGTGATGAATTCATTCTACACCCGAATACACGTCTTTCGTTATATTTAGGTTATAAAAATAAAAAATATCGTGTCAACATTAATGCACCGATGAAAACTGAAATCAGACAAGATCAAGAAAAAACACATAAACATATTGAAGAAGATCGTAAATTGGTCATTCAGGTTATTATTATTAAATCATCATTAAATAACATTTATTTTCAATCGAATATTTTCATCTAATTTTGTTTCTTATCTTAAAAATAGGCCGCCATTGTACGCATAATGAAAATGCGAAGAACATTAAAACATCAACAATTATTGGCTGAAGTTATTAATCAATTATCGCTTCGATTCAAGCCGAATGTCAATGTTATTAAGGTAAGTTTGTCTGGAAATTTGATTGAATCAATTTTAATCCATTCATTTTCCACTCACTCATCAAATAGAAATGTATCGAAGTGTTAATCGAAAAAGAATACTTGGAACGAGCCGAAGGATCAAGAGATAGTTATAATTATTTGGCTTAAAAGGTTAAAAGCTTGGGCAAAATACTCGACAAAGCATTCGAATGTTTCTCAATTCTTCGCAGGGATTCGCAAAATTAACAAGCCAAACACCTATTGATTAACTCATCGATAATTATTTGCGTGCGATTGTAAACGTGTGAGTGTGTATGTATTTGCGATTTATAATTAATTTTTGTATAAATAATGAATAATAATGAATCAAAATTGAATAAAAATTATCGAATTTTTCCAATTATACAAATGATTAATTAATCCATATTTAATGATTCGATTTCTCATAATTTAACTTGATTGAAAGTTTCAGTTTTTAAAAAAATAATAAAAAATGCAATTAATAATCAATTGGAAACGATGGGCTGATCGATTTTTACTGGTAACCCTATTGATCAGTTTTCTATTATCATTGATTATTTATCAAAAAGATTTAGAATCCATTTATGGTAACATTAATAATGATAATGATCATAATGATGATGACAATGAATATGAACAACAATTGTTGACGGCAAAAATATTTTTACATGTCAATTTCGTCGTTAATCTAATGGCTGCTTGTTATTTGTTATTAGTTAATCGAAAACAATATTTTCTCCTCTTGTTTCATATAATCGGTACAATTATCTTGCTTACAATTCGAAGTATTTATTCATCACAAAATTTTCTCGTTTATTATCATACGGCCAACATGATCACTTGTTTGCTGGCCATTTTTCGTCTTTATGTTCATATTTATCGTATTGATACTAAAACAGTGTTTCATTTTGAACAAGATTCAAGCGATGATGATGAATCAACAAGTGTCGAAAATGTTCGTAAACAACATCGACATCGGCATCGGCGACATCGATCAAGGAAAATTTTGAAAAAATCAAAACAAAAACATAAAAATAAGCCAATGGAATCATCGACAACTGAAGACTATAACTAATTTTTACACTGAATATATTTTATCATGCAAGTTATGAATGATTGCACATTGAAGCAAATGAATGAGTGTAAACACTTGTTTCATTTGTTTATTTATTCATTCATTCATTATTTTTGTTTAAATTTCAAAAATTTTAAAAAAGACATAAACAATGAACAGTAATAAAACAACCGAACTATCATTCACCAGTGAATTACGTGGTCTACCTGCTACAATCCTTCATCAATTGATTGGTTTACTTGATTTAAGGGATAATTGGAAATCATTGGCCACAATTGTACCGAATCCTGATCATCCTGAACGGCTATTGTTTCGTACCACTGATATTGCTATTTTGGATGAACAACGTAAAAGACCTGGTGGTAGTCCAGCTAATGCTATGATTCAATATTGGTCAACATATGGTCGTCGTCGTCATACGATCGGTGATGTTATCCATTTTTTAGAACAATCAAATTTGCTACGTGCAGCTGAATTAATACGTAATTCGATTGATCACGATAATGTTCCTCAGCCACAGTCTTTGGATACAAATGATTTTTTCATTGAAAACTTTGAACAAAATTGGACTGATTTACCAGGCTATAGATCGATGGCTAAACCAACAGCACCAAATGAATCTAATATATCATTAACTACAATCGATGATATCGACGATGATCAACAAACAACTGCTAATCGATTGATTCGATTCCATTATCACAGTCTTCAATGTGCAACTGATAATTTTTCAGCCAAAAATTTGGCCGAAGGCGGAACGAAATTAGGTGAAGGTTCATTCGGTGAAGTGTTTCGCTGTTCAACCCTTTTACTTAATGAAGCTAGCCTTTATGATACTAAATTTGTTGCTGTCAAACGTTTTAAACAATCAACATCATTAGACGGCAATAATCAAGCATTGAATCATCAGGAATTTCTGGCCGAATTGAATTTAATGTATCGTTTTCGCCACCCGAATCTTGTCCGATTGTTAGGTTACTGTGATGATGGCCCTAATCTTTGTATCGTAACTGAATACATGGAAAATGGTTCGTTGTATAATTATTTATTCGGTAATCGATCAAATAATCCAAGTGAACATTATCGAAGATCATTATCATTTACCGAACGTCTACGTATTGTTACCGATATTGCATCAGCCATAGTCTATTTACATACATATGATGGTATAGATAAACCATATGTACATCGTGATATAAAAAGTGCAAATATTCTACTCGATAGCCAATTGAGGGCACGTTTAGCTGATTTAGGACTTGTCCGACAAGGATCTAATTCGAATATGGAAACAACTATTGTAACACAAACCGTTAAAGGTACCAGTGTTTATATGGCACCCGAAACATTCCGTGGTGATGTTTCCGTTAAAGTTGATACATTCAGTTTTGGTGTTGTTTGTTTAGAATTATGGACCGGTATGGCTGCATTTGATTCGAATCGTGATGAATCGGATATGGTATCGTATATTGATGAAATGATTGGTGAAGAATTTGATCAATTTAGTGATTTTCGTGGTTGTAGTGATTCATTAATTGAATCAATTGAACAAACATTTCAACAATGGAATGATGATACTAAATTGAATGAAATATTAGATCCAAATTGCCGACATGTGTCGAATCGAAAAATGGCAAAAAAATTGATCATTTTAGCCAAATATTGTATTGAACAACGTAAACGTAACAGACCGACAATGATCGAAGTAAATAATTTTATTATTACAATTTTTAAAATAATCTTTAACCTTAATCTTCTTAAATTTTTACAGGTTCATCAATTTCTAAGTCATTTATTACAAGATTCCTAATACTGATTCATATTATTTACGTCTACGACGTTCAATTAGATTTTGTTCATTACGTTCTTGATCCAAACGATATTGTGAATAACGTTCCATCGATATTGATGATGATTCATTATCGGCATCCATCATTTGTTGTATGTCTGATCCACGATCATTCATATATTCATCATCATCAGAATCAACCGGACGATTTGATGATAATGAATCAGATGATCGTAATGCTGCAGTTCGTTTACTTTGAACATATTCCAATTTACTATCAATTTGACGTGCATAATTTTTATTTGGTGGTTCAATTTTTCGAATCATATCAGTGATTTCTGCTCATGTTAATTATATATTTCAAGAAATACAATCAAATTTAATCCATAGAAAACAACATGTGAAACACATACTTATCATCCATTCATGTATTGATTGTATTTCGTTCATATCATCATTGAATAATATTTGTAAATATCTGAAGATTAAGATAATTGATGTTTGATTAATTTTGATTTTTAAAAATTTTGAAAAGAAAAACTAATCAACTCACTCTTCCATTGATTCATTGAATTTATCAGCAGCATAAATGATGGCCAATAATGCCAACTAAATATCGAGCAAATAATAATAAGAGAAAATTTACAAGAGAACTAAATAAAATACAAAGGTATAAGCCTTTGATTACTAACTTGATTTGGACACAGCAGGAAAAATGCATCAGTAAGAAAACATTGATCAATGAATGTATCAATGTGGTGGCGATAACGTTCAGGATCTTGACATGTTCGGCAACGGGTCTGTTGGGAAATTAAATTTATGAAAAATTGAATTTAATAATCAAAGGTACGTACCTTGATATCAATCAAAAACCCTTCAATTGATCGATATGGATGCCAAATGATTAGTTGATAATTGATCTTGTGTAACAGTAATAATTCATTGTTCAACACGATTTCGGCTGCTTTTTCACGATCACCTTTAACATTCTTAACAAATTGATCCATCGTTACATTGAATTCTTCAATTTTTGCAGCTAAATACACGCAGGTGACAATCAAATGTTTTGGATGATGTTCCATGACCGAGTTGTTGAGGTAGAAACGCTTGAAATATTGTATGGAAGTACTCTGAAACAATGAACAGTCAAATGAAATTAATTCAAAAAAAATCAAAAAATTGCACTTACAACAACATATTTAGGCATAACTGGATTAAATCGCCGACAAAAATCACGCAGTAAGCTTAGATAATAATTAACTAAGGCTATTTCTTCGTTCAATGTCAGGAAGTGTTTATGTATTTCATCAGGCTATACATGGATCAAAGGGTGAAATTAGACTTGAATGAAACTATAGCAAGGTGGATTTACCTTTATGTCTAACAAATCCAGATTATCACGAATAAAACGTTCATTTGCCACTTGTCGCCGACGATATAATTCATCTTCATCATCAAATATCCAATATTTGTAATGTGTTGTTGTACGGAACATTTTTTCTTTTAATTTTCAAAGGAATTTTTATCTGATCGATTAATTAAATTTGATCTAATTTGAATTTGATTAATCTGAATTATCTTTGATTGTTTTGAAATTTTCAATGCAGACATGTGTCAGTGAACCCATACAAATAGGACGAATTCTAATTTTTTTTTTTTTGAAAAATTTTGAATTTTTCAAAATTTCAAAGTCCATTTTGGTTTATTAATTAATTAATTTTGATTTAATCAAGTAATTCAAAAGATAAAAATTCAAGAAAAATTGGAACAATCAGCATAATTTTCTCATCGATTAACATATCTCATCATTGTTTGTTTGAATTTGTTTGAATTTTTTTTGTGACAAGTAAAAGTATTGCAGGGCAAACATTTATTTATTTGTATTTGTTTGTATTTGCCCTATTCATACATATAATCAAAAACAGGTTATGATTAATAAAATGCATTTATCAAATAAAGTTTATCGAAAACGATGATGATGATTATCATCTTTAACAAAATGAATTGATTTCTTATCAATAATTTCGAATGTTTTTTTTAAATGTGTTATTTCGAAACAAAATCAAATAAAATGAAACAAAAAATTCAATTAACACAATCATAAGACATCGATTTGAAATGATTATGAAAATGAAATTGATGATGATGAATTTTATTTAATTCATGATGATTAAGAGAAGAAAATTGTGTCATTTTTCTGATTGAAAATGTGTGATATGCGTTCATATGTTTTGAATAGAAAATGAAATTGAAATAAACAGTTGACAATTTTCAATCAAATAGTGAAAATCGATTCATTTCTTCTTCGAATCATACGATTGATTCATTTATAAAGTAAACATCATTGTGAATTGTATACATTACGACGAATTACAACAAACATTACAACATGAAACAAATAATTATTGGAATTAGTATTGCATTAATGGTCGCCACCATTCACTCATATCCAACTGGTGCACCAAAATGTTCGGCAACCGTACCGAAACATGAAGATAATAAACCATCATCGAAACCATCACCATTCACAGTTTCGGCATCGAAAAAAGATAAATCATCAGCAACGGTTACGATTTCTGGTGCTGATTTTAAAGGTTTCATGTTGTATGCTGTGAAACCGGGATCAAATGATATGATCGGTACATTTACCAAGAATGATAAATCAAAAGAAATTAATTGTGGTTCAGCTGTAAGTAATCAATGAATGAAAATTTCATCTTTAATTGACCCTTAACCTTTTAATTCAAAAAAAAACTAGTCAGCAATAACCCATAAGAATGATAATAAAAAAAGTTCAATCACATTAACATGGAATGCACCGAATAATTTCAGTGGTGATGTTGAATTCAGGTAAATTATTTATAGCCTTAATCTCGTATAAACAAATAAACTAACCCTTTGATCTTGATAATCACCCGAATAATCAGAGCTAGCGTCGTTAAAGAATTCAAAGAATTTTGGTCTGGTCTTAAATCGCCTAAAGTTTCATTTTAAGCAAGGATGGACATTCGCTTAGAAAAATCAAAATCAAAATCATTGTGATTCGGTAAACCTTGGGAATATAAATCGGAACATAGAAATGGATGGACATGCATCGGTAATCTATGGTACATTTAATATGATCATCATCAAAATCTATGAATTTAATCAATTAATCAATTAATTTCAATCAATTCCAATATTCATTTAACAATAATCATCAAACAATTTCCATTGAACAGCATTCATTCATAACATTTTCACTTTCGATTGACCAATAAAGAATTTATCAAATTTTACAAATTTCATTCATAAAAAACCCAAATTGAAAATACGTGTATTCATTCAAGCGTTAATTCAAAAAGAATTTCGCGGGCAAAAATATTTAAATCACCAGATCAGTTAAATCAGCTGATTTCGAATGTTTTGAATTTTTAAAAATTTGAAAAAATTCGATTCAAATTTCAAAATTGTTCAATTTTTCAATTGAAATTTTGAAATTTTCAAAAATTTTTTCAAAATTACAAATTTTAAAATTCAAAATGGTAATTTGTTGTTACCCATGATACGATCATTAACTATATTTGCCCAATAGCAACGACGATCATAAACGATATTATTCGACAACAGGTTTTCATGTATCCTAAGCAAAAATCTACAACAACAAATACGATACAAAATTTCTATCAAATTGAGAAATAAAGTAAACTTTTAAGAAAATAAAAAATAAGAAAATTGAAAATTTCACAGTAAACAAACGGCAACAAAATAGCAAAACCAAGCCAAACCAAACGACGATGACCATTTGTAAGCATGCTATTTGAATTCAAACTCTTTGATTTTATATAAATGTTTGTATTATAATCATTAAACGTTTGACCCAATTTGTTTTTCATTCGGTCGGGCAATTTTTCGTTTTCTCAATGATTTAAATATTTTTGAAATTTTTACGTTTCGTTGTTTTGTTGTTGTTGTTGTTTACATCATCATTATAACCATCATCACTGATTGTTAATTGTGGAAATATTTTTATTGTTGTTTTTTTGAATACAAAGAATATATTATTAATAATATTTAAGGCCATAACCTGGTGTGTGTGTGAGTGTGTGTTTATGTGTGTGGAAATATGTTCATAAGAAATCAAATATTTAGATCATTTTCAAGAAATATTCGTTCATATACAGCTTCAAACAATCGCAATAATTTAGTGCTCAATTCAATCAGGTAATAGCCTTTACATATTTTATGACGATAAATTAATTTTTATGTATTTCTATTAATGAAGGTCATTAATTACGAAAGCAAAAACTGGCAATGAACTCAACTTGAATCGATCAGCAACAATCGATTTGAATGAATTCAATGAAATATATGAACAAGCTCGACATAAAGCTATCGATGATTTACTCGCTGATAAAGCCGATGTAAAAGCATTGAATGAAGCTAAACAATGGCTACAAACAGCTATCGATTATAATGTTGGCACCGGGAAACGTAATCGTGCACGTATTTGTTGGCTTGCATATCGTCATCTGTGCGCGTCCGGTATCAATGGATCTACACTGCCAACTTCGGAAAAAAATTTACAAATCGGAATTCTTGGGCTATGTTTGGAATTGATGCAAGCTTATTTCCTCGTCTTTGATGATATCATGGATGAATCGACGACACGTCGTGGTAAAATATGTTGGCATAAAAAGGTAAAGTTTTAAACTGATTATTATTTTTTCAAGACAATAACCTTTTGCGAATTTTTATCATAGGAAAATGTTGGGATGATCGCCATCAATGATGGTGTAATGATTAGCAGTCTAATTCATTTGCTGTTGAAGCAAAATCTTAGCAATACATTATCATATGTACCTTTGTTGGAATTATTCAATCAAACAACACTTTATACCTCATATGGCCAGTGTTTAGATATTTTATCATCAAATCCCTCGGATAATCGGATTGATTTTTCTCGATTCACAAATGAACGTTATGATGCTATTGTAAGGTTCAAGACTGCTTACTATACATTCGTATTACCAATACGTTCGGCTATTTATTTGGCCGAAATTCATGACGCGCAAACACACGATGAAGCAGAAGAAATACTCTTACAAATTGGACATTTTTTTCAAGCACAAGATGATTACTTGGATTGTTATGGTGATGCAGCTACGACCGGTAAAATCGGGACCGATATTCAAGATGGTAAATGTTCATGGTTATTTGTACAAGCATTAAACATTGCCAATCAGCCGCAACGTAAATTGCTTTGCGAACATTATGGATCGAAATCTGAAGAATCAGTTGAAATTGTTCGAGATGTATACGAACAATTGGGCATTGAACAATTATTCAAACAATATGAACATGATACATATAAAGATATTTGTAAAAAAATTGAACAAATTTCGGATAAAAATTTATCAAAAAATCTATTTCATATGGTATTGACAATGATTTATAAACGTAAACAATGAAATATTCGTAAAATATTTTTGCCAAACATTTGCCATTTTTGTTAACAAGTACACAGACACTAATACACGTTATTGAATTTGAAATTTTATTTATGGAATTTTTTTTTATTTAAAACAAATAAACGTATTTATTTAAGTTTTTGAAAATTTATTCAAAAATTCAACTTGTAAATGGTAATGTCATTGGTAATGGATTTTGTAAATATGTCATCACAACGGCCAAGAATGATAGCATAAAACAGCTGAATATTTGTTTGAAATCATCGTGCATACGAAGATTGGCAAAACTATGGATTTGAATTGAGATGGAAAAAACCAGATTAATTTTACCGAATCATCACACAAATCAAAGACTTACCTGATGGCTGAGCAAAACAAGGCAATCCATGCGGACCATTTCAGTTTCATCTAGGGAAATGAATTAGTCTTTGAATTCTGTCGAAAATTTAAGGATGAATGGAACTTACCATCAGTCCACACATTGAAAACAACATCGAAAGTAAATTCATATAATCAGGTGTTGGATCTTCGGATGGACTACCAAAACATCCAGCAATGGCTAATGGTTTATATCTGATTTTGAATGGGAACAATTATCAGCTTAAAGCTTAGTTGATTGTCTTGAAATTACCTTTGAATACGTTCTGGTCGTCTTGGATCATTGCTATTCATTTGAGACATTGTTAATTGATCGAAATTTTCAAAAATCAATTTAAATGTTCAAGAAATGCTTGAAACAGCTGATTTTTATTTATCTTAGCATACAGCGCCATCTATTGATCGAAAACATTATTACAATTTCAAATTTTTTATTTTTCCAAAAAAAAATAAAATGAAATAAGATCAAGTTCATAATCATTGATTTAAATTCAAAATCAAAATTAAAGAAAATATGAATTATGATGCGCAGCAGCTGATGAGTATGCAGTCGAATTCATGGCCGAGCCATGATGATGAACAAATGAATGATGAGCTGCTGCTGCTGCTGCAGCAGTTGGCGTATTTGCTGATGACCATCCACTTGCGTTCGATTCAATATTTCGATGCGAATTAGTCAAGGCTGCTGCTGCATGCAGTTGCGATGACCATGCTTGTGTGGATGCAGCATATGCACTGCTATCATTGATCGAACAATTTGAGTATTGATGATGATGCGATTGTTGATGTGGCAATTGTTGTTGGCCACCATGTTCTTGCTGATGATTCGAATGGTGGCTATGAGGGTGGGAATTTTGATGAGGATGAGCAGGATGAGGATGGTGAGATGGATAATCAGCGAATTGATTCAAGAACGAATGATGAGAATGATTTGTATGAGCCATCTGATGTGGATAACCACCAGCGCCCCCACTTTGATGTGGATGAGATGAATGATGATGTATCGGTGTTGAATGGTGGTGATGATGATGAATCGATGATAGGAAATGATTCGGTCCAGTCAGCTGATTATTTTGCGGCTGCTGCTGATGATGCTGAGTTAATACCGAGCTCTGTTCTTGTTTTACATTATCCGTCGACGGTAGATTCGTCGCAAATTCCGAACTATCAATGTAATATGGCTGAGCATATGTGGTTATCGATCCAATAGTCGATGGTCGAATATTTGAAACGGATGAAGAGTGAGAGGTTGAAGATGCTGAAGAGGTTGTTGAGGTCGCTGTCGCTGTAGGCATAGGTGGCACAGGCAGCGGTGGTAAAGGTGGTGGCGTACTTAGCATCGAAGAACTTGGCGATATCGATGCGGTTTGATGCGGATAAGAATTATGTTGATCCCCGGTGGTCAAACAGGCACCATTACTGAGACTGCCACCGACGCCACCACCGGTGGTACCAGTTCCGGAATCACTGAACTGTACAACAGCAGCTGCGGCTGCAGCTGCAGCAGCAGCAACTTGACTATTAACCTGTTTACGCCAACGAGCACGACGATTACTAAACCAAACCTGATACCCATCAAATCAAAAACAAACAAAAATTAATTAATATGAACAAATTGGTTGAAATGGTCATTCAACATCAAGAGTCATTGATCATTCATCATCATAATCAAACATTCTAAAAGCACCCAAAGATGTTCGGGTGGTCTTGTCAAAAGATGCATCAACAAGATAAATGATTAATTGAATTTCAAAAATTTTCAAATTAAATTCAATTCATTTCGATTCATTTCTCATTGAACAATTGGGTGACATCAACCAATTCGGTGGTTGGTTGGTGGTCTTGTTGTTGGCTGCTCTGTTATTATCATTTGATTTGTGGTCATATTTGTACGAAGAAATCGAAGAAATGGATGAAAAATGATTAATTTTTTAATGATTTATGACCAGTGAACGAGATATGTTCGAGACAAATTGTTTTCACATTTCGTGAAATCAAAGTTTTTTTTTGAACAAATATTTGGACAAATATTTAGACAAATGATCTCTCTGTGTGTGTGTGTGTGTTGAGCATCATCTTGCGTGGCATGAACAAGTCTGTACGATAGGGGAAGGTCGTGGCTACTCAGCAGCTTTAGCTACTCAGCAGTAGCTACCTGTATACCTCTGTGTATTTATTGATTGTCCATTAATTCTTAAGGATTTGTTTACTCAAAGACTTAAGTATTAATGATTTGTTTGTTTTTCAATGTTGTTCATTGGTCATTGGTCAAAGATAATAAATGATTCGAAATAAACTTGTTTGAATCTTTGATTCCTTAATTGATGAATGGTCAATGATCATAAATCGATGATTATCACAAAAGCTTACCTGTACACGAGCTTCAGTCAATTTAGTTCGTTGTGCCAATTCTTCCCGGGTGTATACGTCTGGATATTGTGTCCGTTCGAAACTTCGTTCCAGCTCATCCAATTGTTCGGCTGTGAATGTTGTTCGAGATCGACGTTGTTTACGTTTCAACGGTATACCTGGTTCGGTGTCACAATCAGAATCATCATCACTGCGGACTATTTAAGTAAATGGTTAAATAAATCAATGAAATTCGAATTAGATTTGATCATCTAAGGTTATTTTCATTATTTATTTGTTTATTTACAGTTTTCCAATTAAAAAATCAGTCAAAATAAACTTAAACCATGGCAAATACAATCAATGATCGACTAAGTAAATAATAACAATAAGCTTGCGTAGCTAATCATCCATATAATCTGGTCAAGTTTTTCGCTTGTTTATTTATTTATTCAAAGACTTATAATCTTATAATTAATAGGTATATAAAAACAAATCAAATTTGATAATAATCAAACGCTACTGTACTGTTCACACTACGCATTGCTTGTAAGCTTATGAATGTCTCGCTGAAACTAATCAATGTGTCTTGGTTCAACGAGTGTCTTTTTGTTTTCGTGAGTTTCGTGTTGATCCATTGATGATGGCATCGGATGCAACCGGAGGCTTTGAAAGCCATGGTTAATCTGGTTAACAGGTTTAAATCTTTGTGACTTGCGCTTGTTGTTATGAATAAACAAATACCTTGAGTGATTTGGAATTATTTGATTATGTTGAATGGTGAATTATTTACTTGTAACAATTTAAAAGGCAAAGATAAAGATAAATTTATTCAAAGGTCAATCTATTTATGTAATTTTTGAAAAAATCGAATAGTTCCAGTAAGGTAAGATCAAAGGTAAGATCGGCAAAAGATCAAACGTTCCAAAAGGTTCAATATCAAACATGGTGGGCCATTATTGATCAACCACGGGTTGTTGGATCGATTTTTTTTTCTTTGATTTCGATCAAAGCATTTTTCCAAACAATTGAATTGAATTTGAATTCAATTTTGATTTAAATCAAAATTCAAATTGAATTAATGGAAAAAAAATGGTCCGAACACAAATGAAATGATTTGATCACACCTTAATGACAATGAATGGTCATTCATTGTTTGAATACAAATCATTCGATGACCAACAAACAACAACAACAACAACAATGACTTGTCAACAACAACAATCAACAATCAACGACTACAAATGACCCGTTATTTGCAATGTATCAAGTATTGTGTATCGATATCGATATCAAACAATGGTGCAAACATATTTCGGCAAAAGATCAAAGGTTTTTCGAATCTTTTTTTCCCGTTTTTTTTTGTGATGACCAATAGCCACCTACGTCGTGGCCACCACTGTGGTCAAGTGCTGCTTCAGCTGAATCTATTTCGAAGGTCCAAAAGTATTTGACAAACGTTAAGACATCGATTCGAGGTGATCGAAAGGTATCCAACTGATTGGTACAATCGATACGTATGTATGTATGATGTATTGTTGGTGATCAATCGATCTATTGTTTGTCGACATTTGACTTTTCAACTCTTTGTTGTTGTTCATCAACTCTTGTTGCTGGTCAAGACCTTTGATCATTTGCCGACCATTTTTTTTCTGATGATAATCGATAATAATTATTACAATCGATTACTAAAAATCGATAATTTAAACAATTTTCAAGCTGATCAATTAAATTTTAGCGTATAAAAGCAATTAATTGCTTCATTAATTAATCAATCGATCTGATCGCGATTGATCGCTGTGAATTTATTGTTGATCATATCATCATCAACACGAAACCCAAATTCGTGGTACAGATCGTAAAGGTTCGGATTTCGAATCGAAATTTTTCGAATACAAAATCAATCGGAAAACAACAGATTCGATTCGGATACGTACTTTCTCACGTGTTTGATTTTTTTTTCGAAAAAATCATTGAAAATGGCAGCAAATAGAAAATGAAATTAATGACAGAGTGGTGGCTCAGAGTTTACCATTATCTTTGATCATTACCATTAACAATTGTCGCGCAATGCACTTAATTGGCGTAACCGAATTTTGCTTTTTCAAAGATCTAATAATAACCGACGATAGAATGTAAATGAGAAAATGAAGAAAACAAATGCTAATGCGTTGTACGTAGTACGTGCAAGACTGTCAATGAATAATTTTGTCGATTCGCTGTCATAAAGCACCAAAGAAACAAATGACAAAAAGTCAATTCTATTCACCATTCAACCATTTGAACCAAATTTCAATTTAATCAACGAAAAATGAATGAAAAAAAAAATCATAATTCGCCAAGGTTGATTGCAAATAATCAATGGGTACCGAAAATTTGCATCAGAAAATATCGTCTACAGCTTGCGCACACAGACAATGGTAAGACCGTGCCGAATTAATTCACAAAATGAAATAATGAAATCGGAAACATTGAAATGGCTATCCATTCACATATATCATTACCATCTATCTATCTATCTATCATTTTATTGGGTTATCATTACCAGTTGATGAATGGATGTGAATAATACACCATTTTGATTCATTTATTTCATTGATTCATTCATTAATTTCGACTATAAATCTATTTCAACGTCATTGGGTGAGTGACAAACCTATAACTATTGTAGCTTGCGTGGCAATGCGTGTTTGTACGTGTCAATCCGTCTGTATAGATTGTCAAGCAAGCTTTTTTGCTTTGAACATCTGTCCATAATTTTTGATCTTAGGATCATACACAAACACAATGACGCTTATAGATCAACTTATAGGCACTATTTTTAGATTTTAAAATTGATTTTTTTTTGTAAAATTTTGATTGAATTCAGTCAAATGTCAAATGTCAAAATTGAATTTCAAATCGATAGAATTAGTTCAACTGACTGATTGATTGTCGATTGATTATTGTCACCTTGTTCGGCCATTGAATGGCCCCGAAGAAATTGAATTACTTTCGCTTGGTGAATCTTAGGGTGAATACGTGTAAATATATTGCGCGTGTTCGCAAAGGGGTAAAACAAATTCAAAACACTAACCTGAACCAAGTATACCATCGATACTATGATCTTTGGTGATCGATATCGCTATCGAATCGATTGATGATGAATCACTGTAGAATCGATGTGGATGATGATGATAATGATGATGTGATGGTAAATGGCCATCGGCGCTACCATTAGATGTGGCACGTAGTACTCGGCTAATCGAGCTTACACTAGGTGCTGTATTCTTATCACAGATACCTTCTTTAATCAGCCGTTCACGTATTTCATAACTGAATATGCCTGGATTTTCCATTTTATATTCTTCAATCTTTTTTTCGACTTCAGGTGTTGCAACACGTGGTTTACTACCACCAATAACTCCGGGCCGTATACTACCAGTTTCTTGATAACGATTTAATATTTTCGATACACAACCATGTGATACCCGTAGTTGACGGCTAATTACACATGGCCTAATACCGGCTGCAGCCATTTCAACAATTTTATAACGAATATGATTCGGCAATGGTCGGCCATTGATGAATACACCGCCTAATTGATTAACGCGGCCTTGTCCTACGGAGGGAATTGAATTAAAACAAAATTAATTAAACTTAATTAATTACGTCTAAACAGACCCTGAAGCAATGAGGTAATCTCTAAATCTTGTTTAGCCCAATTCGAGATGGAATTTGCTTCATTATTCAATGACATTTTTTGGGTTTCAAAATGACCAAGCTCACTGAAAGACTATTTCATAAATGACCCTAAGAATTTTGACAAGTCAAAATATGACAAGTATTTGTTTATGATTTGAGATCTTTAAGCTCAAATTCTCTAAACTTTGGCTGATTTCAATTAGAAACATTCGCAATTTCACATGTCTCAATCACATGTCGATCACATGTGTCCACAGTCTTAGACCCAAAAACATTGATCAGTGTATGATCAGGATGATCAGTGCTTGAGAATTAGTTGTGTAAAACACATGTGAACAAAGAGTTAATTGGAACCAATTGTTTTCTGGTCATTTTTCTGATACTTTCTCATAGAAATACTTGGTCAAAACTTGGTCATAACTTGGTCATTTGACAATCATCTCTTCAGGACAATCAAAAACAGATTGAATAATTTGAATGAGAAATTTGACAAATTGAAATCAGAATCTAGAAGGCTAAAAGGGTCATAAGCTCTAGAAGGCTTAGGATTTGTTTTCCCCGTATGATCCTAATTAAAACCAAGACTTTCTAAGGTCTCAAGGTTTGAGTGATAATCAATGAAATTCATTCTCACCTTGAAATGGATAACCGGTAAATGCTGCTGCAGCAGCTGTTAATGGACGAATATTCAATGGCATAGCTGCGCTTGTTGTTGATGTTGCAACGGTTGCTACTGAGGTTGTTGTCATTTTATCGAAAAATCAAATTCGTTGGTCAAGTATTTAATCACTTAATTACTTAACCAATTGATTAATCAATTAAGTCACACGGCACCAGAGTTGATTAAGTTGTCCAAAATTTATGAAGGGTATCAGGTAATTAATGCATAACCACCACCACACACACACACACAAAGGTTCACAGGTTTTTAGTCATAAAAACTAAAATAAAAAAAAGCACCGTATCCAAATGGAATTAGGCAAATATTTACACACATAGACACACTCAGAAACACTTGTTTATTACTTTATTTATGAATTTTTCAAATATTTCAATGTGAAATAATTATTTTGATTCGCATATCAGATACGCGTTTGAATATTCGAATTGATTTCGGTTGTAATTAAACATGAAAAATTGATTGGTTGAATCAATTAATTGATTGATTCCGATCGGTTAATTGACCATCTTATTCATTCATATCAAATATGACGACCCTACGACTACTGAATGGTTTCAGTTTGAAATTTCTTCAAATTCTTCACAGTAGCAGCTAATCATAATCATCATAATACACCACCGTTCACAAAAGTTGGTCCAATTATCGAATCGAATCAATCGATTTGATTTGGTCGTGGTAAAGTTTCAGTTGTTACTGGTGATGGTGTTGGTATTATCAGATGTAAAATGCAAATAATAATCATTCATTTCAAATATTTAACTAACCGAAACTAAAATTGTCACGAATTAAATTGAAATTTAAATTCAAATTGAAATAAAAGAAGTTGATTGGAGAAAAAATGAGGAAAATCACGAAAAAAATGAGAAATACTCGGCTGCAATTGGCTAAAACCGTGGCTCCGCCCTCGATGGGCAGGGCTTATCGCATAATATACAAGCTCCTCTCTCGCGTTCAAACAGCCAATCACAGCATTTCTTTTTTTGTCAAAAATGCACAACAAGCCATGAAGTAATTTACCAGGTCAAAATTTTGCCAGCAAAAAATAAAATGGTCAAAATTATTTCGTGTTAATTAACCAGTGAAAAATAACCGTGAACCTAAATTGAAATTTTCAAAGAAATCAAATTTTCTTGATTTTAAAATTTCTTTGGTTTCATTCATTTTCAAAGATGATTAAGGGGCGTCATGCTTCATTATGCCTCTGCATTCATTTGGATTTTCGATACAATCAAATCAAAACGATGATGTGTCAAATGTCAACCAAGGGTCTTGGGTTCAATTTCGTTCGATTTGAACAATTTGAACAATTAAAAATTTACAAAATTACAAATTTAGGTCATGAAATACCCGTAAATAAGTAATACGCTGCGCACAATTAGTTTCGCAAATTTTCCGCAGAAATATTCGATGTGAGAAAATGCATAAAATTAAAAATAATTAAAGGTGATTATCACTGGTTGATGATGAATGAATGATGGCTGAAAGTTTTCACGTGTAACAATGGGGTCATTCACAAAATCAGTTCACAAATTAATGAATCAATGATAAACTCTCAGTGTATGTGAATTATGAAAGCAAAATCTGATGCATTTTATGACTACTGGTCAAAAAATAAATGATGATGATCAAATCATAAAACCATAAAACACCACCATCATTACTATGGTTCAGAGAGAAAATCTGTTCATTTTCTGGTTACCTTGGTCCAGCTAAGAACAACTAGTGTTTTGAGCCATAGGTACTGCCATTGCTTTGCTTTGCTACAGGGTCGTAAAAGGTTGGAAAAGACCCTGAATAATGATGATAATAATAATGAGTTATTAGGGTCGAAACAAAAGTGAAAAAAATTTCATGCAAATTTCTTCAGTGATAATGACCATTGATGATGGTTGGTTAATGGTGATTATGGGTCATAAAATTTTTTAAAATCATTCATTTTTTTTTCAATGAATGAAACAGAATCATTTATGAATGACCCACCATTCATTAGTACATCTATTAATAAACGTACATGTGGAATGGCCCCATAGACAACTACTATGGTGCTACTGGAACTACTGGTGTTTTCTTCATGTTTCACTGGTAATCACAACAACCATAATGATCATCATTATTATTTAGACCAAGTCATAAACGAGCAAGCCAAAAGGGTCATAAAAAAACTGGTCGATTTATGGCCCTAAGAATTGTATTTTTAATGATTTTTCTTCGAACCGACCGAGATTTTCGCAAAATTCCATGTTTCATTACCATCGAAAGGGCTCCAGGTGATCTGGTTGATTTCGATCATCGGTGATATGTTTTGGTGTTGATCATTACGAATCGATGACATCGATTGTTAATGATTTGTCAAACGATGATGATGATCATCATCATCATTTTTGATCATTAAATCGACAAACAAACGACCAAAGACCTTATGAACAACCCGTAAACCCTATGGATAGGGTCATAAAATTTTCAAAAATATTCGCTCGAATATGATCGAATTTTTGACCATTAATGACCTAAAAAAAAATTTATTCAAAGGTTTATACCTTTGAAGGTACCTTTAACTGATCATTATTGACATTCGTTCATTAAAAAAACAAAAAAACAATAAATTATCAACTGTCAAATCGATGGTGATATTGACCAAGTGAATCAATGAATGATCATCATCGGTGATCATTGAATCAAAATCAAAACAAGTAAACAATCATTGATTTACATTGTCATGTTCAAATGTATATCGTCGTTGTATATGTCAACACCTGAATGACAAATGATTTTCTGAAGAAATTTCTTGGCAATAGGCAATGACAATTGTCCATCGTTCAACCACAGGTGGGCCATTGTTTGTTTGGGGATGTTTTCTTCCATTCAAAATATCACCAACAACGAACCATATCGAATCATACAAGAATCATTAATTCCAGTGGATTCATTGAATTAGACATCTTGGGTAGGCTATTGTTTGTTTGTTTTTGTTTATGTTTCGTAACGGTTATTAAATCTCTTGTTTTAAGCAAATTAATTTTGAAATTCAATAAATAATACATGTGGCCATTGGATAATTAATCAAAATTTTTCATTTATTGCATGTATTTGATGGTTTTAAATGTAATATTACATTGTTTCTATGACAAATTACATTGATTTGTTCTCAGCATCATCATCGTCATGTTGATATTGTTTAAATGATTCAAAAAATTCTTCACGATTACCAATTATATCTTGACGATCATCTGGTGGAATGAACATTTGTTTGCTAGGATCAACATATGTCGGTGGTACATGTGTGTAATGTGCATACATTAATCCCAAAAAAGTGGCCCATAAACCAAACCATTTCAGTGCACGAATTAATGGTGGTGATCGGTGTAATCGAGGATCATTCATTTGATTTGCCTTTCGATGATCAGGACATTTGATAATTGATATGATCGGCTTGAATTAGAGAAAATACAACCCAAATGTTTTAAATTTTGAAATTCAATCAAATCAGCTGTTTGATTTCTTGAAAACAAGCAATTGAGCGCCATCTGCTGTCGATGGTTGCAATGCATTTGGCAGAATTCGCATTCGTTTGACGCATGCGCAATTCGAATACAAACAAAACTCATCCATTGTGTGTGTGTATGAGTATGTGAATATACAAACGCACGCACACACACACTTGACACAATCGCATGCGTTTTTCATTGATCTTCGTTAAAAAAAAAAAACATTGAATTTTCGATTTTTGGATATTTAGCATTGTTTTTTTTGAGGGCTTAAATCCAATGACCACATGTTGACAAAATTTCAAATAAATTCATTTATCTGATTAAATCAAATAATCATTATGACATCACCACATGAATCCATCATTCAACAAATGACACCGAATACAGCAGCCGCAATGACAGCGACGGCAACATCATCACCAACAACCATAACAACACCAAAACCACGTCCAATACCACAATTTTTCAATGATCAATTTAATCATTTAACAACGAAACGTGAACGATTGAATAATCGTTCAACACCGATAACAGCGAAACAATTACCACCACGGCCACCATCAAAATCATTTACACAATATAGTCGTTTACAATCATTTACAATGAATAATTCGATTAGTAATAATTCAAATAATTCTAATAATCATCATCGTCAAGATAAAGCCAAGATAATATCATTTAAAAAAGAACGACATCAACCACAGCTATCACCATTATATGATCATAATCAACGTGAATCATATTTCAAGCAATGTTATTATATTGAAGAACGTATTGGTAGTGGTTCATTTGGTGATGTATTCCGTTGCCGTAATCTTTATGACCAACAATATTATGCCATAAAAGTTTCACGTGAAAAATTCAAAGGTCGTATTGATCGAGAGGAGAAATTGAATGAAGTTTGTAAACATGAACAACTACCTGATCATGATCATTTAGTTAAATTACATTGTGCTTGGGAAGAGAAACAAAGACTTTATATTGAAACAGAATTATGTGCTGGTACGCTGTCAATGTTGGCCGATAATAATCATGATCTACCTGAATCGACCGTATGGGCTATACTTGTTGATTTATTGAAAGCAATCAATCATTTACACATTAATAATCTAATACATTTAGATATTAAACCAGAAAATATATTCATATCAAGAGATGGTATTTGCAAGTTGGGTGATTTTGGATTAATATTTGATATGAATAATGTAAGTTTGTTGTCCATTCATTCCTTTATCTCAAAACCCTTTCATTTTGATTTTATCCACAGCACGAATTCAAAGAAGCAAACGAAGGTGATCCAAAATATTTGGCCGGTGAAGTAATGCAAGGAATATTCACACAATCTGCTGACATATTCTCGCTCGGCATGACTATATTGGAAATTGCATGTGATTTAGATTTGCCAAGCCGTGGTGATGCATGGCATTTATTGCGTAATGGCTCAATACCTGATCATATTTTTAAGCGTATGTTTTGAGATGCATTCATTTTCTATGAATTTTTTAAGCTAATTGTTCATTGTACCTATCCACGACCATAGATCGCAGTGATGATTTGAAAAAAATAATCAAAATGATGCTTAATCCTGATCACACGAAAAGACCAACAGCTCAAGAATTGCTCAATCATCCACTAATCATTGAACATGAATATCAAAGACGTAAAGAAGTTTTCAGGAAAAAATTTCATAATAAATTAAAACAAGTAATCACAGTGGTTGATAGTATTTGTATTGAGCAACTATTATTCAAACAATTATGGTCATTTTTTAAACAAGTACTGAATATACTTTCATATCCATTCAAATATTGGTTCGCCAAACCTCAAAGCCTTTCTCCTGAAACAAATAATTGTGATATGATATTAGAATCATTACAACAAACACCGGATTCAAGTCAAAGTATCGATAACAGTGGTAGTAATTGTCGAACAAATATAAATTATAATCGTACATATGTATCAAATTATTTAGATCAATATTCAGATGATGAAATGATCGATACGACCAATAATAATCAATCAAGGTTTATGTCATCTAATTTATCATTTGATATGTCATATGGTTCATCATCGGATGATGAATTTTTCGCCGATAATGGTAGTCATCAACAATTTAATAATAAACATCTGAAATCTTTTGAATTATTAAATGATTTAAGGTAAGCAAATCACATGTTTAGTTGAAATTGGCCTAAGAATTGAATTTTTCCCGTATCAAATAGTAACCGCAATCTGTGTTCAACTGTTAATCGTGCTAATCATCGTTTAAATTTTGAAATGACACCAAAATTATCACCATTACAAAATGATGCAGCTGAAAACATTGATCGAATGATGACTAGTCCAAATGTTAATTCAATGAAATCAGTTATACAACGATTAACATTTGATGAATTTAGTTCGGACGAAATGGAAATGTCCGAAGATAATGATGACAATGATGATGAACCTAATGATGAAATTGAATCACCATCAATGACTAGTAATAATAACAACCCTAATAGTGATGATAGTTGTATTAAAAACCAGAGAAAATCATTATTTCATTCGGAAATTTCTGGCGATAGCTTTCATTACCACAACAATAATAATAATAATCATAATACATCGAATTGTAATCTTCGTTATCTTAAAAATGCAAATATTTCGAGAAAAAATTTACTCAAGGTAAGACCCTAAGACCATATTCATGAATCTTATACCAAATTCCAATTAATTCTTTTATTTCCCCCCGAATAGTCTTTTGATGAAATTGACGAAATGGTTTCTTAATTTCGAATCAAATCTCCATGGAATATCATTGATCATTTTACATTCATTCTTCATCCATGATCATCATCCATTAATCAATAATGTTGGACTTGAATTTCTTCTTATTTTCACCATTCATTATTTTCATTCATATCTTCAATATTTTGCACATAATTTATATTCGTATTTTCATTGTCATATTTCGTCACATAATTTTCAATGGAAATTGGAAACATTTAACAAATACACACGCGCTCACATACCACACTTAAATATCTATGATTTGTTGAACATTTTTTGACTATTTTTTCCTCCTTATTCATTCATTTAAATTTAATTTGTGTGATTGAAAGTTTTTGATTATTTTCAATTCAATTCATCGAATTTATTAAAGATACATCATCGAAAATTGACTCTAAAACAATGTGTTTATTGATGTGGTCGTGTTTCATGCATTTGTACCAAGTCATGGTCAATTAATACATGGATTGAAATTGGATTGATTCGAAACAATAGTCTTTGTCATTGTTGCTTTGTTTATTTGTTTATATTCGACAAATTTCGACTCAATTCTGTTATGGCTACGTATGAAAATACGTGACGTATGGCTGGATTGGAAATGGTATGGCACATTTTCGATCAATAAACAAGGAAACAAACGTACGAGCGAATGATGAATGAATGGCACACATATTCATCTTCGTTGTTAGACAGCTATATATCCATGAATGATATGTAATTTGCCATTAACATTGATCATTGATAATGATTATTTGTTGTTGTTGTTGTTCCAGGAATTTGAAAATTTGATTTTCGCGGGTAACCAATGGCAACGAGCAATCGTTATTATCTTGGTGTTTTATTTGTTGATGGAGACATTTTGGGTTGTCAATCATTTCGTGCTTGGTACATTGAATTAGTTATTCTACGATTGATTTAATTCAATCAAGAATAATTGAAGTTTCAAAATGATTTATTTTTAAATTTTCAAAGAATCAAAAAAAATTCAAAAACAACGATCATGTCCTATACGAGCGAACCCTCTCTTTAGCGTATTTACAGTGTTCTGTTGATGCAGTGAAGCACCAACACCTAAACATTAATGTTTGAAATAGGCTTTGAATAGGTTTTTTTTTTTAAAAGGTTTGCTGAAAGCCAAGAGGGTAGAGGCATTGGATGATGATCGAGGTGGCGGTGGTGGTGATCAAACACAAAAATATTCATCTGCAACAACTGAAACAACAACAACAATTCGGTGTTTTTCGGTTGTTTGTTTGTTGTGGCCAAACAAAACAAAAATAAATCAAATATTGCAACTGTCGTTTCACTGTTTTAGTTGTTGTTTAAGTCTCTCTTCAACACTCTCATCATTGTTGATTTCTCATCATTTCAATTCAATTCATTTCATTCAATTCAGTCTCTTCAT
The DNA here is from genome assembly GCA_002943765.1 of Psoroptes ovis. Classification (NCBI taxonomy): domain Eukaryota; kingdom Metazoa; phylum Arthropoda; class Arachnida; order Sarcoptiformes; family Psoroptidae; genus Psoroptes; species Psoroptes ovis. The sequence goes on along the minus strand of PQWQ01000003.1, from coordinate 4,104,416 downwards.
TTTGAAATTCGTTGCAATTTCAGTGTCCAATTCAGCCATTGGCAGCAACAACACACCAAACAACAACAGCTTAGACATCGACATCAAACAACAACAAACACATCATAAAATCATCAAGAAACGAAACGAACAACCATTTGACTGTGTTGTCTATTTGTGTTTCTGTTTTGTATTTGATTGTCCAACAACAATCAAACAAACAAACAACCAAAATAACCAAACGATAAATAACCCGTTGGGTTTTCGTTTATTTATTTATTTGATATTAAAGTCAGTTTGTATCATCATCATCATCTTTATCATCGAATGGTTTCAATTGTTGGCTTGTTGGCTGTTGTTGGTGATGGTATGGTGTGTGGTGGTGGTGGTTATTATAAACAAGTTTTTTTCCCCGTAATAATAACAATAATCATCAAACAAACAAACAAAATAAATGAGATATTTTGACTTATATTGTCACAATTATTTGATATTTGATTCATCGTTTCATTATAATCATATAATTTTTAATGTTCAATGTTTATATTTGACTCGTTGATTTGATGGAATAATAATTTGAATAATTGTTTTTTTGATTGTAATTAATACTCATTCAACAAATCATCACTAATCTCAGAAGATTTCATAAATTCTTAATCATTAATTCGACTAAATCTTAAATTGATCTTAATTCATGTGATTTGAAACCAATTTTTGATTCATTGAAGAAAATAATCTAAACAAATTTGATCGAAAGCCTTATCAGCATTTAAGGTGAGTTTCAACTGATAGAATTGATTATGAATCAATGATTCTATTTTATTTATAACCCTTTCAATGACTCTAATAATTGATCGTAAATTCACTTATTATTTTCACTCAAAACAAAATGCATGACAGCGATGATGAGTTGACTCAAATTTTATGATTCCGTTATGTATATTTTCGACTTTGTCATTGTTATTTATTTATAACAGTTGATCTATTTTGTCGTTTTAAATAACAAATCAAAGATGACTAAGCTGTCCACAAATAATAATAATAATAACTCATAAGCATTGCATCTTCTGTGCAATAAATGAATGTTTCTAAAATAAAATATTTATATCTCCGAATTGCTCAATGTTTGAAGATTACCATCAAACACACACATAAAGCACACCATTGAATTTACTTTAATATTTTCATTGATTTTCAATGCTTTCCCCGTCGTTTTTCAAGTTCAAAAACATTCATTCATTTAATTCATATTCCAATCACATTGTTTTTGTTTGTTTAATTTGATTAATAATTTGATTTTCCATACATATTTTGTTCCATAGCAAAAATCACTTCCAAATTTGCTGCATTCATTTGTATTTGTTTTATTTAGTGCAGTCAGTCATCTTTAAAATTGAACTAAATATATTTGAATAATTTGGCTTCCATTCCTCAATCAAAAAAAAAAAAAAAAAACATTCAACAATGGCAACATTGACGAGTGGTATGGAAGTTAAAATACAGCGAACAAATGGTAAAATTCATGGTGCAACTGTTATGACTATTAGTTATGATACGAAAACAGTTACTGTTGAATGGGCCGAAGGTGAAGAAGTTAAAGGCAAAGAGGTATGTGTTCGATGATACAATTTCCAATGATATGATGATCTAATCATTTCGTTTTGTCCATAGATTGATCTTGAACAAATTTATCGCCTTAATCCAAGCCTTGCATTACCTAGAGTAACGACAGCAACAAATGGTGCTGCAAATGCTAACGCCACAGCCGCTACACCTGGTATTCTTACAGGTCAAGCAAGAAAAGTATGTCTTATTAATAATTCAATAAAGCATTATTTTTAATCATTTGTCTTTACTTTTGTTGCAGTCAATGTTACCGATAAGAACGGCTAATGTTGCTACATCAAATCATAATAATAATAATAATCAAAATCATAATCCAGCAAAAGGTTCATTACGTATGCGGCAACAAACAAATTCTAGGCAAACAATAGCAAATGGGCAACTACTTAATAATATGAATAGTCATTTGGAACATCCACCAGCAACTGCAATCATATCATCATCGACAGCAAATGTAAACAGTAATGGGACCACCACCACCACCACCACCGCCGCCGCAAACACAGCAGCCGCAACTGCAGCTCAAAATAGACGCCGATCGAATGCATTGAAAGAAGTGGAAAAAATTAAAAAACAACGTGAAGAAAGACGTGCAAGACAAGCGGAACAAAAAGCGGAAAAAATTGAATTAATGAGTTCAGTTGATCCTAATTCACAATCACAATGGGAATTTTTAGCTATGATACGTGAATATCGTTCACAAATGGAATTCAATCCAATTACAATCAATGATATTGTTAATGATCATCAAATATGTGTAGCTGTACGTAAAAGGCCATTAAATAAAAGGGAACAATTACGTAAAGATATTGATGTGATAACTATTTCGACCAAAGATATGGTCTTAGTCCATGAACCTAAACAAAAAGTTGATCTAACAAAATATTTGGAAAATCAACGATTTCGTTTTGATTATGCATTCGATGAATCGGCTGATAATGAACTTGTGTATAAATATACAGCTAAACCATTAGTCAAAACAATATTTGAAGGTGGAATGGCCACTTGTTTTGCGTATGGTCAAACTGGTAGCGGAAAAACACATACGATGGGTGGTGATTTTCATGGTAAAACTCAAGATTCAACTAAAGGAATTTATGCATTAGCTGCACGTGATGTATTCATGCAATTACGATTAGCTAAAATGCAAGGTGAAGACCTATTCGTTTGTGCATCTTTCTTTGAGATTTATTCGGGCAAAGTATTCGATTTGCTCAATGGTAAACAAAAGTTACGCGTACTTGAAGATGCTAAAGGACAAGTGCAAATTGTCGGCCTGAGTGAACGACGTGTTGATTCAACTGAAGATGTTTTGAAGTTGATTCAAATGGGCAACAATATTAGAACGTCCGGTGTCACATCTGCAAACAATCATTCATCACGTTCACATGCAGTTTTTCAACTGATATTGAAAAAATCACCGAACAAACTGAAGGGTAAATTTTCATTAATTGATTTAGCCGGTAATGAACGTGGAGCCGATACATCATCGGCTAATCGACAAACACGAATGGAAGGTGCCGAAATTAATAAATCATTGCTCGCATTGAAAGAATGTATACGTGCATTAGGCCGTCGTGGTGCACATTTACCATTTCGTGCTAGTAAGCTGACACAAGTATTACGTGATTCGTTTATTGGTGAAAATTCTCGTACATGCATGGTATGTCATTTGTGCTTTCGATGTATTCGATTGATTAATTCAATTCAATATTTCAACAAATTAGATTGCCATGATATCGCCTGGATTTCAATCATGTGAACATACATTGAACACATTGAGATATGCTAATCGTGTTAAAGAACTAGGAACTGATGGTGGTTCAGCTGATGAAGGTATCAAAGAAATGGAAGGAGAAGATGATGTCGATGTTGATGACGTTGATGATGATGATGAAGAAGCTATGGCCGTTAATGGTGATGATATGGAAATATTACAAGCTGCAAGTGTATGTTTTGCTGTTATTACAAATTGAATTGATTCGATTAATTGATTGATTTTATTCTATTTTATTTACCCCCACCCTAAAAACAATAGTCTAATGATGATCTTTATAAAATGCATCAAGCAATTTCACATTTAACTGAATCCGAAGAAGAAGTATTAGATATGCATAAGAATTTTTGTGAGGTTAGTTTTCAAATTGATTGAATCGAATCAATTTAATTTGAAATATAATTCTAAATTCAATATTTTTCCATAGGAAATGCAAAGATGGACCAAAGAACATGACCGTCTTATTGAATTAACATCCGAAGTTGATTATAATGTTGATGTTTATGTACAAAATCTTGAAGATTTATTGATTGAACAACAAGAACAAATGCAAAAATTACAAGAACGTTTAGCTGATTTCAAGACACAATTACGTGAAGAAGAAATGATCTCGAAAAAATTAGTTAGATGAATTAATTAATTAATTAATTAATTTCTTGAAGATTTAAATTCAAACATCGAAACATTGATCGATCGATAACACCAGCAACGAATCATCATATTTCTATGAAAATATCATCAACATACATATTCGCATCATCATCATCATAATCTTCAAATGGTTCAAACAAACAAACTAATAGATCATTTGACCATGAAAAAAATAATGAAATTCATCAAATAAACCAACAAAACATCATAGAAAATGATGAATCACAAAATATATGGTAATAGGTTTGGGGACCCGTTTTTGATGCATTTATTATCATCATAATCAATTTTATCTTAACCAGCTCATCAATCATTTCAGATATTGTCTTTCCAAATCGGAATTTTCGGGATGCATCCATTTTGGATGCATCAATTTTGCATCATTGTATAATCTTATTTAAGAGTGTTGATTATGAGTGTTTGAGCGAGTGTCTTGGACAAATTCAACAAAAATCAAATCAAAATCAATTTTTAAGTGTTTTTAAAAATATTTTAATGTAAAATTCTATGATAATCAGTTGATTAAGGTTGTATTTGCTTGAGATTTTGACCCTTTAATAACTACACATTCAATAATGATACAAATAATGAATTCAACCCACCACCTTTTATTATTATTAATATTATTTTTTAAAATGATTCTTCTTTTAAATTATAAAAAACTCAAAATTTTAATTAATTAATCAATTTCAGCTTGATTTGATTTGTAGAAATATTACTCAAAAAACAAATATAACATAAGATATATGAAATATATGAAGCAAATTGAAGACTATTATTATTATTATTTGCATAATTTCTATTAATTATTGGTGTATAATCTCCTGTGATTTTATAATTTTGAAAATATATATTCTGAGAAAACACATTGAACACATCAAAATGAAATCAAACTGAAATGAATATTTCAACTCAAATTGAATGATTGATTGATTGTTTGATGTGTGTTTTGTGAAAACATAAACAAATGACAATTTGACAATTTAAAACAAATTAATGATAAAATTTACTCATCACAATTGTTATATGACATGAACATGTGATGACATGTGACATGTGAATTACCTATGATGATATTATGATGACATAAGATGACCAAAACAAACATTTTCAAACATGCACTCCTTTGATTACTACTTTTATCATTTATTGAATACTTTGAATGCCGTCGTAAGTCAATTTGAATTTGTCATTTAAAAAAAAAATTTTAATTTAAATTAAATTTTTTAAAAGAATTCGATTATTCGATTGTTGTATCGATTTTAATTATACGAATTTTCGATGAATCAACGAGTACTGTGGTCAATTTCGTATCAATATTTTTTGTGTTCAAAGCGTTTGATGTGTTCATCGGTGTTGTACGAAGATTGATGATACGTTTTTGATGGTGGTGGCTATGGCTGCTAATATGAAAACCAGTATTCACCGTATGGTGGCCGCCGGTAGCTCGTATCAAATGTTGTAGATCATTACGTTGTAAATATTCGAAACATTGATTATCTTCCACGGTGCTGAAGATTTTGGCCGGCATTAAGAGCATTTCTTTGGCCATCGGATGTTGATTTAAATCTTTCAATTCTTTCGTACCGATATTATTCAATTGATCAATTTGTGTTGTTGATCGAATCGGTAGATTATTGTTGACACAAATGATTGTTTCATCCAATATTACGGCCAATGGCATATGATCAAATATATCGTTGATCAATTCAAATAATATTTGACCACATTTATTACCATATTTACGATTGCATTCTGCTTGAAATTTATTCCTTTGGATTTGTCGACATTCATTATGGCCACGTAGTAGGAAAAATTTATTTGGTGCAATTAATTTCAAGGCGAATAAATACAAAACACATTCGATACCGAATTGATTGATTGATGGCCCAGAAGCATTGACATAATTACCGAGAAATACATAATTATTAGCCAAAACAGGAACACTAATCCATAGGGCACGTTCCATGCGGATCAAATTCGGTAAATCACCATCCACATCTCCAATCAAATATGCTGGTGAATTGATACGCATTAGTTTATCTTCACAATCAAATATTGCCCGGATATTTTGACAAAGAATCGTTACATAACGAATGAATAAATCTTGATTAGTATTATCATCACCGGCAAAAAATCCTATTAATACTTGTGGTTGGTGGTGGCGATCTTTTTTCGATTGTTGTTGTTGCTGTTGTTGAACTACCATTGAATTGAATTCTCTTAACATGTCTAAAAATGTTGGTCCAATTGAAAATGTACTGAATACATAATCTTGTGAGTACTTGTACATGGTCATTTCTGTACGATCATCGTATAATGTTGACATTTTGGTCGGATCATTCACTGTTTGTGATTCGATTTCTTCGTCTGAATTTAAATAAGAGAATTAAAGGTAAATATTCGAACCCAAAATTCATCAAAACTCACGTTCAAGTATATTCCTAGCTTCAACACAACGTCCCATCGGATCGAATCGAACACAATGTGAACCAAATTCATAATTACGTTCACGACATGCTAAACATGGTCCATGACTTTTATCAAAAGTTGATACCGATGATGTTGATGTATCTTGACGTTGTCGTTGTTGAGCCGTAATTTGTCGATTATAATGTTGTGATAATTCACTACGACTTTTATGATATGATGCCAATATTCTTGTATCATTACGTTGAACAAAATTTCGATAAATATGTGTCAACAGTGGACTTGATGCACGACATAATGTTTCCATATGTAATACATCGCTATTTGCTGCGATTATTTGTAAAAATTGTTCAAAATTAATTGGAAAATTTTCAATTTGTTGAACAATATTCGATTGTTGATCAGCGCTGAAATTTAAATCATTTAAAAGCTTTGAAAAATCATCTTTGTTCAATGAATCACAACGTTGTTGATCATAATACCGGAATATAAATCGAATACGTTGCATTGTGCTGGGACATCCAGGTTCAATCGATACGATTCCGGTGAAAAATTCTTGAAATGTTAAATACCCACAACGATTTTGATTAAATGCTTGAAATAACTGAAGCAATGTGTCACATTGATGAAAATAATCATTAATATATGAACAAAATGACCAATAAGTCATGTAAACTGATGGGAAACAATGTTCGAGGAAATCGCTGTATATTTTCTCGATATCCTTCTTGTTTATATGTAAACATTCAGCCATTATTTGTTCGATATCTCGATTTTGTGATTGATTCACGGCAATCAAATCGCTGAGACCAAGTTGTCCGATTAAATGATCAACATTGAAACCAATTTCACTAATTTCACGTGATTTATTGCTGTCCATCAGATAAGAAGCAAACATTGGTACTTCTGGTCCCCATAGTCCATTGATATTGGCGCTGATTGCTTCATTTAAATCGATCCATTGCAAGTGTTTACTACTGACACAGCACCGAAATTGATTATCAGTAGTTGATCCACTGTCCAATGTAACAGCTTGTATTAGACGATAAATAAATTTCCGGGCCAACGGTAGCTGAATACGTAGAATATGTACACAATTAATACTTTGAACCGGTATCGTTTTCACTAATCTTGGATCAATTTCTGAATCATCTTTCGAAAATATGATGGCAATACCTTCGGTAGTGGACATGTTCCATGTTTTATCCGATTGAATCGCTATGAATGGCAACCAAACTGAATTATTACGTTCATTTACACTCAACATTATTCGACGATGCAATGGACAATAGAATATGTAACCAATACAATTATAAATATATTCACCGATTGGTGAACCACTTTCTGGTTCTAGTTTTGCATTGGTGAATTCTTTCAATTTTGGCAATTGATTCAAATCTAATCCACTGAAATCAATCGAATGTTGTGGTAACGGTGGTGGTGGCTGAGGTGTTGTGGTCTTTGACACTGTCGATTTAATGACAGTAGTCGTTGGACCCATGCCGATGGATTCAATCGATCCTTTGGATAATGAAATTGATTGCTTGGATTTCATTTTTTTTTTGAAGCTTGTTCGATCAATTCTCAATCAGTCAATGGATTCAAGAATTTATGGTAAAATTAGCTCTTTATTTATAATAAAATTTAATTTATAAAAGAATTTTAACACAATTAAAAATTGAGTGAATTTATTAGGTTGTTCGGAAAGTTTTCACCGATTATTTCGTAGAAAATAATTGGAAAATCTGCAAGAACTTTTCGGGCAGCTCAATTAATTATAAATTCATTGATCAAATAGCTTTTGTAATTTAATCAATTTATCAACATTCGAGGCATTGATATTCTTTACCAAACGTTTTTTGTCATTTAATTTTTTAGCCAAATTATTTTTATTTTCAATCATTTTTGAATATTTCAATTGTAATTCATTCAAATATTCTTTTCGTTCATCAAATTTTTTACGAAATTCACGTAACTCGATTGCATGCGAGTGTATTTGCTCGAAGTAAATCTTAGATTAATGAAATTGTTAAATGAATTAATATGGTTCAAATTGAATTAAAAAGAATTGATTACCTTTTTATTAATACGTATCTTTTTAAGCTGACACAACATCATCAATGCGATACGAAATGATTGAACATTTGATTCTGGATAGAAAATCAGCTGGAAAAAATCCACATCATCAAGATTCATTCGTTCTTTCGGGTGTTGTAGCTGATAATGATACGAATCATTTAAATATTCTTTCGATAATTCGGTCAATTGCTGTAGCATATGATAATTTTCATTAAAATTATTTGTATTTATTTGATCCGAATGCATTTGTTGGCGAGCTGCTGGTGTATTATTATGATTATTGAGATTATTATTACCATTATCTACATTCAAATCATCAATTATCATTCGTAATATTTTCAATACAATCGATTGATTTGGTTTCGAAAGATGGCTCGATTTTAATGGAAAATTAACCAATGAATCATTGAAACATTGTTTCAACAGCAAAATCAGTTGTTGATCAACAGTATTGGCTTGCATTATTTGTGTTGATCATTTGTTGAAATGAAAAAAGCAATTAATTCACCGAAAATTAATGTTTGATCATAAGCAAATAGACAATTAATGAACACAGCAACAGCCAAGGCAAACACATATTTATGCACATTCATGTACACATTGGCAAAATGCATTTTTAATGCATTTTCAATGCATTCTCAATGTCATACAATTTGACAATTTTGAACATAATTTTTATCATCAAAAATTGAAAATAGACAATTGATTTTCAAAACCAATTGGCAATCATTGAAATCAATTAATTACAATTAGTTAGTTCATTTGGTGATATTCATTGGTTCAATATTTGTCATTATCATTGCAACATCACCATGTAAAACTTCACAATCAAACATCACCAAGAATGATGGCAATCAATCATCTGCTCGTGTGGCCGAAATGTTATGACAAATATGTTTGTCAATTCAATTCGAATGAGTTTGAATTTTTAATTAATTCAAATTCAATATGAATTGAAATTCAAATTGAATTCAAATTCAATGATGCTACCGATCAATTACAAATTCAGATATTCATTTATTCATTTTTCTCTTTTGTTGTAATTAATTTTAATAAAAAATTTAGGTCAATTAAATTAAATTGAATTAAATTAAATTTAATTTTGTTTAATTTGTGACTATTCGTTTGTTTCACCTGATTATCAATAACATATCGTCGTAGAGCATCATTTGTTTTTGTTCAAATTCAAATTCATAAATAAATCATTTTTAATTTTGAATTTCAAAGCATCGATAGCATCGTTTGAATTTGAATTATTTTCAAAAAAATACAAAAAAAATCGAAAGCAATGACTATAACCCTTTCGGCAGCGAATAAATCAGGTAATAAATCGCTGGAAGCTGGCCGACCACCTGAATCTAGCTCGATGATGATTGGTCAATCATTCATTTTGGTGATCACAATCGTATTGATCGTGTTTGGCTTTGGTTGTCGTCCATCATTTCAAATCGGGTTTACACCTAAATTGATCACACGTTTCTGTTATAATTCACCAAATTTATCAACGATCAATGTAATTAATTCATTGATTATGATTTAAATTTCAAATTTAACCCTTTTAATCCGCTAGAGCCAATGTGTACTGTGTAATTATTACATGTTCGATGCTACGGTCCTTGGATGTACTGGATCGGTTTGTATTGCCTTTGTTATTGCGATTAATCCAAATTAATCCCTATTAATTGACCCTTAATCATCTTCCCACCCTTACAGACAGCCTTAACCGTAAACATAACGGCATCGCAAGCATTTTGTGTTATTTCACAATGTTTAGGTGTAAGTCTTTACTTTTTGAATCATTTGAAACGTTCGAAATCAAATTTCAATCAATTCTTCCCCTTCGCAGCAAATACGTCAACAACCAATATTCTTAGGACGCCGCAAACGCAGCTTTTCAGTTGGAAGCAGCGATCAAGCGGATCATCGCCTAATAAGCGATTCCCGAGCATCAACCACCGAATCAATTCAATCCGATAATTCAACAGCATTCGATTATCGAATTGTTAAAGAAGTTGAAGCCGATATCGTCGATGATGATGATGACCATGAATTCGTTGATGATGATGAAGGGTTTGCGGAACAAGAAGAGGGTGAAGATGTTCGTGGAAATCATTGAATCATTGATTCAATGACAGTACCATCATTTACCAAAATTGAATATCTCATATATCACACTGACCTTGTTTTTATTATTGTTATTATTGTTTGAAATACTCTTCATTTGTTGATTTATTATGATTTAATATCTCTCATTTTGACATTAAAAATTTACCTAAAATTCTATTAACGATCCGAATGAATGGATTCATTCATTCATCCATTCAGCCATTCATTCAATTTATTGTTTTACCTGTAAAAAATAATTTGGTTCAATGAGTTTTTTGAATCATTTCGAATCATCATTCAACAATATTTGGGCTGGAATCGCATGTATTTCGGTGTTTCCAATGATTGAACAACTGATTTACCTTCAAACATTGAACATTTTGGAAATTTTTGGTCAAACATTTCATTTCTGTCCATGGATTCAACGATTATTTCGGCGAATTTGATGATATTTCAAAGTAAATGATTGAAAATGGCTTATTACTGGTCTTCGATCCCTTTAATTGCTGCCATTTTGCTTATCCATCGGTCTACAGCTTATCCAATGGTAAGTGATGATTTATGGACCTTAAATGATTTAATTCTGTTGATAATCTGATTGATTTATCATTGATTTATTCAGCCACAAATGCGAATCTGTATACAATCAATCGATACGCTGCGATTACCGAGTCAATGTGTTTATTGTAAAAGTCGTACATTTCCACTTACAGTACGACTTTGTACTGGTAATGTATGTGTGTGATATATGATTCAATGATTAATTAATTAATTTTAATTAATATTTTTCAAATTGCCCAAAGGCATATCTACCGGCCCGTATGACATTGAATGAAGCATCTTGCTTGATTGCAACATGTCGTAAACAATTACCGCGATATCCACCTGAACCATATTCAGTGTATACAAGGCCAATGGCCTCATCATCATCTACAAATCATCATCAAAATAATCAAATGCATAATGATCCAATATCAGGTAATGACAATGATGATAATGGTAATGATGATGATGAATTCACTAATGATAATCATCACCATCAAAATAATGGTCAAATGATGAACAATAACATCAACAATAATCATCTGTATCCATTGTTTAATGACAAGATGCGTAAACCGGCTAAATTTTTCCTTGGGAAACCGCAGAAAATTCAAACATCGAGTAAGTGTGACCCCTGATTGATTATCAACCAATGATAACCTTTGACATCATTTTTAATTACGAATTTTTTTCCTATTTTAACCCAGTTCGACCATTTCCACTCTATGGCTAATCAGTCGCTGCTGTCGAAATTGAATATTTCTTATCAAAATTTCGAATAAACCAAGTTTTTAATCAAAATAAATATTTCCCCGAATTAAATTTGATTAAATTTCATTGGAAATCAACAATTTTCAATGATGTTTCAATGCACTTTATGTTTAAATGTATGCGCGCATCTCACAAGTCCATATCCTTATCATTTAGCTGGACATTAACCCAAATTAATCGATGCATCGATTAATGCGCATGCGCCACAAAAAACTTGATTCTTGAGTCGCCCAATTTTTTTTGCATCGCGTTCATCGACCATCAGCATCCTTGGAAAATACCCTCTTCTTTTTCGAGGTCAAAGGTGTACGGTGTTCACTCACCCCTCACTTTTTGAAGTCTTTCAGAAGAAATTCAAAAGAAAAGAATCAGGAGTAATGCAGAAGAAGAAAATGGGCGGAGTCAATTTCTGAGTAACCAAAAAAAATTCGGGCGTCGTAAGGTTTTTTTTTTTTTTTTTTTTTTTTTGCCGAGATCAGCATCATCAACAATGACCTAGAAAGGTCATTTAAAATTCACAGCGCTTCATTCATTCATTCATTGATAATTCAAAAGTTTAAAAGGCAGAATTCTTTGGAATTTCAAAAAAAAAAAAAAAATTCGAATTCGAATGTAGTTATGCAACGTGCCTCACCACCACCATTCACACACCACAGGAGGCATTGACATGCGCATGCGCATTTTTAACTGTGTAAAAGGGAAGAATACACTGAACCCCGAAATTATATGAATGAACACAAATGATTGAATGAATGAATGAACGTATATGCGATAAGATGGGTCATACGTTTTGTTTATACTGCTGCTGCTGCTGTTAATGTTTGTTACACTGATACACACACATCGTGCATCGACATTTGGAGGGAGAAAAACGTAAAAAATCGGCAGAAAAAAAAATGAATGAAAGCCTGAAGAAGAGGAGGAGGAGGAGAGGATACTTTTTCAGCGAGGAGCAAGCACAGGAGTAAAAGTTCGAAAATTCGAAACGATGCATGCGCAAAGCAAAATCATCTGCCGATATTTTTTTTTGTGTGTGTTTGTGTTAGTTTGTTATTTACATTAATGTAAATAAAGAAGAGGAGCAGATTTTTCGCTTTTTTTTTGATTGTCACGACGACTACTTCGAAATAGTGTTGGAAAAACATAGCGATTTTGATTAAAAGCAAAAAGCAAAAACGAAGAAGACGACAACGACGATTAAGAATTGGAAGAAAGAGTAAAGGAACCCCAAAAACGGTTTGTTTTATGTGTTTGTTGGTGCTCGTCGTCAGCTTGAAAAATCGAAAATTGAATTGAGACAAAGAAACCATTGGAAATCATCGAAAAACATCCTGCGAAATCATCCAAATGCTCAACAAACAGAGAGACAGGGAAATGTGCTTTGCGATCATCCAGTGAGATTTAGACCTTATCATTTAAATGAGGGGATGCGTTTAAAGGATTCGAAGAAAAAGAAGAAGAGAATTCAAACATCTTTAAGGCTATAATGCTTATGATTGATGAAGAAATAATCAGCTGGTTTTTTGGTGTTTTATGAATGTTTTTTGTGTGTTTTTCAATGTTTTCAATTTTCGAAAAAGTTAATTCGATTTAAAAAATCGAAATTCTAAAATTCTCATTCATACTGCCAAACAACAATTGATTAATTAACATTGAACTAAAACCATTTAAAAAATGTGAAATCAATTTTTTTAAATGTTGACCTTCTTAAATCTCATTTGTTTATAGCTATTTATTGTGTATTGTTGTACACCATCATATGCTTTATTTCGGTGCCTCAATTTCGTCAATTTTCATTGAAATTTCAAGAGAAAATCTATCAAAAACAAAAGCGAAACAAAATCAACGCTTTCAAAAGCCTGAACCCGGTGTCGTTTTTGTTTTATTAACATGACTACCGGGATAACAACGTTTGTTGATCATGATTCCGATTTGCATCAAAATAATCATTTTAATCGACAACAACAACAACAACCACAGCCACAACCGCAACAGCGACCATCAACAAATAATGATGCTCAAAATAACCATAATAACCTCTTTGATAATCATGTCAATCATCAGCAACAATCGGCATCCGAATCATCATCATCATCATCGATGGTTCGACCGTCATCAGATCAAACACATCAAAGATCCGCAGCAGATGTGTCCGCTGTTCGAAAGATTCGATTGTTAAGTCCGGTTGGTGCTGAAGCTGCTGAATATGATTGGCCATTAGTTGTATCGGTAAGCTATCATTGATTCTGCATTTATTTAACCCATGAAAATTAATATAATTCAATTGAAAAATCATTTAGAATAAATTTAATGCTGCAAATGAAATTATTGATACCATACGTTTTGTTGCTGATGAATTTCCACCGCTTGAAACTGCATTGAAAAATATATTAGCCGATTATGATACATCCAGTTATGAAAAAATTAAATTATTTTGTGATCGTTATAACAAAGTGATCAAGGGATCTGTGCAAATGGTATGTCGATTTATATGAATTACTCAATATTTTAGTAATTTTCGATTTTTTCCAGTGGAAAGGAACATCTATTCCAGAACCAGAAAAACGTCCAACCATTGAGCTGCTATCACATATAATACAAATGTGTTATAATCATAGTGTTGGTGATCCACAAAAGTTGAATAAATTTTATGAACCATTTTCGCCTGAAGTTTATGGTGAAACATCATTTAAATTTGTACAACAAATGATTGATGACATTGGGATTGGTAAAGATGATGTATTCATCGATCTCGGCAGCGGAATCGGCCAAGTTGTATTACATGTTGCCGCAGCTGTTAATTGTGTTCGTTGTATCGGGATCGAGAAAGCCGATTTACCAGCTACTTATGCTGAGGTTAGTTTTTGAATGTCTTTGATTTTTGAAAATGAAATTATACGACTTTATTTCCCAATAGAAAATGAAAAAACAATTTCAATTCTGGCTCAAATGGTATGGTCGAAAATGTTCTGATTTCGAATTGTATCGTGGTGATTTTTTCTCCGAAGAATTCAAAGAAACAATTTATAACTCCAAGTAAGTATGAATGAATGATTTCTCAAAATCTTCGAATCTTTAATAATTTTTCTTCAATTTTCAAATATTAGTTTTATATTTGTTAATAATTTTGCATTTGGACCTGAAGTTGATCATCGTTTGAAAGGTTATTTTCAAAATTTATTAGATGGTTCAAAAATATTATCATCCAAAGCGTTTTGTTCATTGAATTTTCGTTTTTCACAACGTAATTTATCCGATATTGGTGCAATGATGACAGTGAAAGAAATATTGCCACGTGATCAATCAGTATCATGGACTGGACGTCCAGTATCCTATTATCTACATATTATTGATCGTAAACAGTTAGCATTGTATTTTGAAAAATCTAAACATCGTTTAAAGGTATGTTTTTTTTTTTGAATTAAATCATAAATTACATCCAAATCGTAAATCACATCAAAAAACAAAACATTATTCCGCACATTTTCAAAAATATGAATTTTCAAAAACGACTGTTTCGACAGTAGTAGCTCTCTCTTTTGGACCAATAAATAATAGCCTATTCTCTCTTATGAAATCATGCAGACATACACACTCACACACACACACGTACACTGACCGACTCACAATTGAATTTATTTTTGTTGTTTATTTTTTGTTCACTTGAAAAAAAAATAATATGTAGAGCACTAACAATGGCCATAACAGTAGTAGCATTTATAATAATAGCAATAGCCATAATAATCGAAAATCATCTCATCATCGTAAACAACAACAAATTGTTTCATTAACACAACCAACAACAATTGATAATAGTTCGATTATTGAATCATCATCAATTGATGAAGAAAATTTTATTGTTACCAATAATAAATTGAATAATAATATTGAATCAACTGTTAATATCAATAATAATCAACAACAACAATTGAATGATATGATTAAAAATGATGAAAATATGATACCGAATAAGTGGACAAGAAAAGCATGGTCAGAATATATTTCATCAAATAGTAATAATAATAATAATAATTCTGGCCATAATAATAATAATAATTCGACAACAAATCAATCCCAATCGATTGATAATAGTGATGAAAATCAATTGTCACCATGTAAATCGCCATTGACACAACAACAACAACAACAGCGTAAACGTAATCGTGGCCGACCAAAGAAAACAGACATTCCTAATGATGAAATGAATGATTATAATTCGGATAATGTAAATAATCATAATGAAGAAACTAGTCATAATGTAGTTGATAATGGCAATCATTTCAATTCGTTTGATGATGAAGATGTCGTATTTGAAAATTCAAGATTAAATGGTGATGATCGTGATGAAAATGATCCGAATGAAGTCGATGATGATAATGATAATAGCCGTAATCGTGGACGTCCACCAAAGAAAACAGCATCATCGAATCATCGAAAAAATAAATCAAAACGTAAATCATCACTGTTCACCACTGGTCGTACAAAAAAATATTTCAAAGGCATATCAATGAATAGTTTGTCAGTATTACATGAGAAAACGGTACTTAGTACTGCAACAACGGTCAATTCTAATGTGCCAAATAATTGTCGCCGATATTCATCGCCAGCTCCTGGTTGTGTTGATCAACGGCTTTGCTCTCGTTTAGATGAGATCACTGTTCAAGTACCCGATATAACTGTTATAAATACTGATTTGATAGCAGCAGCTGTTGCCAATGCTAGTTGTGATTTAGCTTCACCTACGACTGCATTAAGGCAACAAATGACACCACCAGCTACTGATAATGATGAAGGATCTCGTTCTGATGCTAAATCGCCTAAAATGATCAAAGAATTCAATGGAATTCCACTGTGTCGACCATTGAATTTGAATGAATTATTGTATCTGTTTGCTAATCAAATTCAAAGTTTTAATTCATTCATGAAAAAGCCTGAATATCAAGAGACTGTGAAAAAAGAAATTGAAAAATTAGAAGTAAGTTTATAGATTTTGAATGCTTGTTTAAATTGTAAATTTATTTACATAATCTCTTGTGTAGAGCGAAAATGATGACATGAATTATCAAATTAATCAAATGAACAAGAAAATTTATGAAGATAAATTCAATGTAAAAAGACTTTTGAAAGATTTGAACCTCGAAACGAGTAGTGATATTTCTAATAAAATCGATGAAGTGAATGATAATGTTAATGAAATGAAAACACAAATTACTAATCTAAAACAGCTGATCACAACACGTCGAAATGAATTGAATGAACTATGTATGGAAGCACAACGAATTTATTTTGAACGACATGAACGAGATAATCGACAGCTGAATGAACAACGTAATTTGCTCAAAGAATTGTATGCACGTGAACGTCAGCTGCAACAACAAATTGATGAACAAACGCAACAAATCGATAAACAACAGCGACAAATACTTGAACAACAAGCACAGCTTCAGCAACAACAACAACAACAGCAAAATGTTGAACCATCCGTTGCCTCAACCGAATCTGTGGATTCAATTGAATCACCTAAAATCAGTTACAAAGAAATGAAATACAAAAAATATTTGAAAAGAACAAATCGTGCCAATACACCGCCTCCGCCGTTACCGCCACCGATGCAACCAACAACAGCGGCAGTCTCCGCTGCTGTAACATCGGTTACATCAGAATCGGTCGCACCAATGACACCACCAACCCCTACCCTTACACCTCCTTCAACATCAAACGATGTCGATTCATCATCAAAATCATCTGATGCAATCAAAATTGATTTGAATCGTATAAATTCGGTAATAATGAAAGGTTTTAATGAGGAAAAAGCAGCCAATGCAACTGCGGTGGCTGCTGAATCAGTGAACAAATCGAATCAAGCAATGAAACGACAATCATCAATCAACAGTAGTTCAACAACAAGTAGTGAAACATCATCATCAAAACAATCGTCATCAAATAAAAGAACTAGAAATAGTAAAAAAGAGACCAAAATTGAAACATTGAAAACGAAAAAAGGTGACCATCGAGATGTCATTATGACTGCTGGTTGTCTAACGACAGTGGTCAGTCGTAAAAATAGTAATTCGAAAGCAGATTTCAATGCTAATCATTCCGACCCAATTTCAACCAAAGCAAATGATTCGAAATCATCAAAATCTTCATCATCATCAGATGCAGAATCACAAAAGCCTTTTCCATTTAAGCTGAAAATCAATTGTAAAGAAAGTAAAGTGAAAATATTGAATGATATTGAATCAGACCACAGTAAATCAGTGTCTAAACGTAAATCCTCTACTACCACTTCCCTCAATGAATCGGAAAAATCAAAAAATAAAAAATCAAAATCATCTGAAGCTATCGTACATTCAACGAATGAAAATACATCTAGTCCAGCAGAATTGAAACGACCTTCAGTCGTTATTAGATTAGGTTCGAATGGCCAATACTATAGTCAAACACCTCTGGCTGAAGGTGATGATTTGGATCAAGATAATAATAATGAAAATACTGATAAAACTAAACCGACTATAAAAACTGATGATTCTTTGGCCAATGATTCGGATGCTAAATCAAAAAAATCGATTGAATCACCTAAACTATCAAATTCTACCGGTAAAAGTAGTAGTCGTAAAAACCGAAATTCAACGGCAAAACATTCAAAGCAACAAACGTGCGCAGCCACTAAAGATGTACCGGTCAAATGCCCAACATTGAATAATGATAATTCAATATATAATAATCAATCAAATGATGTTGTTAACCATCAGCCAAAACAACAACAACAACCGAATTTGGCGTACGAACAATATTCTTCGAAACCGATGCATCCGACAACCGCATCGACGACTGCATCCACTGATTTAGCAGTGAATTATTTAAATTTTTTCAACAATATAACCGATGAAATTCAAACGAAAAATTCATATCTCAATGAATATTTACAAGCTGCAGCTGCTACTGGTCAACATTTTTATAATTCTTTGAATCAACATAATTCATTTGCAAAGAGTAAAGCAAATGGTAATGATCAAGGCATTGATTCTTGTCCGCCATCCAATTATCATCATCATCATCGACAACAGCAGCAACAACAACAACAACATCATAAAGATTTCTATGATCAAGCTATGCAGCAATTCAATAAAACTGGACAATTATTACAACAATATGGACTGATGGGTGGCGGCCACAATCCGCATCAAACATCAACAACAACGAATGGTCATTTTGATTATCATCAATCATCGTTGGCTGCGGCGGCTGCATCTTGCCGATATCAAAATCAATCATCTACAACAAATGGTTTACCACCTTCAACCATCCAAAATAATCACACGAATAGTAATGATTCATATAGTAATAGTTTACACATGACCTCTGGTGGTGGTGGTGGATCTTCATTAGATTCACTAATGTCAGCAGCAGCAGCAGCAGTCGATACTAATTCGATTCATCATACATCACATCATTCAATGGGGTCTAAATCTTCTAAAGATCATAATGGTAAGTTAAGGTTATACCTTTTATTGATTAGATTTTCAAAATTTTAAATTTTTCAATTTCCGATACAGGTAAACCACCTCAAACAGCAGCAACAGCCAATGCATTTTATAATCAAAAAATGATATTTTGACCATCATTTGATCCTGTGTTCCTTGGGTTTTTGAGTTTAAAAAATTTCAAAAATTATTGATCTTTCAACAATTAATAATGGTTCATCTCTCAGCAAGTTTTTTTCAAATTTCCATTTTTCAAAATATTCAATTTGAATATTCAACCTACCTCTTCTATACATATGTATTGATACACACACACCAACGACAAAGCAATCTGAATCCAAACTGAATCGTTTGATTAAGACTTACAAGAAATCTATGTACAAATTCGACCGAAATATTCGATAATAATATATCACACCACTGCCAAAAACAAAAATGTTTTCTCATATTCATATGTATTATTAATCGATTTAATTTTCATCATCTGAAGATTCGCAAAAAAAATGATGCCAATTTGATTGATTTTAAAACTAATTCAACGATATTTTAAACTGATTTTTCAAATTTTAAACAAATTTTACCCCGTTTTTCAAATTTTAAACCAACAGAAAACACCTTTGACAACACCTTTAACACCAACAACCAATCAATCATCTAATCAGCTGATATATTTATATGTAAATTGATGTTTTTTCTTTACCCTTTTTCATTCATTCATTTTTAAATTAATTTATCATAATTTCAAAAATTACTTACCCTCACACCCATACACATCATCATAATGCTTACTGCATTCATGATTCATATATTTAATGTGTCTCGTTTCATTTCATCTCATCTCAACATTTTTTTTGTTTAATATATTTCAATTACGATTTTGCGCTCTCTTTCCTTCTCCATGTGTATTTAAAAGTTAATAAATTTTTGAAAAATTTGACCAATTTTGACAATTTTCCCCAAAACTTTAGCTGCTGTCAATGTGTAAATAGTAACCCTTTAATTTTTGTTTTCGAAAATTGAAATTGACTGATGTATGGACAGATTTGAAATAATACGAAATGAATGCAACGAATTACTTGAATCAAATGATTAAATTGATCACGATTTGTTCCAATTGTCCAAGTGATAATTGTCTTAAGTTGTTAAAATGTGGCCATACAATTTGTGACCGTTGTATTCGACAATTGACCGAATGTCCGCTGTGCAATGCACCGCTGGTCGACGATGACTTATCCGATGATCAATTCTGTAAACAATTAGCTGATAAATGTGTTGATATTCGTGAAAAATTCAACGTCAAAGGTCAATCATCGACGAAGAGCAATGATTGCTCATTAAATCAGTCGTCACATGATTGCATCATTGAACAACTACTTAATCGTGTGTTGGAGGCAAATTTTTGTCCAATCATCAATGGATTGGTTCGAAAATGTTTACGATTTGCGGATGATAATTCAATTTCAAATGATAATAATTCAAATGATCCAAAGACGCAATTTGTTGATAAATCAATACAAACCGACGCCCGAATCATACACTCGAAATGGACTCAAACTGATCCTCATATCTATCACCAAAAATGGACCCAAACCTCATCAGTTGATTGCACAGATGCATCAGTGCAAACAGAAACAACGAATAAATCAGATTCATCGATTCAAACCGAAATCACACCAAAATCAGATGCATCAAATCAAACTGAACCAACGATACAATCATCGAAAGAAACACAAGTACCAGATTCAATCGAATCGGCTAAAATTGAACCAATCGAAGCCGCGAATGAAACCATTGCATCAGTCGATGGTGGTACACAACAACGTTTTCAGCCATCATCAACAAGTACAGCTAAAAAGCATAAAACACCAAACGATTTAAGTGATGTCCATCAACCGTCCAAACGTCTTCGTGTAGATAATACGGAAGCTACGAATATCGACAAGTCTCCGGTCATACTTGGTTCGAATTTAGATCAAATTCAAAAACGTAAATTAGCTAAAGCAGCAAAAGAATTGAAATTCACACTGGTCACCGAGTGGTCGCCGCAAGTTACACATTTGGTCGTTGGACTTGCACCGAAAACAAAAAAATCTGACCTATTAACAACACGTTCGGTCAAATATTTTATGGCATTAGTCGGAAACAGATGGATCGTACACTGTGAATGGATTGCTGCATCATTGAAAAACGGTAGTTTGGTCGATCCACAGCCATATGAAATTCAAGGAGTAAAAAATTGTGATAAATTAGGCTGTCCGAATCGATCAAGGGTTGAACGTATAGCCTTGTTTGAAAATTGTTTAGTTCAAATCCGGCTATCAACAGATTCACCGATAAGTTCGAATGAATTGAAAACCATTGTACGACTTGGTGGTGGATCGATTTCAGATGATGAAGATGATCCATCCAAATCCATTGATCAAATAGATCATCCAAATCAATCAATGAAACGTTTGATAATATATGATGAATCATTGAATCAATCACCTTTTAAAACAAATAATTCCATTCAAATACCGGTATCAAAACTGTTAGATTCAATAACACGTTTAAATACTTTTTAAATTTTGAAAATAAATTTTCAAATTTCGCGCTCAAATAACGCCATCTGTCATTTAAACTCGTTGATTTTAGTATTTCTGTTTGTTTACATTTCAATTTTAGCATCGCATTGATGACATTTAGTTTTTTTTTGTCGTGTAATTTACTTGGATGATTTGGTAATTTTCATTTTTCAATCAATTTAAATTACGCATATGTGGGAATATTCATTAACCTGGTTGATTACGTTGTTGTTGATTAATGTTTCAATATTATCGCTTGTTTGGAATATATTTGAAGCAAGAATCAATGTATTGATTGATCGTAAAGAAGATAAAGATATTATTTTCGGTAAGTCGTGGCAATCCGATTGACTGGGTCTCAAATTTCATTCATTTTTT
The DNA here is from genome assembly GCA_002943765.1 of Psoroptes ovis. NCBI lineage: Eukaryota > Metazoa > Arthropoda > Arachnida > Sarcoptiformes > Psoroptidae > Psoroptes > Psoroptes ovis. The sequence goes on along the minus strand of PQWQ01000003.1, from coordinate 4,082,028 downwards.
AAATTTTAATTCGTAGATCAACTGCGTAAAGAAGCATTGGAATTGAAATTGCCCAAAGAACATACACCTCGAATTTAATTTGATTCCGAGAATTTTCCCAAGAAAATGGACAAAAAAATTAAAGATTTTTTTGCCAAAAAGAAAAGTGATTTGACATTTAAACGTGCCGGATCTGGTCATCGTTTGAATGCTGATTCCAGCCAACAACCACAAGCACAACAATCTTCATCGATTTTTGGTCGAATTCTGGGCAATGGCCAACCAGTTTCCGAGCCATCATCATCAATCAATCAGCCAAAACGTCAAGCTGGACCGGATGAAAATGTTGCCAAAGCAACATTGGCACGTTTCGAAGCGAAACCAAGCAGTGCAACAGCAGCTGCTGCATCAGCTGCAATCAATAAATCAACCCTTTATGATATAATGGCTGAAGAGAAGCAAAAATTTGAAAAAGAATTGAAACTGAAAGAAGCGATGGAAGAACAAAAACAGCGAAGAATCGAAGAAGAACAACAGCAAAATAAAGCGCTGGAAAATCCATATAAACCATTGGAAGAAGTACAACGATTCACATGTGAAACATTGAATCTAAACAACCCTTTACCATTCAAAGATTTGATGCGTGAAATCAAATCTTGTATTTATGATAATTTCAATGATGATCCAATCCTTCGTTCGGCAATGGTCATATTTAATTGTAATCGTAGCATTGAAGATGGTTCGAATCAAAGTCAACCGAACGCTCGACTGAAGAATTGTTTGGACATTCTGATGAAAATCATATCAAACATTGTGACTGCCGAAAATGCTGAACAATTGGAAAAATTTAAACGTATTCGAAGATCAAAAATTGAACAAAAAATTCTCAGCTTAGATGGTACATTAGATTTTATGTTTGCCATTAATTTTACGATCGATGACAAAGACAATGATTGGTTCGTTTATGTTGATGATGAAGACCTTGATGATGATCAAGCGAGAACGATTGCCCGAAATGAAAAATTGAATTATGTCAAAGATTTACTCGCTAATCCACAAATCATTCCAATCGAATTAGATCGTCAAATCAAGACTGTTGTTGATCAATCATCGAAGCAAACAGATAATGATGATGATATCAAAGTCACCGCTTCGGATCTTAAAGAATTACAATCACACCGAGAACGTGTTCGACAAATTGATGAATTGTTTGTGAGTCGTGAAACGAAAGCAAAACTTTTGAATCCTAGCAGCAGCAGTAATTTTCGATCAATTTTCACTAAATTAAGATTTAAATTTGAATTAACCGATGAAATGCAAATTATTGAAGCAATGTTTTATTCAAATGAAACATTGGGTGATGTGAAAAAATGGTTCACAAAGCAATATGGTGATCTAATGGGTTTGGATGGCCGTAATTTACAATTTAAATATGGTTTGACATTGCTCGATGATCTGGACAGAACATTGGAATGTTTACAATTGACACCAGCCGCAACATTGTTGGTTATTGTTTGTTAATTTGTTTCGTTTTTTTTCAATTTACTCAATTTTGAATTATCATTAATAAAAATATTCAAATTTCAATATTTGAATCACTTGTCATTCAAAGTGTTTCGTTTGAACTATTGTTAAGCATACAATATGCAAAGCGGAAGCTTTTTAAAATAAATTTTCAACTTGACTCTATCAGAAAAGGTAAATAATAAATTATTCAAATCATTGATCATCATTCAAATCAGTGATCTATTCGATCGAATCGATTGAATCATGGTCGATTGCAAAATAATATCAATCGATTTCAGTTAGTGATTCTCAAACTTTTTTGGGGCCATCGTCCATCTTTTACAAAAAAATATCGTCTAAAAAAATCTAAGGCTATAGTCTTTGGAAATTTTTGAAAAATTCATGAAAATCTAAGGCTATCCATCGTCAAAATTTTTGAAAAAATCGAAAAATTCTAAGGCTATAGTACGTGGAAATTTTCGAAAAAATCGAAAAAATCTAAGGCTATCTATCGTCAAAATTTTTGAAAAAATGGAAAAAATCTAATGCTATCTATCGTCAAAATTATTCAAAAAATCGAAAAAATCTAAGGCTATAATACGTGGAAATTTTTGTAAAATTCATAAAAATCTAAGGCTATACATCGATGAAATTTTTGAAAAAATCGAAAAAATCTGAGACTATAGTCGATACATGATCGATTGCAAAATAATACAATCGATTAAATAATGGATTAATGATTGATTTTATTGACCATAATCATCGAACATTTAATCATATTAATCATATTATTATTTTGATTTGAAATACTCATAATACTTATTATTAAACAATACATTAATTGACGCCTGTCATCAATGCGATGATGATTACGATAATCCTATTGTTTGTGATATATTCGCTTGTGATATATGTGTGATTGATCAACACAATCAATGTTGTTGCTGTGGTTGTTGATGATTAACAAACACAACGATCAATAATCATCAGAAATGTCCAAGAGTGTGAAGACACGAATTTAATCAATTATTCAAATCGAATTGAATCAATTTGATTTGATTGATATCTAACCAATCGATAGATTAGATAGAATCAATCAGAGATAAGCTTTGATCATTTTAATTAAAATATAAAATGAATATAAATCAAAAATATCAAACATTTAAGAGGCGTCGATCTATCAAATCATCATGGTGTAAATACAAAGGTACGGATTACGGCGTATTTAATGCGTCATCGATGATTATCATTGATTGTGTAATAAATCGAATAATCGAATCGCATTAAATCCAGTACAAATACACTCAAAACGCATATTAAATATGGATGATTATTATTTCACAATTTATTTCGTTAAATAAACAAAAATTCAAATAAACAAACGATTCGTGAGTCATGTGTAAATATATCATAAATCAAATATTGTAATATGATGATCATCTTCAGCTAAAAATAATTCAAACAGGGAAATCAATGACAATTCAGGGTTGTTTTAAGCAGTTTCATGTTTCCAGTGCATTAATATTTTACACCATCCATAATTATAACATTTAATTATTACCATTTTCGATTCATCATCATCATCTTCATATTTGTCATTGTTTTCATTCGATTCAATCCAATTCAATTGTTCCTTGTTTTATTCCGTTTCAATTCTATTCATTTCAATCCAATCCTATTCAATTCAATTCATTTCAATCCAATTCAACAATTCAATGTTGAATCGTGTTCATGTATTTTTGGAAATCAAACCTTTATTGTTTCTGGATCATGTCGAACATTGAATTATTTATTTGTTTCATAAATTTCAAAGGCTTAATTAGATGATCAACATTTCATTCAATAACCGAAACGATTATGAATTATTTTGAATGATTGAATCAATGGCGTAATCATTTATGAATGATAATCAAAGACAATATTACCATAGTTTGACCATCAAATTCCACTGCGAAATTTGCGAAAAATTTCCATGTTTCACTGATCACACAATTTTCGATTGTAATCATGATTGAAATATGAAAAAGTAAAAGTGACAAGAAACAATGTGTGTGATGTAAAGCTTATAACTCATCTTAATAATTCATAATAATTGTAATAATAATAAAATAATGCATTATGTATGACCATTGGATAGGATTTGGAGGTCATCATCTCATTTTACATTATGCATTTCATAGCATTACAATTCATTTAAATTTAGATTTTTTTTGTTGATTTTGATGCATATCTTTGAATGAATGTAGATCTTCATCACATGATGATGATCATCACCTTTATTATTTGAGCAAAAATATTTTAAATATTTTGTCAACAACAACATTTGAATTCAAATGTTTCATAACAGTTTTTCAATTGAATTATTTTGAATTTCTCAAATGAATTCGCAAACACTTGTTGCTCGCGTTGTTGTAGGTGGCTTTATGTAAATAATAATGAATTTTTTAAAATATTTTAAATATTTTTCAATTTAAAATTCATAATTTAATTCAAATATTAAATGTTCATTTATTTGAATAGATTACCATCATCACCAACAACATCAAATCATTTATTCATATTCATTTCATTTGATTTCAATGATACACATATCAACTTGTCCAATTGTCAAATTCTTTTTTTGTTTTGTTGGTGGTTTTTTCCATTCAAATCAACAACAACAACAATGATATACAAGTTGTCAGTTTGTCAATTTGTGTATATCCTATATTTAGCAATCATCATCATCATCATTTGATGATGATAATCATTATGGTCATTTGATTTAAAAGATTTGAGATATGAAAAATTGGTCAAACACATATATGATTCGACCAAACGACCTTCATCATATATGCTTCACTGGCTACTGTTGAAATTACGATGGTCGTAATTCCTATTCATTCAATCACATGCGTAAGATGGTCGATCCAAGATCGACCAATCAATCAATATCTGATCAGACTAAGACCTAATCAATCCGTTTGTTGAATATTGAAAATGATCCGAATAACCTTTGATCTTCAACTTCAAGCAGCAAACTGTTGGAAAGGCTATGGACTTTTAAAAATATGAAAATCCACGAATTTTTTGTTAATCCATTTTGAGGATTTGTGGATTGTGGATTTGATCGTCAAATTCAAAGTAGGAAATGAGTTCAAAGCACACACGAATACATATTCAATTATTCAATTCAAATAGCTAAAACAACAAGTCAAGTTCAAGTTGAACATTTTCAATTTAAGGAAAAGAAATTGAATCAAAATTTTCAAGAATTTCAATGTAACAACGATAGAAATATCGAAATCCATTCAAAAATGAATGGCAATCATTGAATTGAAACATGATAAAATGATAAAATAAATAAAATCTTGAAAAATATTGAAGATATTTCCATTGATTGTCCATTTAATTTGAAACATTTTTAATTGTTTTTCTTATAAAACAAGTCAACAGATTCATTGAATTCGAAATTTTTTCAAAATTTAAAATGACTTTATCTCCAGCCAGGTGCTTCAGGAGTCAAGACTATGGCTCTGACTATATTGAAATATTTTATCGTTTTTTTAAGGAAAATGAAAACATTTTTAAAAATTGAATAATGGCCATCATCATCCTAATCGTTATTATCATCCATGTCCACTTATCATCGCCATCATAGCCATCGACAATTTTTAATAGAAATAATAAATGCATAGATCAAATTCAAAATGAATCAATTTTCAAATCTTTTATTTAACCCATAGAACTCGAGGCATTTACAGCGCAAGTCAGCCAGCAGCTCGACGATTTTTCAAACTAATGTGAAATGGTGACTGAGCGACGCCTATCGAGTTGATGCATTACATTTTATGGTGAGTGATGCTCACCGCTCGACTTTTAAGGGTTAATGTTTTCAAACTTATTCTCGTTCACTTAAATATTTAAAATATTCAATTTGAAAATATTTGAATTTGAAAATTTTGATAATTTTTTGTCCATAAATTTTCAATGGTTTCAAATTTTAAATTGTTTTAAAGGTTTATGTTTTTTCATTGAAACATAAACATTTGAAACCATAAATCACCGACGGAAATTGAACAAATGATTAGTCCGTGAACTTACATTATATACCATGTATTATTCACTCGATTATTCATAATCGGATTTTATTCAATATAAATAATGTAAATAGTGAATATCGATACATTTAATGATCATAAATATTTAATCTTTGTCTATTTTTTTACGGTCATTGATCACACACATTGATCACATTGATTTATTGATATTACACACTCAAAAAATGTTCAATTGACTATCTTATGATTGGTTTTCAATTGAAATAAACGATTGGTCTGAGAAAATAGAAAATTCATATCAAATTACATCATAATGTCTTCAAAGGAGCTGATGAGCATTTTGCTGATTAACCTTTACTATGCACGTGTTAATGAATTTTTCAAAATTTTCATTTTCGACCAGTAGTAATTGAAAAATACTGAATTAAAATAGATGAAATTTAATGAAAATAATCGTGATTTAAGCTGATTCAAAGCTGATTAAAGGTATGATTTAAAAGGATGATGAAAAACAATTGAAAAAATATGAATTTTGAATAAAATCAAATTTGATTAAAATGAATGAATGAAGCTCAAATCAAATGTCAAGTTCATCAAAAAGCAAATTGATATTGATGACACACATGTAATGAAGAATGCATGCGTACATTTGTTTTGTCTATCGAAAATTTAATTTTATAAATATTTTAACACAGAAAATCGTGTATTATTATGTAATTTGATTTTATTAAATCAAAAAATTTTAAAAACAAATAAACACGAGTAAAAAATGAATTGATTTTGATTTTCAAATTTTAATGAATCAAAAATTTTTTAATCCATTTACCATGTAATGCCTAATGTTTATGTGTGCAACAGGTTGCAATTGGATTTTTTTTTTTAAAATGGGATTAACCATTAATTTTCCTAAGAACAAAAACAAAGATGAAGAAATATGAGGTTGAATTCAATACTGATAATTGGCCACGAATGTTTTTGTTATGGAATTCGGTATTCATGATCCATTTACGAAACAAATGAATGAACAATGAATTAAATAATCAACGGCGATCATGATCTCTATGATTGTGGGAAGATACGAAATTTAAGATTTTGAAAATTTTAAAATTCTTTCAAATTTGAAGGTCGTCGGCGAGTGTTGATGTTGAGGGATTGATATTGATTGAAATCGATTGATTGATTGATTTAATCAATTTGATTCAATTTAATTCAATTTTCAAAATGTCAAAAATTTAATTGGACAAAGGCCGTTGTCTTTGAACAAAAAATCGCTGCGTATGGTCTACACTCATGTTACGGATGTCTTGAACAATTTTAAATGGGAAATTCAAATCTTCGCCTGACAATATCGATAATGGTCTTTGATCGGATTCTTTCTGATTAAATGAATCAATCCATTATTTCAATTCATACGAATTCATAGCCAAAGGCATTTTACATTTGAAATAGTGATGAGTTCTTTTTCTATGGAAACGAATTTCATCACATTTAATTGAAATGTCAATTATTATTTCTAATGAAGATGATGAAGATGTTAAATATAAATAAATAAATAAATAAATAATTTATCAATCAGCCAATCAATCAATCAATCAGTGAGCAAACAATTGTGTTAAATTATTTTTGTGATTTGCCATTTGATTTTATCGAAATTATTCGGCCATTGGCCAATGGCTTTATTAGCAAATCAATATTTGAATTCAAATCATTCTTAACTTTTTGATTAATTCAAATCATTTTCAATTGATTTTCAGGTTGTTTATCGCCATTATTTTTACACTCTATCAATCTATAGCCACTAACATTCGATCAGTAATTTTTATTTCAACCATTTACAATTTAAAATTCCCATAGAGTTTTCAATCGCAAGTCCATGGTGTCCCCAAAAAACATCAACCAATCGACAAATAAATAAAGAAATAAAGGAAAACATGAAATAAAGGAATGAAGAAATGAAAAAAAAGCAGTTCAATGTCATCACACATCAAATTTTGAATTGGAATTATTAAATCATTTGAAAATAGAAATGAAATGGAAATTTTCTTCTTCATTTCATTCAAAAATATTACATCGAATCGAAATCGATAATTATGATTAATTATTAGCATTATTATTATTATTGAATTGTTATGGTATTTATTTATTAAAATTCGTGGTAAACGAATATAAATACAATAAATGGTAATGAATTCTTCGGGATAAATACGAAAAAAACATGATGAAACGATTTTCAAATGATGATAATCATATTTAATTTAGAACCAACCATTCAATCGTTCATTCATTTATTCATTCAATCGAATCGATTGAAGGATGCTCATATTTTGGCTCATTTAGTTATATCCATGATATGAGGTTGTCCGAAAAGTTCATTCCGCTTAATCACAATAGAGTTGCTCATGAAAATCGGCCAGAACTTTTCGGACAACCATGATATAATAATATTGAAGATGATTACGATGATGATGATCATAATTTTTTGAGTTTTTTCAAATATTTCTTCAACAAGTTTAACCATGGATAAAAATCGTGCATAACATATTGAGTATAATAATGTATGGCTTGTTTATTATTATGTATTATGTGTATTTGAATTATGTGATATATCGATCATAATTCATACCATTCAAAAATTCATATTAAATGAAAAATGAATGAATGAAATATAAATAAACAAGTTAATAAATAAACAAACAAGTAAACAAGTAAATGAATGAATAAATAAACAAATAAACAACAGAAAAAAACATGATTAGAATACAATAGTAAAGTGTCAAAAAAGGCTATAACAGCTACAAACGAAAACAAAAGTCTTAAGCCTATAGCTTTAAATCCTTCAAACACAGAAATACATCAAAAAATATCAGAAATATCAAATGATCGAATGACCGAATATCTATGTGTGTGTGTTAGACATGTGTATATCTGTTCAATATTGAAAATGAATATGCTTCGACGATGTAATCGTATTGGAACACGTATTGGAAGAGATGTTTGAAAATATATCGGAATATTGAAACATCTTAAACATAGGTTTTTACAATTGAAAACAATTCTAAAAATTATGATGCAAAAAAATATGTGTGGCCCCGCAAACAAAAACCGATCAATCAATCAATCAATTGATCGTGATTGATCTTGATTCATTTTGATGATTCTCGAGATGATCAATGAATGAATAAATGAATGAATTCAATGAATACTGGGATCATCTCTTCGGCACGATTCATCACTCTATTCGAAGGTAATAATCAGAATAATCAAAGATTGCCAAATACAACAGAAATAGATGTAAAATACTGTGAATGTCATTGGATTGAAATGCTAAATCAAATATCAAATTATATCATTCATTCAATTGAAGCATCATATGAACATATGAATGAAGCAATTCTTTCGAATCATTATCACCTCTATTCGAATTGTCTTCTCTTCACTTTCGATTTGAAAAAATTATTGAAATCAAATATCGTGATCTAATAATTTAAATGGCAAAATGCTCATCAAAACATACATAATACATAATAATAATAATCAATTCTTGTGACAATAAATCACACACACATATATACAATTGTACATATTCGCACATTGAAACAATACAATCGAAACTAAACAAATAATGGAATTTAATCAGTTTTTCAACTTTTAATTTGAAACAATTGGAAATATGGGATGTGTATGTTACATACACAATGAGAATGTAACAGCTCTGTTACGACATGAGTAGACACATGTATGAATATGAATACATTGAATATATTGAAGACTTTGTAAGCCTTTGAATATGAAGACGTTTATGAATATCTAAGACTTGTAAAGGTCTTCGAAAGCCTTCTGGTCTGTGCAATGTGTCTTGAGATTCAAGCATGTATTTCTGTTGGACTCACCATTTTCAAGTCTTCAATAGGCCAAAAAATACATGTTACAATTATTATAACGATGTTTGTCTCTATGGATGTTTTCACTTTCACAAATTTTCAATGGATTTTTTTTCTTGCTATATAAACACACAATGTTTCAGATCTAAGTCTTGGAACCAAATCGAAATCAAAATCCATTCATTCATCCAAATTTTAAAAGTGTTTATTCCAATCCAATCCAATATTTTCCCCGATTGAAAATCCATTGAAAATCATTGATTAAATCATCTGTTGAATCAAATATAATTCAAATCAAATCAAATCTAATTCAATGTGTCACTTTTGAATGCACATCGATACAAACATCTTTAAGACATCTCCAAGACATCTTCCTAAGACAATCGAGCCATATATCTTCGAGAAGAACATTTTACGAAATTTCAAATTTTTTTACCACGAAAAATCGTACCGATTGTTTGTCCGTTCAACCAAACCCAAAAACGACCCGACCCGATGAATGTTTGATTGATTGATTCATTTATTTATTTATTTCGGTTTTTTCCTGATTTTCGCTCATCTTGTTTACCCGATCAATCATTTGAAAATTTTATTGATCTAATTTTACCCGATTAATCATTTGAAGCCATTTGCAGTAATCATCATTTATTATAATCAGAGCTTTTTGAAAGCCAAAAAGTATTTGTTAAGCTTGATTTAAACTAATTGACAGCACTAATGATGGGTGGAAATCATCTAATATTGCTGATTGGTAAGATTTTCTGAGAAAATTTTTTAAAAAATTTAAAATTTATAATTTTAAAAATCGAATGTTTTAAAATCGATATCGATATTTCATTTCCGAGAAATGAATAATCCTTCAATACTTTGTATTGATATTAATCAATACCGATTAATCAATGATTATCGATTTACTCCGTAGCTACCTTAAAGCTACCTTTGTGCACTTCAAACTACCTTTGTGTACTTCGAAGCTACCTTAAAGCTACCTGTCATTAATAATCATTTATCTTCTTTTCGTATCACTTAATATATAAATTATTTATTCTTTTATATTTGTATTTGATAATTGTAACATTTTTCCAAACGTTTTGTAAGGTTTTTCGAAACATTTTTGAAACAAGTTTACAAGTCTATAGCCTCGTAAGTCTTATGAGAAACAAAAATCAAATATTGGAAGCCAATTATTGGAAGCCAAATATTGGATTGATTTCCATTTTTTTTTGATTTCCATTCATTTAGATTGAAATTAGATGTGTACCGTTATGTTATGTGAACACGAACTGATCTATTTTTTTTATCCCTTTAAAAACATTCATTTGATTTGATTAATGAGTTATTATTATTATTTAATCAATTAGATGATAATTATTCCTTTACCTGAGAGTCTGTTTTCCTTGTATCGGCGATATGTTTGATTAAATAACTGTTTTTCTTAGGAAACTTGGACTTAAGATTGACCAGCGAGTGTTTGCACATATCTGCCTATGTGCTTCGGCACATGTGAAACTTGGATTGATTAATTTTGCCCTTTTTCGTTTTAATCAATTTCGAATCAATGTATCTTGATTGATTCAATCCTTCCTTGATGATATTTATTTTTATCATTTAAATTTCCATTTTTTCTCCTTAATCAATTGTAGCAATTATTTTGCCATCGATTACACTGAACTTCGTTTCGGCATCATCCAAAGGTGTACGAATTAATCGAATACTATTAAGACGTTCAAGTCGTACAGCTATACCGTTACACCTTAGTACTAAACCACGACAAAGATTGACACGATATGTACCGCAACAACCAGAACAACCACCGCAACAGCAGCAGCAGCCAGAATCATTACAAGATATTCAACAACAACAACTAACACCTGATACTGATATTGAAAGTGAATTGGAATTCTTGATGAATGCATTACAACAGCAGCAACAAGAAGAACAACAAGATCAGCAACAAAATGAACAACAACCGATGCATTCGATGCCAAGCACTGGTGGTGGTGGTGGTGGCTCAGTACCTTCCATGTATACAACACTTCCGTATGGTGGTTATTCACCAGCTGGTACAGCAGCTCCACCTGCTGCTCCGACTGTCCAACAAAAAGGTAAGGGGTCTTTAAATTTTTTATTTTCTTGATAAAATTATTCGAAATTAATTTTGATTCATTTGATCAGAAGAGGACATGCCACCACGTCGTTCACCTCCGGCCGGATTAGCTGCTGCAGGTGTCGAAATAGATTTATCACAAAAATCATTCATACCACAAATGCATGAAATGATGGATCATACATATGCTGTTCCAGGTGCTGGCGGTGGTGGTGGTAGCTCTCGTTCTAATGGTGCCCGAAATGGTGGCAGTGTTCCTGCCGTTTACGGTTCTCGTGGTCATAAAAATGGTGGCGGTAGTCATGCTGATTATGATATGGGTTTCGATTCTGGTTTGGATATGATCGATATGATGAGACTTACCATTCGTGGTGAACCAGGCAAAGATTATCCAATTCTATCTGATATTCCGCTCACTCAATTCAGTTGTGCAGATCAAGATTTACCCGGTTATTATGCTGATGTTGAAACTAGATGTCAAGTATTTCATATTTGTCAATCAGATGGCCGTCATGATGCATTTCTATGTCCAAATGGTACCATATTTTCTCAACGTCATTTTGTTTGTGTTTGGTGGTATGAATTCGAATGTCAAGATGCACCAGCTTTTTATGGATTGAATGCTGAATTGTACAAAGAAGTGGATACAGCCGCTCATTCAATGCCATTAACTAATGGGGATAATTCACAACCAATTACCGGTGAAAATATGCAAAACTATGGTAATGGTGGTAGACAATCATCCCGACAATCATCAATGTATCCGGAACAACAACAAATAATCGATGGTTTCGATATGACACCGATGACAACACCACCACCAATGTATTACAGTCGACCAAGACAATCCAAACCCTCATCACCTTCATCATCGATGCCAAATTATGGTTATGCTAAAGAAAAAACTAATCGAAAAAAGCTAACATCGAAATATGTACCATCATATGGTGGTGTTGGGGGTGGTTCGGTACCGACCGTAACACCTAGTCCAATCGATATGTATGAAACAACACCATACAATTTGGATGCAGCTCTAGGTGAAGAAATTCATTCGGAAACACCATTGATTGAATCATTACCCCTTACAACCATATTACCACATGTTGAAAAAGTTGTCGATCTAGCTATAGCTAGCCGTAAAACAGCTGCTAAACAACAACAACAACAACAACCTTCGTATTATGCCCCGAATAATGTTTATGGCACCAAAAAGTAAGTCCGAGTTCAGATTCGAATCGAAAAATTGAAATTAATCATTTCATTTTGACCTTACCCCGCAGACCAGCCGGTGGCTCAAGACCATCACCTTATGGTGGTAATAAAAAAAATGGTAAAATGCCAATAAGCGGTGGCAGTGTACCGACATATGGAATGGCCAATGGTAGTGCATCACCACCACCAGCACCATCGGCGGCAGCACCATCGCCACCATTATCACCAGCATCAACAGTTGCAGCACGTAAAAATGGTGGTGGTGGTAACATTTATAAACCAACATATCAGCCATCGTATGGTACAAAAATTTAATTTTTTACTTACCCCTTGAATCAATGGGGTTAAACCCTTGTTGATTTTTGATTATTTTTTTCGATATTTTTAATTATTAACTGCTCCAAAAGACCAAAAATGCATCAATTAATCAAACATTTGTATAAATTATAATCTTCTATTTCTACTCAATCGTTATTCGTTGATTTTCTCCTATTTTTAATTGTTTTAATTTTAATTTTGATTCAAATCTCCAAAGATTAATTATTTTATTTCGTTGTTTTTTGATTTTTTTGAATTTTTTTAAATATTAACATTTGCTTCAATTTGATTCGAATAAAAATTTTGAAAATTTTTTTTTGATTTAATCATTGACTATAGCCTTAGAAATTTCTACCAATTCAAGTTGAAATTCGAACCTTGGTTTTTCGAACACAAATATATCCGATTGTCCGAAAAGTTCATTCCGCTTAATCGATAGAGTTGCTCATGAAAATTGACCAGAACTTTACGGACAGCCTAATACATACAAAGTAATTAAAGTTTTAATTCGTAGTTTTAAAACTCAATTTCGTAGTTTTGAATGTAATTTTTAATAATAAAACTACGAAATTCAACTTTAAAACTACGAATTAAAACTTTAAAAACTTGAAAACTCAATATTCAAATTTTTTGGTTGAAAAAATGAATAATCGTTCAATTTTCAGTGGTAGCTGTGATGGTGGTGATTGATAGTCATTGATTTTTGCTTTGAAAAATAAAAGCAATCTGAATTGAACTTAGTCTTATCAAATTCAAATCATCAAACAGGCAAATAATCAAACCGACACAAATCATCACACACAAACACACATGTCGATTGGCTGCCCACGCTGCAATGGCAATCAATGACAATCAATGATTGAACTATGAATAATAATTTGTCATTTTAGATTTTTACATTTGAAAATGATTGTTTTTAAATCAAATCAAATAAACAAATCAAATAAATCAGTCAAATAGATCAGTCAATCAGTCTGTCAATAAATCAGTCGATCAGTCAGTCAATCGATCAATTGACACTAATTTTTTAAATATTTATTATCAACTATGAGTTATCGTCGACTAGACTAATTTCTACGTAATTCAATGATCATTTTCAAATAGTTTTAAGTTTGTTTGGCCAAATCGAATAACAATTTAAATATTTTGATCAAAATGACCAAGTATTGATATGAATATTTTGAAAAACACAAGGACAAGTGATGAAGATATGACCTCTGTCAATAAATTTTCAATTTTTTAAAACTTTACGTAATTTCGATGAACAACTATGTAAACGTTTGATTTGATTCGATAATTTACCGATTAAATTATCTAATTTCGGCAATGAATCAATAACATGTACACGATTAGTGTAAGGGTCATATGATACTTCAAAACGACGTGGTAATTTTTCCGCAACGTATTTACGAAATTTTTCCTTTGCATCATCAAAACTTTCGGCAACAAAATAAATTTGTTGATAATCTAAATCTTGATATGGTTGTATGGCTGTTTTTTCCGGATCGAATTCACGTAGTTCTGGTTTATCCGATAGCGAATGTTTCAGCTCGCCAAATGATGATAATAGCCCGGCACCATATGCACGTATTTGTCCATTTTCACTGCAAAGACCAAATTCAACGGTAAACCAATAAAGCTATTGGTGGGAAAATGATGATTAACGAGGAGCATTTAAAGCAATCATTTATGAGGAATAAATACCGTGGCCAATTTTTCAAGGTCTTCATCACTAGCACCAAGCGAAGCCAAGCCGATTTCTTGTGAAAAATCTGCAAAACTTTCATCAGCCAAAATTGGTATGTGACCAAGTAATTCATGAACACAATCCGGTTCTGGTGAATGATCTGGTTCACTTGGATGACGCATATATTGTGTTGTTTGAAATACACGATAAGCCAATGAAGCGAGAAAATCTCGTGCAGTCAATAATCCAGCAGCCGGTCGAATGGTGAATCCGGTACGTTCTGTGGATAATTGGTGAGAATAAAGGTAAGTTTGGAGCCATATTCATTAAGTCGAAATTACTTTTAAGAAAACGTGATACATCTTCCAATTGTGGAATATTATCCGGTGCATAGCCACATTCTTGTTCAAGAATTTTAAAAACTTCAATATGTTTCGAGCATGCATGTGTTGGAAATAGCCGAACCAATTCTTTGTAAACGATTCCCCAGGTTTTTATCTCCTCGGGCGTATATTCAACTCTTGGTATGACATCACCACTTTGATTCGAAATTAGATTAATTTTCGCTCAGAATTAAACCTCTAAAACCCTTAAAATCAATCAAAAAACTTACTAACGATATTCAAAAGCAATGTCTGCGATTTCCAATCGTCGTTTACGATAAACCATATCGGAAAACCCTGGATGATCTGAATCTAATTCTGGTTCATACTTGGTCATAATGTGAGTACAAAAATCCAAATCACTAATATGCAATGGAAACCATGGATCTTTGACTGAAATTAATTTATCTCGTAACAACGATACATCACCAAGTCCAGTTTGTCGTATTGATTTCATAAATGTCAACAGATTAGCCGGTGTAATTTGGACTGATATGAAAATATCAAAACATTTTTCATTTTTTTCACTTCGTCTTGTTTCAATATGTTCAATCGATGTTCCGGCTGTTTGCAATAATAATCGAATAATTTTCGGCAAATTATCTAATCCAGTATTCATTGGTAATGAAATGATCATATTTTTCTGCTTAACCACATCTTCGGTCGCCACTTTTTCACCATCTTTTTGACGATTTTCTTCAGCAACCAGCACTTCATCTTCGGAGAGGTTATAATCTTTCGATTCATTACGATTTTCTTCGATCCATGATCGGATTGCTTCACGATTTTTTTGTGTTTCAAATTTAGCATCATCAACCAATGATCGTCGTCTTGATGGATAGCCATGCTAATTGATTAATTTGATAATTGATGGTTGATAATTGTAAATGACACCGAAAATAGAAGAAATCCAAAATAATTAATTAATATTTGCTCATTAATAGGAAAATACAAATAAATGTCATGAACAGCTTTTCAAAAAGTATTTTCAAATTATTTATTATTATTAATCTATTGATCTGAAAATCAACGAAATATAAATGAAAGTCTATTGAAATTGAGCCATATTTTAATTGAATCAACTGAACAATCAATTGAATAATCAATTGAGCACCAGCGATCATTGATGAATAATGGTTATTGAAAGGTTTTTTAATGACGGAAATCCGTTAGATACGTTGGTCTATTGTCAACTATTTTTTATGGGTCCAAAATCATTATTATTAATATCGTTATTATTATTATTATCAATATCATTAATATTATGATCGTTATTATCATTGAATCATCATTGAAATCTTTTGAAATCATATGAAAATTTGAATATAATAAACGCCAAAAATATAATTTCGAAAAAAAATTAATCCTATTATCGTCTATTCTTTGTGATTGATATTCATTGTTATCGATCAAATTGGGTCTATTCAAATTGTTAGTTTCAAATAGGACAATGATAGTCATTGAATGGTACCCTTGGTACCATCGCTATCATCATCATCATCATCATCATCAACTATAGACTTACCTCAACACTATAGCTTCGTATGGTAAATTTGTTCTCCAAACGATTCGCTGATGCTAATGATTCCATTATTTTGAAACCGGTTGCTGACATTTGGTGAAATGAATCAAATGAAATTCGATGGATCGCTGAATCACTGAATCACTGAATGAATCTTGGGTCTAAAATGAATTCGGAATTTTTCTGAATTTTTTCAAATTTTCAAATTTCAACTTCGTTGCCGTGATTTCGCATGGCGCCGAATCGTTGATCATGTTCAATTCGAATTTCTTGATTTGATTTGCGTTGATTTGATTTAAAATCAGAGTACATGCGACCTAGGATTTCGTTTTTGAAAAGTGAAAATTTATTAAATGGCCTCGAATCGATCCGGAATTATGCTGCGAATATTGACCATTATATTATCAATATTCATATTGATTATGATCATCACGGCCATAATCAATTTATTTCGTTCACCAGAAATTTCACACATTATTTGGATAGTTGTATCATTCATTTCAATGATATTCGGTTTGATCGGTGCCGTCAGGCAACATTTTCTTTATTCATTAATATTTTCAGTGCTCACTTGCGTATTGAGTACATTATCAGTTTGGATTGGTTTATTTTATGGTTCAACTATTGTAGCCGTGCTGCTTGCCATCATTGCATTGATTTATACATTTTTACTTTATGATTCTGGCCATCGTCAAATGACATTTGCATTCAAATAATAATTGGAAATTGATTGGAAATCGATTTCATGATTCAAAATTGAATTAAATTAAAATAGTTTTAAATAATTACAAAAATTATAAAATAAAGGCATGAATAGACCTTGGAAATACTTTCAAAATTTTCAAATTGTTCTAAACTGATTGATTAGAAACTCATAATTCAAAAATGAATTTCAATTCATTCAATAATCCAAATAAATCCGGTATATTTAAGACAATCATACGTATTTTACTTGGGATTTTAATAGGTTCAATGATAATTTTGATCATTTATTCAGCCGCTAAAAATGGCATTTCGTCTTATAATCTTTATACTTATATATGGTTAGCCATTTCAATATTATCACTGGTCATTGGTTTTCTGGGGGTTATACGTGAGCATTTTTTCGCCATATTTTTACTGATGATTGGTTCAATCATAATGCTTGGTATATCGACATATGAACAATTGAATATCGGAATTTGGTCTAATCGTTTCCGAACATCTCAAAGTATGATGTTGGCATTGATTGCCTTATCAGCCATTTATTCATTTCTACTATACACCAGTGGTCATCAAGAAATAATTGAATTACCATCATTATTACATGAATTAGAACAAGAAAATAAAATTTAATTTCATAAAATTTGAAATTTTCAAATCGAATTTTTTTCCCGCCCTTTTTTGAAAAATTAATTCGAATTATTTTTGTAATTTAAATCCTTGACCACAATCACCATAAACCCTTAATCATGATTAAAAATTTTGAGATCAAAATGTCTGGCGAGGGTAAATTTGGCCTATTATATCCAGTGATTCGGTTGACATTGGCCATTCTGATCATTTTGATGATAATATTCAATATAATTCTATTGATTGATAATTTTAAATCATTAACCATTGCCAATATCCTATGGATTATTGTTGCATTTTGTTCATTAATAATCGGTTTGATCGGTGTTTGGAAAGAACATTTCCTTTTCACAATTATTCATCTGATCATTTGTTTACTGAATTTCTTTGGCCTTCGTTTCACATCATCATTATGGATTGCATATTCATACAATGATGCTATGGCCGTATCATCATTGATATTGATTGCAATATTTGCATATATGTTACATGAAAGTGGACATCGACAAATGGATATGCCTAAATTTTGATTATTTGATTTGATTTGATTCATTTTTTTAGAATTTTTCTTCGAATAAAATATTGAAATATTGAATTCAATAATTCATAATTTCTTCGATTCATAATTCATAATGGCCGTTGTTTGTTAATCGAACAAGATCGATCGATATATTTGATTCAATTTTTGAATTTTTCGCTCTCCAATGCATACAAATTACATATAAATACATTGAAAATTTAGCTTATTTCAATTCAAAATTTTTCGATTTTGATTTTTCTCCAAAGAAGAAATTGAATAAATTCAATTCAAGAAATTTCCATTGTTATTTCCGAGATATCTGATTTATAAATTTGTTTATTTTGTAATTTCAAAATTTTGAAAAATTTAAAGAAAACAACGGCATGAATTTATTGGAAATTTCACGCTACATTTTCGGCATAGGCGCTGCCATTGTACTGGCATTGAATGTAATGACCATTGCTCGTTATAGTTTAGGCCAAAATAACCTAATATGGATGATATTTGCAGTGATTGGATGCATTAGTGGCCTTGTTGGTGCTTGGAAAGAAAATTTCCTTACGGTCATTATTTGTACGGTTATATGGGCCGGTTTACTTGCAGCCACTTATTTTAAAGGTATTTTCAGTGGTTATTATTATTCAGATTATGGTTATTATGTACTTTGCGGTATGTCTGGTGGTGGTGCTTGTTATGCATTTATTCTTCATTCAAATGGGAAAAAAGACATGAATTTTCCGAAATTTTGATTAATTTTTTTTTTTGGAATTTATATCGATTTATGTTTGATTTGATTGTGTGATTATTGATAATATCAAAATCAATATTTTTTTTTTTCATATAATAAATAAAATTTAAATTGAAAATTATGACAATTTTATTTGAAACTAAATGTTCAATGTGAACCATGATTCAATGTTTGATTGATGAACATTTCATCAATAAGATCATGATAACGTTTACGTATGGCATTACGTTTTAATTTCAATGCAGCTGTTAGCATATCATTTTCAGGTGTCCATTCGTCCATAACGATTTCGATACGTGTCGGTATTTCGCGTGGTTTCAATCCGCATTTTATTCCAGTTTCAGTGATTGATTTCAATAATATTTTATTTATTTCTTTCATTGATTTCGTGGTACCATTTATGGCGATTGATTTTAATTTATCTTTGTTTGGCACAATCAAAGCAACCAGATAATCGGCAAATCCATTGCCGAATACACAACTCTGATCAACATGACTACAATTTTTTAATGTTGTTTCAATTTTACCCAACGAAACATATTCACCATTCGCTAATTTTGCAATATCTTTTTTTCTATCAATTATTTCAAAAGTACCATCAGGATGTGCCTGTGCAATATCACCAGTTCGTACGTAATGGATACCATTTTTTTCATCCATCATATATCCTTCAGCAGTCAAATGTTCAGCATTAAGATAACCTTTCCACTGAGTTTTCATTCCAACTAATAATTCACCACGTGGATTTGGACGATCAGTAACTCGATAGTCACCTTCAAGCCAATCTTCTAATTTGATATAAACATTAAGCAAAGGTGTACCACAACGACCAAATGAAAGATCATAACGATCCATACAAAGAACTGCACCACAAGTTTCAGTCATACCATAACCTTGCACCAAATTAGTGTCCATTGCCATTTTACAAAAAGCTTGTAATTGAGGAGATAATGGAGCACCGCCAGCTATTATTTTATCTAATTGTCCGCCGAAAATTACACGAACTTTCGAGCATATCAACCGATTAATCAATGGTGTACTGTAACCTACAGCAAATATTCAATCAAAAGGTATCAAACAGTCATATCGGAATTATCATACCTTTTTGTGTCCAATATAATTTATAATCAATCAAATAATCAAAAAGTGCAACATGAAATGATGATTTGGCTTCCAACTTGTTATAGATTCTTGTATGAATTCTTTGTAATAGTAAAGGTGCAACTATCATAACTGTTGGCTTCAAAACAGATAAATCTGATCGGCTATCAGGTGAAAGGCCAGGAGCACCATCAACTAATGTCAGTGGATTTACAAAACCGATGCGCATACCGATAGCTAGTGCAGTAAATTCGACGATTGCTTCGAAAATATGTGCTTGAGGTAGAAAACCAGCAAAAGTACTTTTCGTACCTTTTTCAGCGAGATCTGTTATAGCAGACGTTGAAGTCAATGCAGATTTGACTATCTGTTTTTGAGTTAATTGTACACCTTTTGGTACACCAGTTGTGCCAGATGTGAATACTTGGAAAATTTAAATTGAAATTTAGAAAAAATTTCAATCAATTCGAATACTAGCTACACTCACCAATCAGAGAGACTTCATCTTTGTCTAAAGGTTGACATAAATCATCAGAATCACCGGTGTAGCTTTCACCTTTTGATTCAATTTCATCGAATGGAATGAATTCAATTCCGTTGAATGGTTCTAAATAATTGCTTTCAGCATCTAAAATTTCTTTCGAACATTTTTGTGCACGTCGACGTATATAAATGATTTTATGAATATTAACATCATTATTTTTGACCAGTGTTGAACGAACTTTAGGCAATAAATCCCACGATACGAACATATATTTTGCATTAGTTTGACGTATAGCATGTTCAATACCAGATTCACCTAATGTATTGAATACATTCGCCTGCACAAGACCAGCTTTTGCAATGGCAAATTCCATCATAAGAAATTCAGCACAAGTTTCACATAGAAAAACAATCGGTTCATGTTTATCAATATTGGCTAATCGTAAACCAATGGCTATATTTTCGACACGTTTCCACATCTGATCAAAACTAATCCATTGATATTCATCAGATAATTTTCGTTTTTTAAAGCGGCGTCCATTTTTATCTGTTTCAAAATATTCATAAAGAACATTACGATAACCAATTGCATCATGATGGCCAGAAATGAATTGTTGATGTTTTTGTCGAAAATCATTTAGTGTTTCACAATAATCAATAAGTGTATTTTTCAATACTGGATTTTCATGTATACCAATCCATGGTGAATTCAAATCATTCGAATTCAATTGTTTCGAGCGTTTTGTTTTTGATTTTTCAATTTTTTCATATGGTTTTTGAATCAACCAATATATTGGTAATGTTAAATAGGTATACACCGTAATAATGGCACTAATTAAAGCCAAAAACATTTTGTTTGTTGAAAATTTTTCATCATTTATTTCGCTGGCCATTTTTTTTATATTTTGTTTATTAATCAATTTATTCAATTCAAAATTTAATGCGAATCATTCAATGTTTTTTTTTTTTTTTTTTTTTGAGCTGTTTATATTCTTTCAAATATTTATTAAATTTTTGAAAATATCATAGTTGATGATGATTATTGTTATTATGTCAAAATAACAAATGAAAATTCGAAATTGAAACCAAAAAAATGAATGAATGATTATGCACTTTGTATAATAATCAAAAATTTAAAATGAAATTCAAATTTCTGTTTTTTTTTTTTCAAAACACAGCTAAGCACATAATGAATTGAATTTCCATTGAATTTTTGAATATTCGAACACCGGTTGATCATCATCATCAGGATATCCTATGTTAGATGTTCAAGCAGCAATAATAATAAGCTATAAGCCATATAGTAATCAACTATTAGAAAAACATTGATTGAATGAATGTCAATCTGAAAATTAGCAAAAAAAAAAAAAAAATATCCATCGATTGGAAAAATCACAGACACACGCACTTCAAGTCCATTCAATGTCACTTTAATTTACTGATATATTAAATAGGATATATTTTTGTATGAAATAATGATGTTGCCTTTTTGGCAATTAATTCATTAATTTGATTAATATAATTGATTTCATTCGATTGATTATTATTATCATTATCATAATCATAATCATCAATTTTTTTTCCTTTTAAAATTTTAATTTCAATACAGATAATCAATAGTTTATTCAGTAGATTTCAAATGTTATTTAGGTAATTATCATCAATATTTTCATGGTCAAGGAATATCGATAATCAATTCTTAGCTATCGATTGAATGATTGATAGTTGGTCACTACGTACTATTTACTTTGTAATTAAAATATTTTTCCCTTTTTTTTGATTAATTTCCTTTTGTAATTTCGATTGAATTACGTAAAAACGATTTACCAAAATTTAAATTTAATTTTTTTTTTCAAAAATTTAATGAACGACACAATCGATATTTTTGTTTTTTTCAAATTTCTGATTGGCATTTAATTGTTTGTTTTTGTTTATTTAATTGTTTGGTAATTTTTCTTTTAATTTTTTCGAAATAAATTTGATTACAATTCAAAAAAATCGTCAATTGTCAAATGCAAGCCATCAAATATTATTCAATGATCAATGATAATTGTTATATACGTCAATTTGATCAATATGATAAACGTTTCGTACAGCTAACCCACCAGCTAATACCATGGAATCAATTTGTTGAAGATTTTGTTCATTTAAATAATGAAAATGAAATTGATCAACGTGATTATTGTATTATTAGATTATTAGAATATTTCAAAAATGATCTATTCTCTTGGGTAAATGAACTAAATTGTGATAATTGTAATGATAAAAAATGTTATCTATACGAATGTCGTCGAACAAATGATTTCGGTGTTTACAATTGCCAACGGATTGAAATTTACAAATGTCCTGAATGTGATAAAATCCTCGAATTTCCTCGTTATAATCATGCTGGCCGATTATTGGAAACACGTCGTGGACGTTGTGGTGAATGGGCACTTTGTTTTGCTTATATTTGTCATGTATTCAATTATGATGTTCGTATGGTAAATCATTTCGATGATCATGTATGGGTCGAAGTGTTCAGTGATCACCAAAAACGATGGATACATTGTGATCCATGTGAAAATGCATATGATAATCCATTATTGTATGAATGTGGTTGGAATAAACCGGCTACGTTGATCGTAGCTCATGGAATGAATGAGATTCGTGATGTAACGTGGCGATATTCGCAAGAATGGCGAAAAACTGTTGCTTTACGACGACAATTATTCGATGAAAATTATTTACAGCAATTAATACATCAAGCAAATTATCGACTACAATATAATCTAGAACCAAGTATAAGAAATGAAATATTACATCGATGGCTGGGTGAATTGGCCGAATTTTTACGTACACCAGATCAAGATGTCCGCCAACCATCTGATTCGAAAGCACTTCGAGGACGTATTAGTGGATCGATTGAATGGAGAAAATCTAGAGCTGAATCCGAACATAGTTATCATGAATTTCATTTAGATCAATGTGGCAGGAAAATTACATATGATTGTCAACGTGATGAATATTCGATCACTTTGATTGATTCAACAGATTCGAACTTCAAAACTATTAAAGGATGGCGAACAGGCTGCTATGAATCTTGCCATATATTCCGAATGATTGAACATGATTGGCAAATGTGTTACCTTAGTCGACAACAATATTGTGGTGAACAAGATGAGGGCAGTATACGATGGCGCTTCCGACTACCAGATAGTAGTGTTCAATGGAATCAAATTGAGCTACTAATCACTGGTAAAACATATGAATCTGGTGTTGTTGAATTGAATGTTCACTTGTCATCATCAACAATCGTGCCATTTAATTTGAATGAAAAATTCGTGTTAAATCGAAACCAAATTAAAGGTGATTTAAAGCATTTCGATGTGGAAGCAAAATTAATGTTTGGCAGTGGTGATATTGCATGGCAACATGCGCAACTTTTCCGCCAAAATTTATCAAAACCTCAAAACAATCAAAACAATGTGAACGATCAATTATTCAGTGTCTTAATATCATAAAAACATTCATTAAAAAATGAAAAATTCAAAATAATTTTGTAAAAATATCACAGCAATATTCATTCATTCAAATATTACGTTGTCCGGAAAGTTTTTGCCGATTATATCGTAGAGAATGATGAGAAAATTGGCAAAAACTTTTCGGACAACCAAATACATTTCAATACAATTGTTTTGGATCAAACAATGGACAATTGCTTAGACGACCGATACCAGATTTATTGGTGGAAAATATCCATGAATATGATGACAGATTCGGGCTCCATGCACACTGTGGAAATTTAAAAAATTAATTTCTCTTAGAAACTTTAAAGCTACAAACCTTATTGATTGAATAATATCGATGAATATCATTTTTAGTCAATAAATGTATCGGTTTTGAATTATCGATTGAATTATTCTGTTGTAAAATTTGTGAACATTTTTTAAAATCTTCAAATAATAAAAAATATTTTCGATAAAAATCATCAATTTTATATTTGAGATCATATTCATTGTTTAAGGTTATAGATTTTTTCATTTTCAATTCATTTTGATGATTAGATTGATCTTGATCGATGCTTGCCAATTTTGTCGAATGTAGAATCTATGAGAGAATGAATTTTTCAAAGGTTTAGCTTTGGTGTTTCAAAGGTAGGTTGTATTCCATTAAAAATACGTACATAATAAATTGATTTCGATTTCTTATCACCACCAGGTTTCGGCAACATTTTTGTCGCGCATAATTTACCACTTTCACTGCCTAATGCAACCGTATACATCCATGGTGATAAGGTCATATCCTGAACATATGATATATGAATTAGATTGAAACTTGACAAATTGTAAATTCAAAGACTTACGGTAAAAATATCACTAGTATTCGATACGATTGTCGAACGGCTATCAGATTCTGGTACAGTCAACAGAATGAACCCTATAAGACTACCTTTACGTATCATGGACATTTGTATGAAATCGGTACGATAAATGGGAACATATGACAATAGTTTTTTACATGGACGACATTCCATTTGACGATATAATCCATTCCAATCGATATGATAAATGAACAGATGATTGACAGATGAACAAACATACATTCGTTCATTGATCCATCGAATCGATAAATATGGTTGACATTTGACATTACTATTTTGATCCAATGGTAATATCTTTTGGTCATTTCGGATAGATTTATTATCATCTAAGGGTAATCGCCACAAACAAGCATGACCAGTATTGTAAGCACCAATTATCATATCATAAGGTTCATATGGATACCAATCAATACTGTTACAAGTTAAATATCTGGAAAATCGATCCGATAATACAATCAAAGGTCTTGCTTTGAATAAATAATTGCTTTTATAACTGTATTCCATTTGACATGGATGAGGTATCGATAAAATTCGAACGTGGCCATCTTCACTAGCGACTGCTAATAATCCTAATCGTTTCAAGCGTTGGTCATCATTATTTGGTTCCAATTCATCGTATGTAACACCCCATGGACACCAACACATTTCCATGACATCACCATACGATGTCCAATCCATAATCAGTGCTAGTCTTGGTTTACTTTCCTCAGTCTGAGAATGATTCAACGCACCTATGTTCCAAAGTTGTAAATGAATATCATCACTACGTTCATTTCGAAGTAATTGATCATAATCACTAGTAGCTATCATAAGATATTCATCACGTTTAGCATCGATTTCAGTCTGATATATTTTATCGAATTGAGTATGACAATTTAATTGTGTTGATTGTTCGGTGAAGGGCATTGGGCACCAAGCAACTGCTGTTACATATTTTGTGATATTAAATATCAGATGATTTTCATCTACAATCATTGATTCAAATGCTGATAACTGTTTCAGTTGATTATCACCGGTTTCCATTGAAATGGTTGATTTAAAAAATGGACAATTGATGGTTTGTGGTGAAAAATGGTCATTTATTACTTCGAAATCATCATATTGTGGTAACATTGAACCGAAAATTTGATTATTCGAATTCATAGACAACTTAATTTGTTGATGCCATTCCAGCAGTTGGCCAAGATGTTTAGGTTTTCTTGATTTATTCGAATTATTTTGATTTGTTTGATGATTGACCTTGACATTTTTAATTGGAAGTTTTTTCTTCTTCGTATCATCATTACATTTCAAATCATCTTCGTTTACATCGCTTTCATGGCTGCTAGAATCTGATGGTGAATCAATATCAATAGACTTGTCGACAAAATCTTGATCATTTTTCAATTTTTTATTCGATTTATTATCATCATTTTCATCATCACTTATTTCGATTGATTTGAATTTATTGATTGCTCTGTGAAAAATGGATGAATTCAATGAAATAACTTGTCAAATTTACAAATAAAACCTTACTTGATCGCCGAATTCCGTTTACGACCCCTTTGACCACTGGGAATCTCTTGATCATGATGATTTTCACCATTTTTATTCGCTTCTTTGGCAGATGTCTGGTCAGGTGTTGAATGTTTCGACCGTATATGAATGGCTAATGAATGAATTTTCAGCCGTTTTCCACATATTTCACATTCACGAAATTTTTCATGATCCTAATCGAGTGAATTGATTGAAATTCAGTAAATTCAATGTGAAATCACAATCTATCTCCAATATTTACCGATTTACCACAAATTTCATCATGCATTACCATTCCCAGATGACTCCGAAATACTTTGGAACATTTTGGACATTTAAGTATTTTGAGTAAATCAAAAGCACGACGATATCCAAGTTTAATTTCCGACTTGGTCAGCGGTCGATCATCATTGATTAATGCCTTGAAAAGTATTGAGAAAAAAATAAAAAAAAAATTAAAATTTAAAGAAAAACTACCGCAAGGAATCAAACCTGGCCTTGATGTTTCGTAAGTATATGTTTATCACAGTCATTCAAAATACTTGAACTAAAATCACATTCTGAACATTTGTAGCAATCAGATTTAGCTACATTTAATGATGAGGAATTATTTCTTAATTTTCCTCTCATTCGAACGATGATCCAAAGGTCAGAACTTAATTAAAAATGAAAATTATTGAAAACCAAAATAAAACCCGAAGTAAATTAAAATCCAATGACCACATTTTGTCACAGCCGAAGGTGGTGAAAAACCACACATTTAATTAAGCTTCATTCATAAAGGACGACTTGAAATTTTTTATTTTTTTGCAAAAAATTGCAAAAAATCACCAAATAAGACATTTTTTGATCAAATTTTCGGACCATTTTCTTGTTAATTAATTGAAATTAATTAGAATTGATCGATCGGAAACTATTTCAAAGGTGAAGTGAAAATCACATCAAAATTTCAATTCAAAAAATTCAAAAACAAACATAAACAGCAATGGTCACAATGTTGTGACCAATGGTCAATGCGCAACGCGTTGCGCGTTGCGCATTCCACTGCGCCAGTGGCAGCGCAACAATAACAACAACAAATTCAACATTCCATTGACATGTATAACAAGGAAGAAGAAGCAAAACACTTGTTGAATGCTGATTGTTGTTGTGGTGCATTGATGATAATACAAGACGTAATGGAATTTGAATGGACAAAAAATCAAAGAAAAAAAAACAAGTAAACAGACACTTGTTGCTTATTCATATTTGAAAATCTTAAATATGTGTCTTTGCTCTGAATAATTATCGTCAACATCGCCAAGTGTTTGTATGTTTGTTTGTTTATTTGTGAGCCAAAAAAAAACAACACACACACCTTGACCCATTCATCAAGCTCAAAATGAGTAAATGAATGAGAATCAAACATAAACTGAACAAAATTCAAAAGTTTCATTTGAATAAAATAAATAAACAAAACGACGACAAAACAACTGCCAACGACATGTATTTGTTTTGAGTTTATAATTGTTCGAAGTAATTACAATTGATGTAAATCAAGATAATTTGAAATTTGAAACGAAAACATTACAATTTCAATCTCAAATTGATTCAATCCAAATCCAGATCAATTCATTGAATTGATTTGAACAACATTTGAGCCATGTTTATGTTTGAATTATGTTGATGTTTGAGCTATGTTTATGTTTGAGCCATTTGAACCATGTTTATCCATACATTCATTCATACATTCATCGATTATAATCAAAATAATCATAAACATTGAGTGAAACGCCTTTAAAATTTGAATTTGAATAATGATAATCTACGATTTTCATTTAAGATTTTTGATTTGTTTTTCATTTTATTCAAATTAAGAAATCAAACGATCCATTTTCGGTCATGTCGACTTTCACAAATTGATTTGATTTGGCTTCAAAATTATCCTTTGAAACGATTGAACTGTGTTTGTGTGTCTGTGTATTTGTGTATTTGTTTGTTTTCATTAATTCATTTCACATTGAATCTTAATACTGCCCTGATCTTCAATTTTGACCGTTTAACAAATGACAAGATAATTCTAAAATCGTCATTTTGGACATTTTATCATCATTAATTCAATCTTGAATGATGACCATGAATGATCATCAAAATCGTCATTCAAATCAAAATAATCATCAAAATTCATCGAATCAATGTGCCACAAATACGAACTGTGAGTATATTTACCAATATATCAATCAAAATTCAAAAAATATCTTCGAAAAAAATCAAATCTTTCTCCCAAATTCAAAGATAAATTCAATTGTCTCACAAGTAGCTCAATGAATGTCGAAGAAATAAAGCCCGTTTTTCGTTTCGACGGGTCACAGGTCAAAGGTCTTGCTAATCGTGTGAGATTTTCTTCTTCAACAATCATCCTCTGATTGGTGGTGGCCTGGTGACCGTATCGCATTCTTTGGGTAGCAGCAACAGCAACGGCCATCACCATCAATACTTGAAGGCTGATGCCTTAGAAATTCCTCCCTCAAAATGTGACTGGTTTTTCTCACACTCTCAAACACAAACACAACCACCATACAGAGGCACATAACAAACATATTTATTGATTAAGCCTGGGTGATTGGCATTCTATGGTTGGCGGTTCGTTCGCGATCAACACCAGTTTTCTTGAAGCAAAAATGAATTGAAAAAATTCAAGTGTCCTTGTTTTGCTGGCGGCATTTGTTGCTGTTGATGGTGATGGTGTTTGCCACCATACATTGCACTTGGTTCAATTTTCTTCTTATTATTATTTTCACCCCAAGTAAATAATAAGAAAAATGTCGCCAATTTTTGTTTTTCGGTGCACTTGGTACTAATACAACAACAACAACAACCAACAAATATAACTCGTACCTAGACAAAATTTTGAACAAAGGTCAACCCCAAAAATAAAAAGTTTTTCTTAGACCTGGGATTTCTGAAAAAATTTTCTCAGAGGCCATTTTCAAGGCTTTGATCTTTTGATTTGATTTGATTTCATTTATTTGATTTATTTTGCTCACGAATTTAATGATAACATTCGATTTCAAAAAAATTTTCAATTATTTTTTCAAATTTTTTTAATTAGTTACAAGTAATATCGATAATCGAATATCATCAAATGACAAAATGGTAGCCGATAATACCTTGATTAATTATGTTACGAATGAACCATCGTTGTCATCACCACCATCATCGATTCCATTGACAAATGGTAATCATCATCATCATCATTATTTATTTGAACACTTATCAATTGTTAGTAATCAAAATTATCAACAATTAACAAGTGATGAACAACAAAGTTGGTTATTACGACGTCGTGGTCATAATACGAATCGTCAACAACAACAGCAGCACCAACAACAACAACAAAATCAATTTAATTCGAAAGAATCATCAACATCGAAACGATCACATGAAGAAGATGTTTATGAAGATCTTTGTTATGTGACGCTGAGGTAATTATTGATTTTGCTAAGTCTATTTTCATTAATTCTCATCTATAACCTTTATTTTCAGAGCCAATTTAAATCGTCAAAGCAGTGAAAATCATCAACAACATCAATCGTTGATGGTGAATAATAATAATATGATCATTTCGAAGCGGGAATATTGCTTGAAAGAATTGATTGAAACGGAAAAAAATTATTGTGAAGCATTGAAAATGATTATCAATAATTTTTATCAACCATTAATGAATGTATTGACCATTAAACATCGTAATGTAATATTTTCAAATTTACAATCAATTTGTGAACTACATTTACAGCTATACGGTGAATTGTATCGTTGTAATTCGAATGGACCTTGTTCATCGAATCATCATTCACCAATCAATCATCATCAATATCCTCAACAACAACATACAATATCATCTTGTTTCCTATCGTTACATGAACAATTTTTAATCTACGGTGAATATTGTGCCAATTTGCCTAAAGCTCATCAATTGTTGGATGAATTATGTGGCCAAGATCCAGTGATTGAACATTGGGTTACCCGTTGTCAAGAACAAGCTAATCAAGGAAGATTTAAATTACGTGATTTGCTTAGTTTACCGATGCAACGAATACTCAAATATCATTTGTTATTAGCTGAATTAATACGTAATACCAGTGAACATCATGATGATTATTTTGGTCTTAAACGTGCACATGATATGATGATTGATATCGGTGCTTATATTAATGAAATGAAACGTGATACCGAGACGTTGGACATAATAAATGAAATTCAACGTTCGATTATTGATTTATCAATGCCCGATGATTATGAATTGAAAGATTATGGCCGTTTGATTAAAGATGGCGAAGTTCGTATGCGTGGTCCTTCGGTCAGCTATCAAGATATTAATGATAATTTTATTAATATCAATACTAATCATGGAAATCGAATGACAACAAGATTAAAGAATCGTTACATTTTCATATTTGATAAGGTTATGTTGATGTGTAAAACGATTCGTTCGCTGCAATATTCATATAAAGAAGCAATCATATTAGAAGAGTATCGAGTAAGTCTGCTATTTGTTTGTGTGGTTTCATTTCATTGATCTTGATTATTTCTATTTTTTGCCCAAAGTTGGAAGACATGTCAATTTGTAGCCCGATATCAAAATTGACAAAAAATTGGTCATCCGGGTGGTCACTGGTACATTGCCGCACCAAGCAATCATATACATTTTATGTAAAAAATGAAGAAATTAAACGTAAATGGATGGAAGCCATCGAACGAGCACAAGATAATGTTCGTCCAAAACAGTTGAGCCAAACTGATCATCATTTAGCGTTGGCCACAATCGAAACGAAAACATGTGCCAGTTGTCATAAATTACTAATCGGGACCTGGTTTCAAGGATATCAATGTTATGTTTGTAATGTTGCCGTACATAAATCTTGTATTTCAACCGTACGTTCTTGTGCATTGATTATGCATGAAAAACAACAACAGCAGCAGCAGCAGCAACAACAATCATCATCATCAATTGATACTAAAATTGAACGTAATCGTAATTGTGAGCCGCCTACGCCTTCGCGTAACAAGCAGAGAATCCTCGCGAAAGCTATCATAGCCAACAATGTTCCTGGACAATTAATGATGGAACTTAATGATACGATTGTTGTTTTCTCCAACAATGGACCAACCAGTTATGGTCTTAATTTGCGCCTGGGTGAAGAAGGTTCATTCCCGAGCGTTTGTGTCACTGAATTAATGGCTGATTCTCCATCGAATGCCTCTTCATCGAATATCGATTCACCAACATGTTCATCAGTGTTTCGATTTTGTTATGATGATCAATCTATTAATAACAATAATAATCAACATTCGAATGATAATCAATCGCCAACAACGCAAACATTGCCAAGAAAATTACATCAATCAAATTGGATAATGCCAACATCACCGTTAGCAGTTTCAACGCCAGCATTGAATAAAGAAAATGTTTTCTTTTCGAATGATGATCGAGCCACCACAACCAATCCATCATCAGCATCGACATCAATGAATCCAGCATTGATTCAAGATGGAAATCTTAAGCTATATTTTGGTAATGGCTATAATCTTGAAGAATATGCTTGGTTTGCCGGTTCAATGGATCGAGATACAGCCCAAACAACGCTGAATCCACTACCAAATGGCTCATTTTTGGTTCGAATTTCACCAAAACAACGAAATAATTATGCCATCAGTATCAATTACAAGGGTCAAGTAAAACATATGCGTGTACAGGTTAGCTATATGAATGGTATTCAACCGACTCGAATGTTTGACGCAAATGATCAACGTAATAATCTCAAACAACCGGACAAACCGACACATTTTTATCTATCAGAACGACGATATTTCCGTACGATTGTCGATCTTGTTCGATGGTACGAATCAAATTCATTAGCTGAATCATTCAACATGGTAAACACTCAGCTTTTATTGCCATACAAAAAAGCTTATTGCCACGAAGTGCTAGGCGATGCTATAGCCTTATATGCATTCACTGGTACATCATCAGCCGCATCATCATTTCTATCATTACGTAAAGGTGATCGTATCACTGTACTATCTCGTGCAGCCGAAGATAAAGGCTGGTGGAAAGGACAAATCGATGATCGGCTAGGTTATTTTCCATTTAAATATGTTTCACCAACAACATATACATTGAAACGTTGTGTTGATCAACAGAGAACAGCCAATAATCAACAATATCAACAGCAGCAACAATCTTCACCATCATATGATCATCATCAACAAGATGATTCATTCGGTGCTATGACTACATCAACACAAATAACTAATATATCATCATCAACATCATCATCAGCTCAATTATCTCCGACAACCACTATAACAGCAGCAGCAGCAGCAGCAGCAGTAACCAATGTAAATGATAAATCAATGCCCTCATCATCATGTTCGATATTATCATCATCATCATCATCAACATCGGATACAAGTTCGCCGATGACATTATCATCACCAGTGAATTCGGATCGTGATTCACCGCCAACATCGACAACATCATCATCATCATCAACAAATATGATAATACATTCAAGACAAGCATCAAGTGATGCTGGTATTATTGGTGACATAGGTGATCATTTATCGTCAATGACGATCAATAATGATGTTGATGGCTGTGATGGTGATGGTGGCGGTGATGAAGATGATGATGGTAAAAATTTAATGGCAAACTAAGGCATTGAGCTTTACTTATCTTTATTTTTAAGGTGGAAAATTTAAAATTTTTTTAAAATTGATCTAGTCAACAACCACAACAGCAAACCCTGGACATCGAATACCTTTTCGAATGATAACTAAACTAAAAATATTCAAATTTCGTACGATATCGTTGATTTAAATCAAATGAAAACAAGTAAACACTCACTGAATAAACACACGCAAAAATATTCAAAATTGAAATTGAAAACTCCTGAAAATTTTAAAAAAATCAAAGATATCTCTTATCCATACTGCCTATGACCCCTACTCGACCTAATCAACCAACCAACCAGCCATTTAATACATGATAAACAAGAGTGAAAATGTTCGAAATATTAAGAAATTAAATTGAAATGAAACATTAAAAAATTGCCCATAGAAAAATATTGGAAAATTTTGATCTCAAAAAAATTGAAATCAAATTTGAAAAATTACTCAACAAATCATATTAATAATGATATTTTTCCATTAATATAATAATAATAATTTATCTCATATATAAATCTTTGTTTTTTGATTTTATTTTTACATCAATTTTAATATGTTATTGTAATTATAATATTAATGATTCTTATTGAAATATGAAATAATAATAATAATTTTGATTTGGAATTGTAACAATAATAATTTGAATTTCAAATTATCAAAATCGAAATCAATCAAAATGATTTTGATTCGTTTTCGATTTCTCTGATTATTTATGATCTCTGATATCCGCACCATTATCCGTGCGCTGTTAATTGAATATTGTAATGGACCTGTGTCGTTATTTCTCTCTGTGTGAATGATTATTCGATATAATCATAAATTATCAATGAAATATTCCATATTTTGAATATTTCCAGGCGATAATTAAAATTAAACACTTAGGATTGGCTATTTGGTTTAATTGATTTTGAACATAATCGTCGTTGCTTGCTTCCAATCGATTTAAATCGTATTTGATCGTATACGGCTTCTCGGATCGCGCGCTGGACTCGACCAACGCTTGACTCGGGCATTTTCAGCCATTTTTTTCGATGGCGAAAATCAATCAAAATCATTTGAATGGGAAAAATTTGTGGTCAAATTTCGTATACTGTCAAAATTGGTTCAATTTTTCAAATTAATAATAATTTGAAAATTATTATTTCGATAATTTTCTACCTGATATTCAATATTATCCATTCATTCATCCATTTATTTATTTATTTATGAATGTTTTTTTCCCCATTTTTTTTATTCAATTTCAATTTTTCGATGTTAATGATAATCATTCATACAATTACATGTTAAGGAAATGAATTTCATTTCACTGTTCAATTCAATTTTTTTTATAAAAGCTATAGCTTACAGCTATTCATTAAACAAGAAAAAAAATCTGAATTTTTTTGTCGAAAATTTTTTTAAATTTTTGAATGCCGGCAACGTAGTACTACGTTTGTTAAATTTGAATTAATACAAGCCGCTGACGTAGTAGTACGTCTCTATAATCGTAGCGTAAGCATTTTGCCGGCGTTTTTCAGAGAAAAATTTCAATTGTTTGCCGGACACAGACAGATATTTAGACCATTCAATCTCAATTTCAATTGAATGGAATTAATTTTTCAATTTTCTTCTTGTTGTTATTCGTTTCCTATGTAGTGTTTACACGTGTATTTACACGCGCTTCAATATACAATATGTCCATAGACAATTCAATTATTCGTGAAATGAATGGACGGGAAATTTTCCCGAAAAATTTGATGATAAATTATCGATAATCATCGAATAACATTGACAAATGAATGAATGACATTTAATTTGATTCTTAGTTGATCGAAGTGATTGATTTCAATCATTTTTCTCCGGTAATTTTCCTGTAATCTAAGATATTGAATCGTTTGAATCAATGAATCATTTGATAGACGATGGACATTCCATCAATCGATCATTTAATAATTTCAATTCTATGATAATTAATATTAGGCTGTCCGAAAAGTTCATTCCGCTCATTCACAATAAAGTTGCTCGATGAAAATTGGCCAGAACTTTTCGGACAACCGAATATATTTGATATCATTTACTTCCGATCACTTACTTTCCCACTAGTGAATGGCCACATTCCACATTAAATTGGTCTATTGATCATTTCCATTTAATCATTATTATTATTATTATTGTAATTATTATTTTTCTTTTGATTTAAATGAAATTAATGAAAATCGAAATAATGAAATTGGAAAAAACAAGATCTCTACCATTCGATATCATTACCTTCGGATATCTATTAGGTTGTCCGAAAAGTTCTGGCCGATTTTCATGAGCAACTCTATTCGATTAAGCGTCGATGAACTTTTCGGACAACCAGATATCTACCTGTTGAATACCTGCCTTTTATCATGTAATAAATATCGAAAAAAAGATAATGATAATCAATTCACAATTGAACAGGAAATTTTCGCCATTTCATTCATTCATTCATTTCAATCCTTCATAAATCCTGTTCAATCAAGAAATAAATAAAATAAAATAAATAAATGAATTGAATTGAATTGAATTGAATTGAATAAATTAATTTTTAGGCAATTGTAATGTGTATTTGTATAAATGTTTTTCATTGTTTTAAATGCTCTCAGCGTTCAATGAATGCCATTATTTTAACGCTTATCGTTCGATAAAATCTACCGAATAAATAAATAAATAAATAAATGTAAATGTAAATGAACGTACGAAATAAATTGTATCAAAACAAAACAAAATCAATTCAAATAAATTATTTGACTCTTTCGGTACCACCGCCACCACCACCACTATTTTCCACTATTTCGCTTATGATTCAAATCGAATCAATCGATTCAAATGTTTGTAGACATTAACAACTGTTGCAACGAGCAACAACTCATACAACTGATACAAAGGTAAAGAAAGGGAAAAAGTTGAATTGAAATTAGATTAAACTCAACATTTTTCGTTGGCCAAATCGATATCGTATAAATACCGATTGATCAGCGTATCGCGAACACTTTTTCGGCCATTTCGTATTTGAATTTTTGCATTTAAATTTCGTACAATTGTTCCTATGTTTTGTTCAAGCGTCTAAGGACTATAGACCATCATAGACTTGAAGTGAATATTTTTGAATCGTGTGTTTATTCAATCAATTCAATGAATTCAAAGTATCCATGAAAGCAAATCCTGGATAATTGATTTGACAAATGAATTGTTTCATTTGTTTTATTTTTCAAAATCCAATTCGATTGTTTCATAGTCAATGTAATTTTCAATGTAATTAAGACAATTTAAGAAATAAATTAATTAAAAAAAAATGTTCTCAAAAATGAATTCAATATTTTTCCAAATATTTTTAATGTTATCATTACAATTTATTCAAATTAATTGTGTAAATATTACATCGTCGACGATTCCAACGACCACAGCGACATCACCGACAACAACAGAAGCAACGATGACCAAGAATCGGCTACTATTATCACCAGCAAAAGCAATCAAAATGAATCGTTATCGTCATGCATCAAAAACTAATCATAATAATAATCGTTTACAAGTACCAATAAATCTTCGTAAACATAGTTTTAAATTTGGTTTTGACGAGTTGAATTTGACATCCATTGATCATCAACAGTTACCACAAATTGAAGTACCAACAACAAATATTCGTGATCGTATACCATTATCATTGGTATTTAGGACAAGTTCAACACCGATAGCTTTATCATCACAAAATGTTGGTACACCATATGGTGCAACACCATATGGTTCGACTAGTTTAGTGGTTGAAACTGAACCATTTCAAAAAACAGTAAAACATTTAAATGATTATCAGCTTATCGGTCCACGATTATCGAAAACATCGTTCACAGCTAAACAAACAAATACATATGAAGAAGTTTTGCCTATTTTGTTGGTGCCAGAAGTTATGCCATTGGCATTTGATCAAGTACAGCCAAAAATGGTCAAAGATAATAATAATCACATTACCCGAACAAATATTAAACCAAACACTGGTGAAACATTGAAAGCAATCGAAACGATGATCAATTCACAAGATTTATCCAGCATTCTTTATGAACCATTATTATTGGCTAGTTTAACTGATCATATTATTTCAAAACCACCATCACCATCATCGATGACAAGTTTATCAAATAAACCAAATAATGAAATTTTCGATTTCGCAAAATATTCCCATCCATCATCTATGGTTGACGATACAAATGGTGGTAAAACAATATGGACAACATCCGAAACAACGATTCCATTCATAAATGATGGCTATCGAACATTCGAAAACCTTCCACCATTTTCACAATTTAAAGCCCAAGACTTTTTAATACCAACGACCACAGCAGCAGCGACAACAACAACCACAACATCATCGATACCAATATCATTACCATGGTCGGCGGCTATTTCATTACAAAATCATCCAAAATTATTACAATTGAATAATAATAATCAATTCAATAATCATCTTAAACAACAACAGCAACAACAACAAGTCGAAATAGCCATCTTTGATATGCCAATTAAACAATGAAATTTAATTAAATTCTTAATAAAATAATTTTTAAAATCAATTAAGACTAATAAATACTTATTAATTAATTAATTATTAGGTTGTCCCATAAGTTCTTGCCGATTTTCCAATGATTCTCTACGATATAACCGGCAAGAACTTATGGGACAACCCAATATTTCAATTAATATTCAATGAATTCCATAAGACGTTTTTCTTTGAATTTTTTTCAGTCTTAGTGCACAATTTTAGTGCAGTGAATGATGATGATGATCAAGGACTTCAATGGAACAATCAATGAATCAATGAATTATTAATCAATCGAATGTGAATTAATTCAATTCAATTCAGATATTTTAATTGATAATATGTTAGATTGTCCGGAAAGTTTGGGCCGATTTTTATGAACAACTCTATATTGATTAAGCCGAATGAACTTTTCGGACAGAGTCTAATAATTTCAATTTGAAATTAAACAAATGAAAACAAAATCCATACATTAATTGGTCATTTGATTGGATTTTTGACTGGGGAAAAATTGAATTAAAATTAGTAAGATTCAATTAGCTAATTGGAAATTTTGAAAATTTCAAATAAACAAAATTATGACCTGTATAAGCTTTGTTGTGACTCTGTCCATTTGTTTGATCATCGAATTTGATCTTTTACCAACGTTGAAATATGGCAACCATGTACTTCAATGGGTAAACATCGAAGGACATTGACCATTTAGTCGACGTTTATTAATTGAATTTTGAATTCATTTTCAACGATCAATGACATTTAAGATTAAAATAAAATGAAAAAAATTCACTCAATTTTATTTTTAGGAAAAATATTTACACAAATATTAGGTTGTCCAATAAGTTCTTGCCGTTTTTCGGATGAAAAGAAATCTAAAAAAACGGCGAGAACTTATGGGACGACTCAATATTTTTTTCATATTTTCAAAATTGAAAATATGAAAAGTGAACGGCATCATCATCAATTTAGGTCGACCAAATAAACATCATTTTTGCATCATTTTCAGTTCAATTTTCATTTTCTATTTCAAGATATCAATGATCAATGATATTCAGATGCTCATGGATGATATTAATTTTGGTAAAATCATAATCAAATGAGAATCATCTGACATCATATCTATAGCCATATGCTTATGATCTATGATGATTATGATCAAGGCTGATTTGAACTTTAATTAATTAATATTTTTGAAAAAAATAAATAACAAATGAATGAATGTGAATAAACTATGTGATGAGGTTGTTGGTTGTGGTAATATTCAATGGTGATCGTCCAGTGGTGATATTATCATCAAAGTATTGAAGCTACTGAATGAAAATATTGGGCTATCCGGAAAGTTCTGGCCGATTTTCATGAGCAACTCTATTGTGATTAATCGGGATGAACTTTTCGGACAGTCTAATATTTTCAAAGTGAAAAATAAATATTCACTCAGGGAAAGTTTATGACATTTTCACATGAAAATTTACAATTTTAGATTTAAATTTAAATTGAAATGAAATGAAATGGTTCTATTTTGGAAACAAATTGCAAGAAATTGCCAAAATTTACAAAAATCGAGAGTGATTTTGATTCATATCAATACTGATAATAATACTGATAAGGTATTTTCATAAGGTTATAGGCTTCGAAAATGAAATCGAAATTTAAAAATTACAATTTTTAAGAGTAAAACTTGTATCATCATCAAACGGTTTAATGATTGTCAATGATTATCAGTAGTTAGGTGATTCTCTTTTGAGGGAAAAATTTTGTCATTTTCTGGTTATCTGATTATGATAATTCGAAATTACTGTTTTTTTCCTCACCACCCTTGTTACATAATCAATTGGTTCAAGCTAGTATCATATCAATTAATTGATGATGCTAAAATAAGTATAAATCCGAACAAGTGAGAGTGATTCAATTTTTACCATCGTTTTAAGGTGATAATCGGATCGGATTTTTTTTTTGTCCGAAGATGGAAACATATAAATATTGGCTCGATTTGTTGGATTTTGGATTCATTTTTGTTTAATTTCAATTATTTGAATCGGATCTACTCATATTTTCGGTGATTGGTGATTTTCATTGACTGATTCGGCTCATTTCCAATTAGTACACATTTCACCATAACAATTGTAAAATGTACCTGATACAAGTATTGATCATTACAACGACGATGGCGGCCATGATTCAATCATTACCATATTCAGGTGGGTTACGAAATACGAAAACAATTGGTCGAATTGGTGCTGGTGATATGATTCGTCTCGGTCAAAATAATGGTGGAATCTTAACGCAACAACATCGTAATGCCCACAATAATTATGCATCATTGTTTCGTTCATTGACTGCAAATACTGGGACTAGTGGTGCTGTCGGTGCTCCAGGCATTATACCGATAACAGTTCAAACGAAACATAATATTGAATATAAAGATATTCCTTCGTCGGGTACTATTCAAACGGCAACTGTTGAAGGTAAGTTATTCAGGCATATGTCTGATGATTGACTAATCATAATTCATTCGATTAATTACGATTAGTTGGCGCCAAATCGATACCGATCAACATTATATTCCGTTCAGCATCATCATCGTTGAATGTGCTACAAAAACATCAAGGTGCAATCGGTGATACACAAGAATCAACATCTGAAGATGAACCACATCGGTTGTTGCATACGGTAACCAAACCAATCATACAAGAAATACATGAAGTTATATCACCATATCGAAAAATATTGCAAGAAGTACATCCAGTACAAGAAGAAATTAAAACTGTTGTTGCAAAAAATAGTGGTAATATTAATCTTGGCAGCAATCAACAGCCAGTAGCCAGTGGTCAAAGTGGTAGACCATTAATAGTGACTAGTGCTAATACTCAATATGCAGCTGCTGCATCGAATACAAAAAATCATCACATTCAAGCATCACCATTAATTCTTGATTCACTGGATTCATCAAGTGAAGATGATCTAATCGATAATAGCAGTGGTGCACAAACAGATTTTCAAAAATTAATACACGGTACAAATGCAATCATTTCATCTACATCCATTCTAAAAGGTACCGATATTGATGGTAAATCAATACCGAAAACATTGGATCAAAGTTTATCGAAATCAGTGGCGGCAATGTTGAAAACGCCTTCGATGCAATCGGTTAAAAATAAATCACCATCACCATCACCATCATCACAATCAACATCGATATCATTATCTACTTCATCATCATCCTCATCATCATCGGCTGTAGCACCATCATCATCACCATCATTGAAATCATTCCAGGTTTAAATTTTTAAAATTTTAAATTAAAACATTAAATCGAGTCATTATGTAACTAAAACAATTCAAACAAAGACTAATTATGGAAACACTTATTATTATCATCATCGCTCAAATCAAACACACGTACACCCATATCTACAACATTTGAAATGTTGATTTCAAATGATGAAAACATTAATTATTAATAATTGAAAATTAATTGTATTAAAGTATAAATCTTAAAAAAAATGAATTATTATTGTTAGATCGTCCTGAAAATTTTTGCCGATTTTCAAACATTTGTCAATTAGTAAATTGGCAAAAACTTTCGGGACAACCTAATACAATCAAATGAATTATTATTAATCGAATGGAATTGATAATCAGCTGATTACAGATGAATTATTAATCAAAGGATTACAAATGAATCAAAAATGATTAATTGAATTGCATTGAATCGATTGCATCGAATGGGGAAATTTATTTATTTTGATTTTAATTTTTTGTTTGATTTAAAAATATATTTTTCTCATCAAGCAATTCGTAGAAGAACTCAATTTCTTTAATTTCCATTTTCCGAAGAAATTCATTGATTTTGGTAGAATTCCATGCAATTCAATTGAATCTCATGTTGATTGAACCACCTGTTGAATACATTTTGCAAAAAAAATTGCGTTATTTTTCAATGATCATCATCATTATTTTCAAAAGGTGTAAATGATGATATTATCATTTTAAATTTTGTATTCATTTATAAATAAATCATTGTGTGAATGTGTCTCATGAATTTTCATGGGAATTTTTTTTTCAATTTTATTAATCCATTAATTATTATTATTGGAAATTAATTAATTAATCAATTACAAATCAAATGATATGATGTGAATTTTTATATTTGAATTATTAGGTTGTCCGATAAGTTTTTGCCGATTATATCGTAGGAAATCATTCGAAAATCGACAAGAACTTATCGGACAACCTAATACTTTGAAACATTTTTTTTTCGAGTGTAATCGAATCAAATAAAATCAAATGAAATCAAATAAAATCAAATGAAATCAAATTGAAATCAAAGGGTTTGGGTGTGTGTCTGCGTGTGTGTGTGAATTAAAGCGATCGTAAATCACAATAATTGATTCTAAATAATTGAGTCTGGACAATTGAATGTCTGTGTGTGTAATAAATGATGAGAAATAGTCAAAATTACCTGGAAAAATATCAATAAAATTTTTAAAAATTTAAAAAATTCAAAAACTTATAAATCAATGAATAATGAATAATGAATGATGAATGAATGATGATTGAGAAATTGAAATTTTGAAAAATTTTGAATTTTAAATTTCAAAAATTCAAAAATTTATTATTTTTTTGAATTTTGAATTTTTTGAATTGTTTAATTGTAATTTTGAATTGAATTGATTGTTTGATTCAATTTGTACTAATTGAAATTTGTATTATTTCAATTTTTGAAAATTTTCTTAGGATTTA
Organism: Psoroptes ovis; assembly: GCA_002943765.1. Classification (NCBI taxonomy): domain Eukaryota; kingdom Metazoa; phylum Arthropoda; class Arachnida; order Sarcoptiformes; family Psoroptidae; genus Psoroptes; species Psoroptes ovis. The sequence continues at coordinate 4,039,343 of PQWQ01000003.1, read as the reverse complement.
GGGACACAAATCACGATTCAAATTAATTTTTTGTTGGATGTCGTAAATATTTTTGTGTTTTCAAATGTTTAATTTAAGTTATTTGTAGCTCTGTGTAGCTTTGGCAGCCAAAGCCAAAGCAGCCAAAGACTAAGCAATTAAAACACAAGCCAACATTTTCAAATATTTTGCTTCAATGTTTCACCTTGAATATTTTATTTTGAAAAATTAAAATGTTTTCAATTTTTGAAAATGAATAATACTTGTTTTATTTTGTTTTGTTTATTCATGTTCATCATCATCATAAGACTTCAAATACAATTCAATAGAATCAATATTAAAACATCAATTTATTCATGTTAATATCAATATGATCATTGATGATAACAAATTTTGGTCAAACGCATTTGATCAAAATTATTTGTGCTTGTGTTTTGTACGTATTTGTGTTGGCATTGGATGATTATTCGATTGAATGGGATGATTATATCATTGATTATGCCAGTTAAATGATGATTATACAACTGGTCCGTTGTGTGTAGATATCATTAATGATTGATTATTTATGATAATCAAATATCGAAATAGTTGAATTAATTAATCACAATTTATAGTACAGGTATGCCATACAACGTGGTCATTAGGCCATCATCGATCGCTTTACGATATTGTTGTATCAGTTCATTACGCATCAATGTTTGCCATGATTCGATTTGTTGTTGTTGTTGCTGATCTTTATGTTGTTGTTGTCGTCGCTGTTGTTTATGTCGATGTTTTTCTATGGATTTCATTGTTTCCATCGCCGCTAATTGTTGATCAATTTGTGGATTCTCGATTACATACATCATTTCATTTCGTGAATAAGGTTGTTGTTGGTGTTGCTGGTGTTGTTGCTGCTGTTGAAATTCTTGATGATTCTGATAATGAAGATTATAGTTTTGTTGCGGCTGTTGTTGTTTTTGATCATGATTTGTTTGATTATTACTAGCAGGTTGTTGTTGTGTACTTATTATCGTATTAATCGTCTCTTTGACTGGTTCAATTTTTTGCTCTACAAATCGATATGGCGTGATGATTTCATAAATTTCTTGTATGATTGGCTTGCGGACAACATGTATCAATCGATGTGGTTCATCGTTTGATTGTGTTTCTTCATTAACACCGACATTCGAATTTGAATGTTCGTGGATTACATTCAAATTACTTGAACTTGATCGTAATATTAATGTTATTGGTATTGGATTTGCTGGTACTTGTATGGTCACCGGTTTAGTACTGTCCATTGATGATTCAATATTGTTGAATATTACACGATGTTTACGTTCGATTGCTGCTTGAACGACATTATTCATAGAATTTGATTGAAATGCTTGATTTGATTGTTGTTGTTGTTGCTGTTGAATTGTTGAATATCGACACCAAACACCGCTCAACTGATGGCAAATAATCAAAACAAAAACTATCGAAAACGTTTGATTTACATTCATTTTCATTTGAGAAGATGAGACCAAAGACAATTCCAAACAAAATAAGGGACAAAAAATGATATTTTTGAAAATATCAATCAAACAAATGGATAAACAGCTAGATCAAACACATTGGTCATTTTTCCAAATTGAAAATGAATGCGAAAATATGCGAAAATTTCTTTCACGTTTGTGACCAGTAAAATGACCATTTTCATCATCGTTTGTTCTCATGAAACATGAGAGACATGAAAGGATTATTCGAATGAATAAATGAAAATTGAAAACTTAACCAAAAATCATCAATCGAAATTCATCAATCGATTGATCAAACGAGTAAATGACAAATGGCATATCGGACTATTGTAAAATTTAAAAGAAATATGTATTTAAATAAACTTAGAAGAAAATTTAAAATAGAAAAGAAAATACATTCAAATTAATATCTTTTACAACATTGTTGATTATGTGATTATGATGATGATGATGTGATGTGAACACAAACATTTGTCAAAAATTTAAATTGATTATATCATTAGTTTAGTGTGAATAAGTGTGTATGTGTGTGTGTGTGTGTGTACATGGGTTAAGTATGTATTGAAAAATATTTAAAAAAGGAGGAAAATATATTTAAAATAACTCTTGGGAAAATTTAACTCTTTTTGATAGGATTCATAGAATACATTGCTTATATTTTCAGATGACGATGATGATCGACCATTTAGAAGATGTTCAAAGGGTTTGAATGGCTTTAATCTTTAAGCTTTATAAGGTATTAATCTTCTATTGAGCTGATGAAATAATTTCAACATTTGCCGGATTCGATGTTTTCGTTCCTGGTTCATTGGTTTCGACACGTGCTGAAAATCCGTTTGCATCCGATGTATATGATACAATACGATAAAGACCAGTTTGTGGATTTTGATATGAATATTGACCAACAATATTACCTTGTGCATCACCTTGTTCTTGTCGTTGTGAAATGGTACCATTTTCATCAACCGATTCATAATTGAATGAATATGGTTCCGGTGCTTCATCTTGTTCTGCTTGTCGTACGTTACGTTGAATTGTTTGCAACAGATTACGGCAAACAATTTGTTCATTGAAAATGACCATACAAATGGCCAACAATACAATCACACGCTATAGTTCATAATAGAACGAAATAATGAATATTTAAAACCAAAATCATTGAATTATTCAGGATAAGTTTCAAAATTCAAAAAACTTACTTTGATCATTTTGTTCAAGCGTAGAATTCTCGTGAATTTTCAAAAATTTCAAATAATAAACAACAGCAAAAATCTATGTGGGAAATCTACAATCCATGCTTATTTATATATCGGCTGAAAAAAGTGAAAAAATGCTGCAAAAACTGAAAAACAAAAATAACAAAAATGGTGATCATCCATGTTCATCATCAATGAATGTGTTTAAATCAATGTGTTTTACATTTTGAATAAATTAAAAATTAAATTAAAATGAATGAATAAATGAATTGTGAATGTGTTTGTGTTTTATTGGCAAAAAATAGCATCATCATAGCATGATCATCATCATCATACACAATCACACACACATCAATGTCCAAATCAAGCACGTATTTCTATGTTTGTACGTACATAGAACATACATACAAACATACGCAGCATAACATTTTATTGATAACGGAATCACAAATTAAAATTTTCAATGAATATTGCCATCATCGCCATAATATTATACGAACACAAGTGTGAATCTGACAAAAAGATGCTAAAAAAACGAAATATATTAGGCTGTCCGAAAAGTTTTTGCCGATTATTTTGTAGAGAATAATGAGAAAACCGGCAACAACTTATCGGCCAACCTAATATATTTTCATTTATTTGTATATTAGGTTGTCCGAAAAGTTCATTCCGCTCTAACAATGATGGAGTTGCTGCTTGAAAATCAGCCAAAACTTTTCGGACAACCTTGTAATATTTGTGATTGACTAAAAAAAGAAAAATTTGAATTTTGAAAATTTTTAATTAATTAAAAACACGCATAAAATCGCGTGCTTGTTTGTTGTTGTTATTGTTGTTATTTCCAATTCAGTGCTATTTTTTTCATATTTGTTGATTTGTTGATTTGTTATTTTTCTAGTTTCTTCTCGAAGATTATTCCAAATCGTAAAATCTTTAGAAAATGAATAATCTTAAGAAAATCGAATCTTAAATGGCAAAATACACAAGAAATAGATTCCTTGAATCGTTTCGTGTGTTCTACGCGAATCGAAATTTGTTTTTGTAAATTTTTCTCGAAAAATAACAAAATTCAAATTAACAAATTCAAAATTTCAATTCCAATATTGTTTTTACGCTTTAAGACATGGAGTTATCCTCGCTGTTTATGTTAAGCTTACACCTTACACAGCTTAAATCTCCGAGTAACATGTTTTCAGCCATGTATATTCAACCTCGAACATCTTCACTTGTTTTTGTTTTTGCATCATTTTTCATTTGATTCATTCATTGATTCTAGAAAATGATCAATTTCAAAGATATTTACGAAGATATTTCTGAGATATTTACGAAGATATTTCAAATATTCAATCATTGATTTGATCGTGTATGTGCAAGTTTGTGCCAGTTTTAAATGCAAAAATTGCGTTTTAAAATATTTAATTTGTTAAATAGAAAAATAGCCGTTAGTCATACACATATATATTACACTTGTTTCGTTTTTGAATTTTTGAATTTTCAATGGCAAATTTTTCGAATCATTTGAATTCAATTGAATTGAATCCAAACGATTGAATCAAATACAATTGAATCCAAGACAATTGAACATTAATCAAAGCAAATGAATGAATGAATGTGAACATAAAGATCGATATGATCAAAGTAAAGTTCAAGAATTTTTTCAGTTTCCCAGTATAATTTCAGATTTTTTCCTTTGGGATTTCAGGAATATTTCAAATAATTTTCTGAAATTTTTGAATTAAAAACAATTAATTTCAAATAATCATAACTTAGAATCATGAGAATGATTTAAGACGTTTCAAAACATAAATTTTTGAAAAAATTCAATGATATTTTTAAAGGAAGATTTCCTATGAAGATTTAAATGGTGAGATTTGTTTCAAATGTTTATTTAAAATGTTTTCAAATCATGAAGACATCATGTTTTACAAATCGCATTCACACTGCCGCCAACGATGTTCAAGACACTGTTGTTGTTGTTGTGCTTGTTCGCACAGGCAGAGTCTGCAATATCTGTACAAATACAGGAAAATGACCATCAAATCGTTGCAAATCCCTGTATGTTTCTTAGGAAAAGTTTTGAATTTTCAAAAATTTAAATTTTTTAAAATTTTTCTTAAAAATTTCAAATTTTCAATGTTCAAACATCCCTGTTGTTGCTGCATGCATACATGTATAACTGTTGCTTATGATGAAGCTTTAGTTTTAATTTTAAATGGATCATCTTCATTATCTTCATTATCATCGCTTTTGATTTATCATTGATTTTGATTTGTTTTGAAGTTTCAATTTTCAATTTTTTGAAATTTTGAAAATTCAAAACATTTTGAAAAACATTTTGAAAACCAATAATGCACATCAGCCTCGTTACAGACCATTATCAACACGAGTCAATCGAATATTCAAAATAAAAATAATCAAATATTCAATATTCGAATCAATTTGCATACAAGGTGGTACATTGATCAAAGATAAATCAAAAAAACATTTCAGGAATTCCATATTTAAATTTTGAAAGAAAAAAACAATTCTTCAAGTTGATTCAAACTGATTCAAGCTGATTTCAAATTGATTTTAAAGATTTCATTGATTGATCGCATCTTTTAATTCATATTTTGATGATTAATTAATTAATAATTCAAAATCGTAATAATAATAATAATAACAATCTTAATGTGTGTCTATCCATTTGTACAGGTGTAAATTTCTTAATTACATCGCCGATGATCTTCTTTTTTTTTCTCTGAGGAACATTTAAAACAAACATTTATTTCTGTCTTCCCAAAAAGATGATGTCTTCCAAATTGATTAAGATGTTTCAAAGAAATTTAAAAAAAAAAAATTCAGATCACCTTCATGTTTTTGATGTCCCGTAAACAATTATTGTCAATGAATACGATGCTTCATTTGAAAATTGAATGAATGAACGATGTTAATGTTATATTGATTGATGAATTGAACGATAATAATTATCATAAGCGATCATCATCATCATTTTGAATACACAAATACAAATATTATCATATTTAAAGCTATTTGAATATTTCAAAAATAATAAAATGAAATCATAATTCACGGTTCAATTAAAATTAAGAAATTAATGGACAAATGTTTTTATTTTATTTTTTATTATTATGATTATTAATGAGATTTAATCCGTATTGAAGAATATATGTTCGTATTGAAAATACATGAAATTAATTGATTATTAATTAAAAACACACAGAAAAAAAATTATGCTCCTTCGATCGATGAATGATTAGCTTTTCTTAATTTTAAATGTTAATAATCTAAAATATATTCGTGTGTGTGTGTGTCTGAGTGTGTATGAGTGTATTCAATGTCTTCGAATCAATGGTTTATTTTTAAAAATTAATAAAAAATCAATGAATGTTCCATCGTTTTGTTCGAGGCCTTCGCTTGTTCATTGGTTTATGCTTTTGGACGATTAGCTGCGGCAGCTTGTGCAGCAGCAGCTACAGCATTTTGACGATCTTCCGATACTTCTTCGACAGTGAAACCAGCATCGGCTGAATCGGCATTAATTAAACCTTCTTCATTTGATGAGATTGTTGCCTGGATTTTTTTCGAAAATATTTTCAATGATTGATGATCGTAGAATTAATGAATTTTTCGGTTGGAATGGAATGAAGGATTTAATGTAATTTTTTAATTAGTAATTAAAACTTACCTTGAAACCATCTGGGCCGGCTGTATAATCGACACGACGGCGACGACCTTCGGCATCGATTATATGATAAAAACCGACAATATTGCCTGATATATCTTGTCGTTCTTCACGAGTTAATTGAGCACCACTTTCTTCATCATTTACTGCGAATGAAAATGAATATGGTTCTGGAGCTGGATGTGGACCACCTTCTTCACTGTCTCCTTCATCATCACGTTCGCGGGATGGACCAGCTGAGGCTGAAGATGAGAATGGTCGTGATGGTGCCGGACCTGCTGGCACTGGACCACTTGGCGATCGACTTGGACTAAATGGAGATGATGGACCTGATGGACCACTTGGCAATCGACTTCGGCTCAACGGAGATGCTACACCTGTTGGGGCTGAAGGACCTGATGGACTAAATGGTGACGGACCGCTTGGCAATCGGGTTTGGCTAAATGGAGATGGACCTGATGGACCTGACGGTCCTGACGGGCCTGAAGGACCTGATGGGCCTGATGGACCTGACGGGCCTGATGGACCGGACGGGCCTGATGGTCCTGAAGGACCTGATGGGCCGAATGGACCTGATGGGCCTGATGGACCTGACGGGCCTGATGGTCCTGAAGGACCTGATGGGCCGAATGGACCTGATGGACCTGACGGGCCTGATGGTCCTGAAGGACCTGATGGGCCGAATGGACCTGATGGGCCTGATGGACCTGACGGGCCTGATGGTCCTGAAGGACCTGATGGGCCGAATGGACCTGATGGGCCTGATGGGCCTGATGGTCCTGACGGGCCTGAAGGACCTGATGGGCCTGATGGACCAGATGGACCACTTGGCGATCGGCTCGGGCTGAATGGAGATGATGGGCCTGATGGGCCTGCTGGTGACGGACCTGATGGACCACTTGGCAATCGATTTCGGCTTAACGGAGATGCTACACCTGATGGGGCTGAAGGACCTGATGGACTAAATGGTGACGGACCGCTTGGCAATCGAGTTTGGCTAAATGGAGATGGACCTGATGGGCCTGATGGTCCTGATGGACCTGATGGGCCTGATGGACCTGACGGGCCTGATGGTCCTGAAGGACCTGATGGGCCTGATGGACCTGACGGGCCTGATGGTCCTGAAGGACCTGATGGGCCAAATGGACCTGATGGGCCTGAAGGACCTGAAGGACCTGATGGGCCTGATGGGCCAAATGGACCTGATGGACCGGATGGACCTGATGGACCACTTGGCGATCGATCTCGGCTTAACGGCGATGCTGTTCCTGATGGCAATCGGCTTGAGTCAAATGGAGATGATGGGCTTGAAGGACTTGATGGTGATGGTCGTGAAGGAAGCGGTCGTCTCGGAGTTTGACCAGCATTGGCAGCATCTGGTCGTGGTCCAGCAAATGGCGAAGGTGCTTCTGGACCAGTTCGTTCAGTTGAAAGTATTGAATTAGAATCAATATGCTATCGATTTATGATTAGAAAAAATGGTTGGAAAAAATTTAAAATTTAAGATGGAAATAAATTCGCGAAATATGTTTGAAAAAATTTGAAAAAAAAATTCATACTGTTTGACTAATTCTTGGCGGTGGTACTAATGGTTTTGTTGGACTTTTGGCCAATGCTTTACGACCAGGACTAAGTGCCGGATTAACAAATGTTCGACCTTTTTGGCCATAAACATTGATGACCATTAATGTAATGGTCAATCCTATTATTATAAACTAAATTTTTTTTTCGTAAATTCAAATAAAAAAATTTGAAAATATTCCCAAATATATTTTTACAGAAAATATTTAAAATAAATTCTAATCTTACCTTTTGCATGACTGGATGATATTAATCAAAATGATGGAAACAATAATAATCAATGAAAAACTAATCAAAATTTGAAAATTCAAAAAAAAAAAAAAAATTCGAAAAATGATTATTCACGGATCTAAAATCGCATCATTTGAAATATTTGAAATGAATCGCATCAAATTCACGGCACGAAACAAGTGACCATTCTCAAAACATACTTGCGTTTGCTGTGTTTGGCTGATGTATTGTAGAATACTGATTCTTTAAATTTTTGAATTTTTGAAAAAATGAAAAAATGAAAAATGAAATGAAATAAAATAAATATTCGTGTTTATGGATATTCGACACACGAAACAAAAGCAAATTAACGAATAATTGAAAAATTGATTTTGGAATTATTTGAAAATTATTTGATTTGAAAAATTTGAAAATTTATTTTCGTTTTCACTTTATTCATTCATTCATTCATTCATTCATTCCAATCATTGATTCATGGATTCAATTCACACAAAAAAACAAAATCAAATTCACTGAAAAAAAATAAAGACAAATCTGAATGAATTTGTAAGACCTTTTTAAATGAATGTCTGTGTGAATGTTTCGTTTGTTTGTTTGATCCAAACCTTTTTCTTATTTATTTATTTGAAGAAGAACATAAATAATTTATTTCTTCTTCTTCTTCTTCTTCTTCTTCATTTTTCTTTGTTTCATTTCGTTTTGATGAATCGTTTTACTGATGATAATGGTGATGATGACCATCATCAGACATCTTCACCACCACCACCACGACCACCATCGCCATCATCGCCATAGCCATTATCGCCACCATCAATGATCATCATCAATAAATTATTGTTGATGATATATTATGGACTATGGTGAATAGCTAATTATCATTATCATTTTCAATATTATTAATTGTAAGAATTATTAATATAAATTTAATATTTCTCTTCAAATCTTGTGTGTTTGTATTTGTATTTGTTTATTTCTGAGTGTAAATGAATGAATATTTATTTTTTCAAAATATAAATAAATATTTTTTGTGGATGAAATATTTTTTTCTTAGGAAAAAATGGATGTATATCTTCTCTTCATTATGTTTATTTTGATGATGGATTTATGATTGGATTATATTGATATACATGTGTGTGTGTGTGTGTGTGTGTTCCAATGAAAGTGAAAAAATCCAAAATTTTTGAAAATTTAAAACAAAAATATTCATCAATTTCAATTCAATACGATATATAATTCATAATTTAATTCATATTTTTTCTGTTTTCCAATTCAAAGAAATTCATTGGAAATTTAATTTATCAATTTCCATTTTATTTATTTCTCATTAAAACAAAATAAATGAAATAAATAAATACATGGATTTGAAAAAGAGCTTAGCCCTGTATTAGAGCTTGTATTCTAAGCTAGCATAAAGCCTGTTCCAGGATCATCTTTTGATCATTATCATTGTTAAAAATCAAATACTAACAGCTATGATACATTTGAGATGTTTATTTGATGATAATGTTTATTATGAAGAGTAATTTGAAATTTAATTCCATATTAATCAATAATTTAATGTGCATATGTTTTCATATGTATTTAATCATATCATATCATTATCATCAAATGAAAGATTGACCACCTTTTTTTTGCACACACACACGCACAGATACACAAACATACGCCATACATTTTCATGTTTATTTCATTTTAATAATTTGTTGATGGAACATAATCATTGATTATTAATCATTTATTCATTGATTTTCAAAGGTGGTGGCCGCAAAGGTGGGTGGACAATTATCATAAGCATCATCAAAAGCATCATAATTATAACATCAAAAGGCTTGTCATTTGTAATTCGAAATTGTTTCGGGTCTTGGAATTTCCAGGATTGATGCGGAAAACGTTCCGCAAGTTTTCGTATTCGTGGTATTGAATGTGGTCAAACAAATTTGACTTTTTCAATGCTGCGCAAGTAAAATTCGAAATCAATAATCCTTGAAATCCTTGATGATAATTGTCAAAATATGTTGACAACAATAGCGAGAGCCACCAAACAGCAGTAGCTACCGATCATCATTCAAAGTCATTTGAAATCACATCAAATCAAAGCCAATTATCAGTCATTTTCCCCCCGGATAATTTGCGGCCAAGACATGAAATATGTCCGTAGAAATACATCATACGCATCAATCGATCAATCATTCATTCATTGATTCATCTTAAATTTTTGAATTTAAACGATTAAATTTGAATTCAAATTTAAAATGATTAAATTTAAAATTACAAATTCAAATTCAAATTTAAAAATCAATAAATATTTACGATCGTCTCTTCGTGATTTCACATTGATTTGAAAATCAATGATTTTGCTTACTGCAGACAGGAATGTCAATGCCGCCGTTGTAATTTATTGGCCAAATCAAATTCATCATTGATTTCAATCCTTAACCTACAAATATTTCTAAGATGATAATTGAATAATTGAATTTGTAAAATAATCAAAAAAAAAGGTTTCCCATTGACAAGACGATGATTATTATTTTCTATAATCTTCGATCACTAATCATAAATGAATACATTATTATGTTCATTTACTTCTTAGGAATCAAATTTCTAATAATTTTTGAAATGTTTAATTTACAAATTTTATGAATTTTAAATTTTCAAAATTTTAAATTTCTTAAATTTCAAAATTTCAAGTTTCTCGTCGATCGTCTATCTGTCTCCTACTCAATCACAACGATCATGGCATAGACCACCATCGAACAGATCGTCCATAAATGCGTTAATAAGCAAATTTGCAAAAGTCTCAAGACTATACCTTCAAGACTACGAAAGAGTTATCGCGCATTGTATCGTAACATGAAACGGAACAATTATCAATCATTCAAAAACGGAACAATTATCAAGCAATGAACATGAACATGAACACATGAAACTGTCGATTGACCTTTACTAAAAGCAGTAATAAATATTTATTTAGCCAACATCTATCTATTCATTCGAGCTGAATAGATGCATTTGAATGAAGAAATGCATTTGAAATTGATGATGATGATGATGATGATGATGATAATGATGAACGATGAACGATCGATTGATTGGTTTACCAATAATTAATTTATGATATTTTACATCTTTAAAAACTTTGATTCGTCTTCGAAATTTTCAAAAAATTAATGATCATATCGAATTCGATTAATTGAATTGAATTTGAAAGAAAAAAAACAAATGAATTTCTTTGCTCATTCATCATTGATGAATTGAATACATTATCATTGAAAATATTTGTAAAGAAATAAATATTTGAAAAAATAAACATTTGTATTAGGCTCAGTCCGAAAAGTTCTCGCCTCTTAATCACAATAGAGTTGCTCATTAAAATCGGCCAAAACTTTTCGGACAACCTTATAAATAAATCAATTGAAATGAATATATATTTGTGATTGCATCTTCACATGATTTATTATTAATCATTTTCAATCAAACAAACATACACATATATTCTGAACCATCTTGATGATCATCATCATCAGCTGATGATGATGATGCATGGCAAATTTGTTGAATTGAATATTTGTTGATTTGCCGTGATTGAAAACATTTTGAAAGTTTGAAAATTTGAAAAACAAATGAATTCTAATGAACATCATATTCATTGATGGATCATTCATTCATTTATTGGACTTTCAAAGTAAAAACAAACAAGCAAAACGAATTCGAAACAATCATAATTAATAATAATTAATGAATTAATGAACAACAACCACTTGTTGCTCATCAAATTTTACATTTCTTTAAAAATTCCTTAAGGAAATGCAATGAAATATTAGGTTGTCCATAAAGTTTTGGTCAATTTTCATGAAACAAATGAATTGATTAAACGGTATGAACTTTTCGGACAGCCTAATATGTGAATGTTTTTCAAACGACAAGCTAATCATCAATCAATTAAATTTGAGGGAATTTTTCGATGTTTTTCATTTTGATTTTTGATTTGATTCAACGAAATTGAACATTTATTTGTTCCTGGAAATTTTGAATTTGAATTTTTTGAAATTTTTCAAATATTTTTCAACATTTATAAACGCCATCTGCGTTATCGACGAGCAATTCGTATTAGAAATGTACGAATTTCCATCGGTGCAATCGAAATGATCATTTTATCCTTGTTATAATTGGATTTGGTCGATGAATTCGACTCGATGATTCGATTCGATTGATTGTTATTCTCCGATAAATAATTGAAACGTAAACGATTTTTAATCATATGATCTAAATGTTGATTTGCTGCCAACGTCATTTCTTCATAATCAATTATTGCGAACGCTTTGAACAATATTCGCATGTCAATTTCTACGGATCCATTTTTTGATGAAAAATTTTCTAAACGCATCAACAAACGATCCGATGTCCATTGTTCTAATGTTAACAAATGAATTCCATCTGGTAATGATGCTTGTTGAAGTAATGAATATTGATTCAATATGTAACGATCAACACTGAAACGATTATCATCAATTGAATCGATTCGAGAAAATGCCATAATCGGTTCTTGATGGAATTCTTTTGCCAAACTTCGTGTGACTTCTTCATCATCGAATCGAATTAATCGATGTCTACACCGGATAACAAGACCATTACCATCGTAACCGGTTTCATTCAAAGCTTCATCAACACCGAAACCATCATCATGTAGCATTCGTCGATGTACCATTAATTCAATCATACCATCTTGAGGACTTGTACCACCTTCAGACCTATCAGTTAATACAGCGAATGGATAAGAACTACCAAATAAAACTATACGAGAATTGACTGGATAATAATTGCCAGCAATAGGTTCTTCAATTGAATATGGCCATGTTGGACGATAATTCCATTGACGTTCAATTAATTGTCGTCCATTTGAATCGGTGAAAAATTTACCTTCGGTTACTTGAGTGCTATTATATTGTACCACGATTTCTTTACCAATATTATCTGCGATAGAAATCGGTCCAACTACAAAATCAAATTCGGCATATTTACTATCCGTTGTCATACGTATAATTTGTCCAACATTTGAATCGAATCGTTGATGAACTTCTTGTACAATACCGAATAGAGTATCATTATACAGTAAAGCTTCGACTATGTGTCCATAGGATTTAGTTTTTTGTTCTCGTGGTCGAAATATGTATGCACCACTTGAACGATTAGTTCGAACCAGATTGTCACCAGCAGCACTTTCATAATAACGGAAATTATTTTTCAATGTTGTTGTTTGATCAATGTCCCTAACAAAACCCGAGACTTGTCCAATCTCATCGAAAATTAAATTCATATCATATCCTTTTAATGTTATTGGGTCCGAAATTGATTGTGCTTGTAATAATAGAGCGGAATCGCTTGCCATCTTCAAAGAGGATCGTATCGTAAATGTTTGAATGTCTAATCCTTGTAAATTCACTTTAAAAACAATTTCAAGATTAGAATTTGGTCTTTTCGGTCGTTCAGGTATATCATGTATCCAATCAGGTATTGGCACTAATACAGCAGGTATTGATCGACCATAGCTATCATATACTTGATAAAAATATTTATCATTCACAGGCAAACGAATTCGATGACCGATCAATTCATGTGCCAACGGATTATAGATTGTTAAGATGAAACTATTACCACTTTCAGTCAATTGGCATGAGCTAATATTTAAATTGTTACAAAATTCCAATGGTCCTTGAGTGTTCGAATAGAATTGTCGGCCTAAATTTTTGGCTAATTTAGTGAAACTTTCGCGGATAACACTTTGACATTGTACGATTGCTGAATGAAGCATTCGAGCATAATCATTTGCCACATGTTGCTTTTCAGTTCCTGTGTCAAAACACAACAATCAATTAATCGAATTTTCAATTAATAATCAATGAAACAAACCTGCAACAGCATCATGATGCTGCATTACTCCCATCGCTTCACGTAGCTGCGTAATATTCGAATCAAATCGTCCCTGATTATCAACTAATGCATCCAATTGTTTACATGCTTGAAGCCAATTATTTCCAACTCTTTCCATTCGTTTCAATGCAGGTCTCGATGTATAATAACCAGTCCAATATGCATGTGGATCGGATGCATATGGAAAATAATCATCATGTTTCGTTGTCCATGTACGATTCGTATTCCATAATGCTTTTGTATAACATGATGGTGTCGAATATACTACACGAATATTTGAATTCTGGTTGTTAATGATTTGAATTAATTTGTCCATATTTTTATACCATTGATGAGCTGATTGATAATTGAAATCGGTGCCCATCGGAAACATAATATGATTAGTTGCATAATAATATGAATATTTCTTAGCCAACATTCGGAATTTGCCAATAATTTCAGGTACATTGTATTCTTCGGAATTGACATTATCAACAATCGGATCATCTTGACCTCCGACCAAATCCCAATCTAATCCTTTCGGTGGACCATAACCCATTTGCATCATACCGGCAAATATGTTGGCCTTATCACCAAGTTCATCTGAACCATGCCAAACATGTTCCAGAGTACGATGCATTTCACGAAATTCACGATCTTGATAATCTTCACGGGCGAAATACACAGCATCATAACCCATTTGGGCGTAAAGACTTGCTAATTCACGTGAATGACCAAATGGATCAATTTGCCAAGTGACTCTTGGTCTTCCACAATGGCCAAATGTATCGTTGAGACGACGTAATCCCCATGTAGATTGATCAATTAATGATTGATAATGAGTGGTCGCTTCATCAGGCATAGACCATCCACCATTTATGAATTCCAATTGACCTTTCAACCGAATCAATCAATCGATCAAATTCATTTCAGATTGAATTGTGAACTGAAATCAATACTTACCAGTACGAACTAATTCTTTAACAATCGAACGCATTTGTTCATCTTGTTCTTGCCACCATTTCCAAAAGAATGCTGTTTCAACATAAATAAATTTCCGCTGTTTATTATGAATCAATTCATCAACAACCGTATCCAAAATATATTGAACACCAGCATTTTGGATCCATTGTTTTGTACCATAATAATATTGATCAACCGTTTTCAACCAACCAACATCATCATGTGTATGTGGTACAAGATGAACGATTAATTTTTTCTTTTCCCAACATTCTCGGGGACATTTATCAAAATTGCATTTATTCGGTAAATTTTCTTCTAAATCAATTCGAATAGCATTCAATAGGTTCGATGTAGTCAAAATCAAAATTGACCATGATATTAGGATTGAAGTTTTCATTTAAAAACAAAATTATTTTATTGATTAATCAATCAATCAAAAGAACACAATGAAAAATGACAAATGAATAATGATGAACGATGCGTATTTGGGTGGCAGTTATTTATTCATTATTTATGTACACAAAAACACATTTGACAATTAATAATCAAAGCAGAAAGAAATAATAAAATGATAATCGCAGAAATGATAAAGAAAAATTGCTGATATATTAATCAATCAATCATATGAATCAATCAATCGACCAATCAATCAATCAATGGTTATCACTTCGATTGTTTGATTATGATTAGCATTATGATTATGGTTTGATTTTGAATTATTAATCATGCTAACACCACCATGTGAAATGACTGATGAACCATTATTATTATCATTATTACTACCATAATATTTAGTAATTGAACGAAAATTAAAACTAAATCGTTTTTTCAATGGTAATTGTTTCAGCGATGATCGTTCTTGAATTTTCCATTTAATTTTTTCAATTCGATCATTATTAATATTATTATTTGAATCGATTGTTGTTGAATCGTTTGACAATGATAATGAATGTTTCATTCGTATGCCATGATTTTTTACGAATTCGGTTGTAGATCGCCGTCGTACATGTTTGATTATGTTATAATTTTTTTTACAATCATCACAAATAATTATCCATGGTTTCGGGCCTTGACGAAAATAACGAAAATGTGAAAAAAATGATCTTGGCAATGGCCATGATGTTCTTTCTTGATTCATTCGCGATTTTTTCTTTGTATTATCTTTATCATTGTTATTATTATTATTATTATTATCAGTCGATTTATTATCCATATTTTCAATAGACTTTAATGATGCATCAATCATAATAATGATAATCAAAAAATCAATAAAAGGTCAACAAGCGATCACTGCGATAGTGAATGTTGATCGATAAAAATAGATATTCAAGCAACAAATATCATGCAGACATGAAACAAGTGTCGAACAAATTAATGTGTAAACATTTTTTCTTTTCTTCATTTTGCCATTTGGATTTACCATTGGTTGCACCATGGTAAATATAATGATCATTATTGGTCTGTATGTATTTACATGTGTGTAATTGGGCTGGTTTTGCGCGGTATTTTCGTTTTCCCTTTAATGTCAAAAATGCATTGCTATAAGAAAGCAGACATGTGTTTACCCATTTAACGATTTCTGAAGTAACCAGGAAAAAAATGAACATATTCACACACAGAGACAGTCATAAATATTTTAACCAGAACCAAAATAATGCTAAAGACTTTAAATTCTCTTGGAAATTTAAATTTTATTTCCATTCTGCGCCGATAGATGGCACACTTGGTGTATTTGAATATCACATTTTTCTTTGCTGCTACCACCCCTACAACTACTATTCATTGATTGGTCAAAATAAATTCATGAATGAAACAGGTAGTGGTCAAGAAAATTCAGATCGAATAAAAAAGGAATCAAAATGGTAGTGGTCAGTCGAATAGTAGGAGGAAAAAACATAAACAAACATCAACAACAACAACAACAACATGTACACAATTTAAAAGGGGGCAAAATGTTTTTTTTGAATTTTTAAAAAAATATGGGTAAAGTTGTGATGGTCATGGTGGTGGTGGTGGCGGTGGATGGATAGGGGGATGAATCAAAATGAAAACAAAACAAAGATACGCAAAAATGAAATGAACATTTTCAAGGCGTTGGCATGTTGCCTGATTATTTCGATTTTCGTTTGTTTTTCCTATTTTCTATGCTTCAAAACTGTTTATTTGAATAAATGTTTATTTGAATATTCATAATTTTTCATTATCATTCAATCACATTTATCGATCGATCGATTGATTAATTTGAATTTTGTCAACATTTGCATACACGACAATTGTCAATCATTCTATATTTTGAATTGTTTATGACCAATTCAGCCATCCATCCATCTGATTTATTCAATCATTTATGATCCTATGAATATAGCTTTGATATTATCATCGCAGATAAATAAATAATAAGAAATAAATGAAAAATAAACACAGAAATCTATGAGGAAATTATCAAGTGTTTATCATCATTCCTTTTCGTAAAGAAATAAGAAATCATTCCTTTCAATGTAAGTCACTTGTTTATTTAGGGAGTTTTTTTCAAAATTTTTTCCTTCAAAATTACTGATCATTCAATGATTATTACACTTGGTGCATCTTGCCGCCGGGTTCCTTGCGTGTGTATTGACAGCTAAATACGGCTGTCAATATTAAATGGAAAAAGAGTCAAATGTTGTTGGTTACACGATTAAACAAATAAGATAATAAGCAGCAATCGATCCTAAATTGAAATCAAAACAAATTTCAATTTGTTTTGATTTAATTTAGTTTTCAAAGAGTTGTTGCATGTATTGAATTATATAATGTCTTAAATCGTCTCTTAAATACATCAATACTGGTTGTAATTTCCTTAATTATTTCCTCATAGTGATAACTCGATCTTAACTGATTTCAATCAAATTTCAATTTAAAATTTCAAAATTTAATTACTCACGGTGAATTACTGTCATTTAAATGAATTATTCAATCATCAAATCATTCATCCAACCATCTAACCACCCATCAATCAATTCATCAACTCATCAATCAAAAATTTACAAATTTTCAAGGTTTTACAAAACATGGTTGAAATTCATTTGTTGATTTTGAATTGAATTGAATTAAACAAGTGAATATTAACGTGATAAGTGCATGTTGGTGTGTGTGTATTTGATTGTGCTGTGTTGGTGTAATATATGTGTGTTTTGTATGTTTGCAGATGTGCAGATGTTTACATTGGTGAAATTGACAATGAAACCTGTAATATTTTTTTTTTTGATTGAATCCAATGTGATGATTCATTTTCTTTGAATTAAAAACATTAATTCCGATTTAAATTGTACAATATTTTGATTTAATTTCAATTTCAATAGAGTTGAATTAGATTTGATTTGAATTAAATTTCCGTACCTTTCGTCGATTAACTATGTACAAACAAACAGTAAACAAGCCAACCACCCACATTGACAAGCATTTTTTGTGAATGAACCATTAACTCTGTAACTTAATTCAATGATTTAAATCGATTTCTCAAATTATTACTTTACTTTTGATGCTTCAATTCACTAAGGTGTTTATTATTTATCGTTTGAGTAATAAAATTTATTAATTTTATAATTTTTCATTTTGGAAAATTTGAAAAATTAATGAGTGAGTGAGAGATGTCATTTGATTTTAATTATTTTTTCAATTATTTTCTTAATTTTTTAATTATTTTCTGTTTTAATTATTCATATTTCTCATTTGTGTTTATGTGTTTTTCAACTGTTCTAATTAATTTTTTGCTTTTCAATTTAAATTTCTCAAATAGATCCTTGATAATCGCACGCTATGATGCTTATCCTATGTGATGATAAATGGTAATGAATTATCAAATCAAATGATTTGAATAGATTGACATTCAAAATTTTTAAAGAAAACAAAATTATCGATGAAGACATTTAATACTTAAATTCATTTAATGAAACAAATATCAAATAAATCTTTCAAAAATCAAAACATATTTTGTTTGTAAATCAATTACGATTATTAAACGATGGGCGGACGTTTATCGTCCTCATTGAATGATATACATAGTAGTTGTAATAATGATAATGCTGATGATGATGATGATGATGACATTTTAAATCGATCAATGAAAATGAAAAGTGAATCGGCTGCATCGACACCAACAACAGCAATGTATAACGGTATATCACCATCATCAATATCATTTAATCAATCATCATTATCATCACCAGCTAAATCGAAATCATTGAAAACCATTGGTTCACCAATATCAAAACAACGTAATAGCAATAAATTAAATAAAGGTATTAGTCTTGATTATCATTCAAATTATCAGCCATCAACCATGTTAATATCGGCAAGTGATATTGAACGTCCAGAAAAAAATGAATTGGAACGTAGATTTCAAAAAGGTAGGGTTTGGTTTTTTAAAAATTCAAATGATAATCATGGTTTTGGTTCTTTCAGTACTCACATCGATGGATTTACCACCGGACAAAGCAAAATTATTACGTGGTTATGATGACGAACGTAAATGGGAGTTGATACGTGATCAAGGAAAAATAACGGCTCGTCAATCACCTCAAGATTATTTAGACAAGCTGAAAACATATCTAGATCCAAAAGCATCGAAAAGTTCGAAAAAAATTCGTCAATTAGGTGGTGTTACATCAACACAAGTATTACGTGATCTTGAAATATCTCTTCGAACAAATTCAATTGAATGGGTTCGTGATTTTCTGTCGGAAAATAATCATGGTTTAGATATTCTGATTGAATATCTTAAATTTCGTTTACAAACACAAAAACAAGAACAATGGCTTGAATATCATAACGCTAATAATAATAATACCGGTACAGGAATCAATAATAGTTGCAATATTAATTATGGATCAAATATTACTCACTACAATAATACATCAACAGCTAATCTTGATTCAAGTCAAGAAAGTTTTCCATCATCAACAAACAGTACTAATCCATCGAATGGTTCGATTAATGGTCAACAATACACTCTACAACGGAGGCCATCATTTTTATTTTTTCGACAACATTCAACTAAAGTCAAGCTAGGTCAAGTTGGTGACGATGTACATGTGTGCATTATGTGTATGCGTGCCATAATGAATAATAAATTCGGTTTTAATCTGGTGATGGAACACAAATCGGCAATCAATTGTATTGCACTTTCAATGACACATAAATCATTGAGAACCAAATCATTAGTCTTGGAATTATTGGCTGCCATTTGTTTGGTAAAAGGTGGCCATCAAATGATATTAGCTGCATTCGATAATTTTAAAGAAGAAATTGGTGAAAAGCGGCGATTTCAAACATTAATGCATTATTTTATGAATTATGAACATTTTAACATTGATTTCATGGTCGCTTGTATGCAATTCATCAACATTATTGTACATTCGGTTGAAGATATGAATTTTCGTGTTTATTTACAATATGAATTCACGCAACTTGGTTTAGATGATTATTTGGAAAATAAATTACGCAATATGGAATCAGAAGATTTACTGGTACAAATACAAGCATATCTTGATAATGTATTTGATGTTGCTGCATTGATGGAAGATGCCGAGCAGAAGAATGTAGCATTAGAACAATGTCAGCAATTGATACAACAAGTAGCCAACGCACATGAAGCTGAACGTGATTGGGAATCTAAATTTCATGAACTCAAGCATGCTTATGATTCGATTGATCAAGATCGAGCTAATCTTGCTGAAATGAATCAAAGATTAAATGAAGAATTATGTAGGCTAAAACAATCTGTTTCCGAGCTAGAAGAATCTAAACGTCGTGAATCATTATTAGAATCACGTATCAATGAATTGAAACGTATGTCCACCAGTAGTGGTGGTGGTGGTGGTGGTGCTGATTCAAACCTAGTCAACAGTGATAATAATACCAATAATACTACCGGTTCCACATTTTCATCCACAACAACATCATCATCACCGTCTGTAGTGCCTCCAAGTCCCAAGTCTACAGCAGCACCAGCTCCACCACCACCACCGCCCCCTCCTCCACCTCCTCCTCCGCCGCCACCTCCATCATTAAGTATGGTTCCGCCACCGCCTCCACCACCAATGGCTTCTGGTGCTCTCGCATCGAATGCAAATGATTCTCATATGTTGATGACTTTGAAACGAACGTATCAAACTAAATATAAATTGCCGACATTCAATTGGGTACCTTTGAAGCCTAATCAAGTCAAAGGAACCATTTTTAATGATTTCCATGATGAAGAAAATATACTCAAAACAATCAATTTTGATGATTTCGAAGAACAATTTAAGCTAGGAATTAAATCTTTCGGTGGTAAAAAAGGTGGCATGATCGGTCAAGACCAACGTGATTCATCAGCTATGGCAAACGGAATCGGTGGTGGTAGCAATACTGGTGCACAGCGGTTTAAAGTGCCAGAAAAAGTATCCCTGCTACAACATAATAGGCTCCGAAATATGGCCATTTCAATGCGTAAAATTGATCTCGATACTGAAACAGTAGTGAAAGCTATACATTCATTTGATACAAATACATTATCGATGGATTACACTGAAGTATTGTTGCGTATGATACCGCAACCAGAAGAAATGAAATCATATCGTGAATATGAACGACAAGGTCGATCAATCGATGAAATGAATGATGTAGATAAATTCCTGCTACAAATGTCTAAAGTAGAACGATTAGAACCAAAATTGCGAATAATGTTCTATATGAACAATATTAATATGCCTGTTGATTCACCTTCAGCTTTTAATCAAAAACAAAATGGTAATGAATCAACGATGACAATCATAACGCAATATTTACAACGAATACAATCAATACGTGATGCAGCCATTGCTATACGGTCATCACCCGGTGTACGAGAAATACTTGAATATATACTTGTATTTGGTAATTATCTTAATTGCTCAACCCGAACTTTGGCCACAGCACCAGCATATGGTTTCAAACTGCAAACACTTGATTTGATTACTGAAACAAAATCATCGATTGATCGTTCACGATCCCTGTTACATTATTTAGTTGATGTGATAATGGCTAAAGAAAAACCTGGTGGTAATCATTCGGGACCAAGTAAATCAGAAGTATTGGCCACTGCTTTAGCAATAAGACCATTATTAATCAGTAATCGATCACAACATCAATTAGCGGGTGGAAATTCGGATGCTAATGTGCTGGAAAATATTCGAATGCCATATGATTTTGATCATTTGTTGCAAACAATTGAAAAAGCAACATCCGTATCGCTTGAAACTTGTGTTGCTGAAGTTTTTGAAATTGAAAAAGGAATGGAACTATGTCGTAATGAATTACAACTAAGAAATCAAGGTGGTCTTGCATCGAGTCCAGCTACGAAAATTCTACAACAATTTATTCAACATAAAGGGCCAGAAGTTACGAACTTGAAAGATGAATTACGTAAAACACAACAACAATACAATGAATGTGTTGAATATTTTGGTGAAAATCCAAAAATGTTGGAATCATCGAATCAACTGTTTGGAACATTTGTACGTTTCCTAAAAAATTTCAAACAATGTCAGCTAGATAATTTGATGGCACAACGTAAACGAATTGAAGAAGAATTGCGGCAACAAATACTGGCTAAACAACAGCAACGAATGTTACAACAACAACAACAGCAGCAACAACAAGGACAACCGAATGGTCAATCAAACAATGATTCGCATAATGGTCAACAACAATCGGCAACAAGTGATTCGCAGAAAGTAAAAGAAAAACGTCTGCTGAAACAAGATGAAGTTTATAATGGTGCATTGGAAGATATACTTTCTGGTAAATATTCATATTTTATTCCAATTATCATTCGAAATCAATTTACTTAATAATTTCTTACAATTTCTTTGATTTAGGCCTTAAAAATGAACCATTCAGACGTGCAGATGCTGTACGAAGAAGTCAACGAAGACGTCAAGCCAACACGGCCATGACTTCGAGTGAAATTCAAGAAAATGTTTAAGAAAATACTCTTATTTTTGTCTGTGAAATTACTTTTAATATTTCAAAAAATGATTTGCTCAAGCTAATCAATCAATCGATTAATCATCAATCAATCAATCAACAACCAACCAATTATCCAATGTGACGCAACAATGACTGAATTCCTTGAATATTATTATTCCTTTTTTTGTTTATTATTCTTGATCTATTTTTTTTCATGTGTATGATATCAAACAGATTGTGCCCAAATCATTCAATGGTGATCGTGGTATTGTATTGATTCATCAATGATTTGATGCCATATATATTTTTTTAAATGAAAATATTTTTTTTTTTTTGTATTTGAATTTTGTATTTCTCAAATTCTGGATATTTCTCCTGTCTTAAATTTTGTTTATTTGATAATAATTTTTCTTCTCTTCTTCGATATATACCTTATCTCAATATATTTTGTATTATAATTTTTTAAAATTTGAAATGAAACTGAATTTTGAATTGTGGCCAAAGCAAATAAATGAAATAAATGAATTTTGTTAAATAAACTTAATTGTTTTGTAATAATTGATATAAATATGAAGTATTTGTGGGATTATAGGTTTGTAAAGGGTCATACAAATCAATAATAAAATGATAATGATGATGAATTATTTTCCAATACATTTCTAAATGCTGGTCCTAAAACTTTGGTCATATATGAACGCATTGGACCTTGAAATATGTTGATCAATACTTTGGACAACACATCAAATACTGGATTTAAAATCGAAAGACCATTAATGTGGTTGACAACGTTAGCGAATTTTCGTACTTCAAAATCGGTCAATGTCATTTTTCCATCATCATCAACATCGAGTGAAATTTCAATTTCAAAATCTTGAATATCCGAAATAACGTGAGTGTTCGGGTGAAGTTTACCTAATTTAAATTCAAAATCATAATCCATTGAAACATCAGCATTATGAACACCGACAATTAAATGTGCTTTGATGACACCGTTTTCATTGATAACACTTGCATCACCGATACGTTTCATATCTTTCAATCCACGTAATTTAATGTTTCGCATATTCAATTCTCCTTTAAATTCAATTGGACCAACTTTTCGACGGAATTTTTTTTCATGATCCGGTACCGACATTGGATCGAATTCTGGTTTCTGTTCAATGGCTTCAATTGCTTGATCAACAGCTTTGTTTATTTCATCGGTAATTTTATCATAGTGTACTGTGAAATGTAAAATGTGTTATTGGTATAATTCAATCATGATTAAATTCGAAAAAACTTACCTGGATCGGCTGTTGATACAGCAACGAATGCTACACAAGCAGCGATCAAGATTAATTTGACCATTTTAAATTATTGTATCGGTATTTGTTAAGATGATGAATGAATGAATTAAGGAACTCTGATATTAAATCAAGGAAATTTTTGATCGCTTTTTATATACATCTGATTGATTGTGATTAGTGGTACTTGAGTTGAGATGATTCCAATTAATTTAAACCATCCAAAACATGCAAAAGTATACATGTTATCTGTAGAAAATACTCGCAAAAAAAAAATTGGCGAGATTTTATCAGAAACAAACCAAATCCAACAATCCAATAATCATCAAGGTCTTGATCATAATTAGATTGATAATTGATAAATAATAAGATCAACACTTGAAAATTGATCGTAATATCAATCCAAAATGATATTTGGAAATTATATTCTAGAAAAATCATCAATCAATTCATTTCTTAGACCAAAAATGAATTAATGAAATAACCATTGATGAATAACCATGGTCAAGATTTGAATTTTTTAAATTATTTTAAATGGACAATAAAATACGCCATCTATTGGCAAATGTTTTCATTCGAAAATGAAAACATTCGGTTTGTTTACATTCATTTTTTTTGAACAAAATTTCATCAATTCAGCCATGGATGATATTGATTATCAAAAAGAATTATGTTTAGCATTGAAAATATCACCAGATGAACTGACGAAATCATTTTCAATTTGGCGTTTCAATGTACTGCATGTTCGTGGTCTGAATGCATTAACATCGGAAGATGTTTATGAATATTTCCATCGTAAACCACATTCAATTGAATGGTTATCAAATATTTCTTGTAATGTTACATTTGAATGTATTAATGAAGCATTTGAATCATTGATTTCGATTGCCAAAGCAATTATAATCAGTAGAAATGATGTTGCATGGGAAAAAGATAATTTCGGTGTGTTGGGAGCTAAAAATCTTAATTTAGATGTTATGACTGCTGAACGATTAGAAATTCCTGTACCGCCAAATTTTCGTTTTGTAATGGGCGAGAAGCATCCAAAAGCTAAAACAATTTTGATAAGATTCGCCACTATCAATGATCGTAAAGATAAACCAACTAATGTTGATCCTACGGCGCCAAAAGAACAAATAATCACTGCAACAAGACGATCATCATCACCACCATACGATTCAAATGCATCATTACGTAGAGTTAAACGAAATGAAATGAGTATGGATGTAGATATGGATCCGATTCCGAATCGACGAGCTAATCGCCGATCTACGGCACCGATTCGTATGCGAATGAGAGCTGATGAAGAAGAGGAACGGCTACGTCAACAACAGCGACGATCCTCCGATGATTTACGGTCACGTCTATCAAATCGATCAAGAATTGGTGATCGAATCAGTTTCAGATCTTCAAATGATCGTATCATGAAATCTAAACAACAAAATGACTCGATTTGGCGTCGAACGATTGATGATACAATGAAAAATCGTATGCGATCAGATGCTAAGAGCAGTAAGAAATTTATAAAATCCGGAAACAGTCGAATCGTCGGTGATTTACGTAATAAATTGAATGAACCAATCATACGTGTTCAAATTACCTATGATGATGATGTTAATCTTATATAATATAAATCATTAATATACATTACATTTTATCATGTTTTATTTTGTTTCGTAATTCCATTTTGATAAACATTTTCAATGATTCATCTTCGACATGAGTATCTAATTCTTGTTCAGCTTTTTCTATGCCATCGTGCTTATAATAATCAATTAATTCGAAACAATAATCTAGCCAAACACATTTAGGGCAACCACTACGGCAACAAAGATCAGCTGGTGGTGGTGATGGTAATTTACGAGATTTTCGACCCTGTTCATCAGTGGATTTGTGATCATTTAATTCTCGTATCTGACTAGTTTTCTGCGAATATGACCACAACGGTCTTCGGACCAATATTTTTGGTGAAATTGTGGAGAACATATTGCGGGTCATTTAAATTTATTAGTGAATTGGTTTATACATTGCAAGTAGCACTTGAAGTTGTTGTTGTTTTTTCAATCGAAAGCACGTGATTATTAGGTTGATAATTTGTGAAATTTAAAAATTTTCAACAATCTTATTATTCGGGAAAATGCCTCGTTACGCTCAATTAGTAGTTGGACCAGCCGGTAGCGGGAAATCAACATATATTGCCGCAATGTTAGCCCATGCTGAAGCCTCCAAACGCTCAATGTATGCCGTCAATTTGGATCCAGCTGCTGAAGTTTTCAATTATAATGCCATTGCTGACATTCGTGAGCTGATACATGTTGAAGATGTAATGGAAGATGCTGAACTAAATTTCGGTCCGAACGGTGCATTAGTTTATGCAATGGAATATTTAATGAATAATCTCGAATGGTTAACCGAAAAATTAGGAACTCAAGAAGATGATTACTTACTATTCGATGCTCCAGGTCAAATTGAATTAGTATCACATTTTGGTTTAATGAAAACATTTGCCAAATATTTGGAATCATTAAATTTTCGTGTTTGTGTTGTATTTTTACTCGATTCACAATTCATATCGGATATGTCAAAATATTTTAGTTCTTTAATAATATCATTGATCACGTTGATTAATCTCGAATTACCAATGGTAAATTTATTGACAAAAATCGATAAATTACCAGAAGATCAGAAAAAATTACTCGATGATATACTTGAACCAAGTTCCGATCTTCTCGATGAATCATTACCATGTTTTCAACGTAATCAAAATGAACGTTTTTATCGGCTAAGTCGAGCATTTGCACAAATAATTGATGATTATTCCTTGCATAAATTCTTACCAATATCAGTACTTGATGAAGACCTTATGAATGATGCATTAATTTCGATTGATAATGCAATACAATGGGGTGAAGATATGGAAGTAAGTGGTCGTGATGTTGATTTTTGAATTCAAAATTGATCAGATTTAGACCATATTACTTTGTACATATTTACTAATCAATTTCGAAACTTTTTAAATAAATAAACCAAATCAATTATTTATAATTATAATATTTTTATTTAATCAATTTGAATTTATTAAAAATATTGTCATTTGAAAGATTAAATTTGAAAATGAGACAAAAATATCGTTCGCAAAGATAACTCAATACATTATCAAATTGATTGAATTAATATGATGGTGACTGTGTGTGCTGTTGTTCAAATTCTGCTGCTGCTACTTGAAATAATGATCGAGTTATGATTGTTTGGTTGATGACCAATCATCAATCGAAACAATACGATTTTTGCCATCATTTTCAAATGTTTAATCCTAAATGAACAATATTAATCGATAATCGATAATTAATAATAATAATAATAATAATAAATAACAAATGGTGTGACACACTATTTTGGTGGTTGTGGTGGTGGTGGTGAAATTATTTGATTATTATTAATATTTTGACATTGATTAAGTGATTTTAAGAGGTGTGCATGTGTTTGTTGACTGTTTCATTGATTGATTAATTCAAAGATAAAACATAAATAAATGAAATGTGTGTACGGCTTTTGTATGTGTGGTGTTTTATTATACGTTTTTATAATGTTTAGGCATTTTTCAAAAGATGGAAGTAATTATTAATTGATTGATTGATTTAATTGATTTATTTATTCATCTTCAACACGTGCTTTTCTTGGTTTTGGTACGGCTTGCTGCATTAAGAGAATGATAGAATTAATAAAGGATTAAAATAAATAAAGGGTTTGAAAACTTACGCCTGGACTAACGCCACGTGTTGCCGAAGCAGAGCTCCTGTTACGTGCACGAAGTTTAGCCAATGCATTTTCAGACATATCAGCACGTTCTTCGGCATCTTCCAATTCTTGTTGTACTTTACGATATTTGGCCAAATTGAGAGCGGCAATTTCTTCAGCTTCTTCAATTTGTCGTTTATATGTTTTGATCTTTTGTTGTAATTTATCGATCAAATCTTGCATACGTTCATAATTTTTGCGATCTTCATCAGCTTGGAATTGTAATTCCTTAATGCGACGTTCAGCTTTACGCAAATTTTTCGATGCATCACCATGTCGTCGTTGTTCGCTTTCATATTCTTGTTCCAATTCTCGGAGTTTTTGTTCCAATTTTTGAATGGTTTTTTTGCCACCTTTCAATGCAGCTTGTTCGGCTTCTTCCAAACGTACTTGCAAGTCTTTGATTTGTTGTTCCATGGCTTTGCGCATTTTTTCTTGTTGTTGAGCGTGTTCTTGTTCAGCTCGAAGTTCATCAGCCAATCGAGCAGCATCGACCATAGCTTTTTTGGCTTTTTCTTCAGATTGTTTGGCTTCATTAAGCATTTCATCCAGGTCGGCTTGTAATGCTTGCATTTCACCTTCCAATTTGCGTTTAGCCATAGATAAGGAGGCATTGTTGGCAGACAATTCGTTGGCTTGGTCGTGTAATTCGGCCAATTCGCCTTCGGCTTGTCGGCGACCACGATCGGCTTGTTCCAACAATTGTCGGCTTTCTTCCAATTCACCTTGCAATGCATTGCATCGGCGTTCAGCCATTGCATATTGTTCACGAGCTTCGTCCCGAGCACGTTGTTCGTCTTCGTATGCTGTTTGCAATTCTTTGATGTTTTGTTGGTATTTCTTGATATTCTTTTGGGCTTCGGCATTGGCTTTGTTCGAATGATCCAATGCGATTTCCAATTCGTTGATATCTGATTCGAGTTTCTTCTTCATACGTAAAGCTTCGGCCTTTTGTCTTGATTCGGCTTCCAAGCTGGCTTGCATCGAATCCAAGGCACGTTGGTGATTTTTGCGGGTGTTTTCGAATTCTTCTTCCTTTTCTTGTAATCGTCTGTCGATTTCTTGGCGAACCTGGGACAATTCCAATTGAGCACGTAATACTTTGTTTTCTTCTTGTTCCAATGCAGCTTCGGCTTCTTCTAAAGCAGCTTGCAATTCTTCTTTCTCCATTTCCAAGCGTTTTCGTGATTTTTCCAATTCGTGAACTGATCGGCCACCTTCGCCCAATTGATCGAGTAAATCTTTGATCTCATCTTGGAGATTTTTGTTTTCACGTTTAACACCTTCATATTGTTCTTGGCTTTCTTCATAAGCAGCACGAAGTTTGAACAATTCGGTTGAATAGTTGCGGCATTCTTTTTGTGAGGCATCCAATTCGGCAGCCAAATCGTCGGTCTTTTGTTTCCATTCGGCAATAACTTTGTCGAATGTTTTCTGTTTCTTTTCGAGTGTTGCGGCCAATGCATTAGCACGTTCAACTTCAATCGACATGTCTTCAATTTCGCCTTGTAATCGTTGTTTGGTTTTTTCCAATGAGCCAACTTTGGAATTAAGTTGTTCAATATGTTCATCGGCTTCCTGTAATTTGACACCCAATTTCTTTTTGGCTTCTTCCAATTCTTCCAATCGTGCAAGACCTTCGGATTCGAATTTAGCTCGCCATTGTTGAATTTCTGCATTAGCTTTGCTAAGTTGTCGTTGCAAGTCAGCTTTGGCTTCATTTTCTTCTTCCAATGATTCACGTGCATTGTCGAGGTCGTGTTCCAAGTTGCGAAGTTTGGACAAGGCTGAGGCTCGTTCCTAATTTGGAAAATTAGTGATTAGTCGGATAATTATTTTAAATAATAAGATCATACTCGGCTTTCTTCATCGGCAGTACGTTTAGCTTCTTCCAATTGACTTTGCAATGAGCTCTTAAGTTTGGTCAATTGATTAACTTGTGATTCAGCATCCTCTAATTGTCGCTGTAATTCAGCATTTTCGACGGCCAATTTCTTTTTGGCAGCATCGAAATCACTTAGATTACGATTGGCATCATCCAATTTCTGTGTAACTTCAGCCAATTGCATTTCCAATTGTTTGTTTTGTTTTTCAATGTTGGCCTATGATTTTCAAAAAATTAAAAATATGAAAAAAAATCAATCAAAAATCATAAATAATCAATGATAGGATATAATCAATCGATGTATCGTATGAATGAGTTATCGTCCAATCGTATTCCAATATCAATCAATATTAAGGTTACCTGATTCTTTGTGGCATGATCTACAACACCTTGTAAATCGACAAGTTCAGCTTGTAATGTACCTCGATCTTTTTCGAGTCTTGTTTTTCAATAATTGAAATAATTGAATTGAAATTAAATAAACTCATTAATTTATAAATTCAATCATCATTAAAGAAATGCATTCGAAAGCATCATTTGGAACGATATATCATCCATCTCTCATACACACACACATAAATTGATAAAATGGGGTGGATTTTCGAGGGTCTTAACAACACATTACCTTATCTTTGGCAAGATGATCAACGCTTCCTTTCAAATCATCGAATTCAGCTTTTACTTGTTGTTTTTCTTTTTCAATGCTTTATACATTGAAATTGAAAGGGGTAAAAGGGGGGTAATAAACAATGATAATATTAATTATAATTTAGAATATTTCAAATTAATTAATCTATTCTATAGAAAGGGGGGTATTCAAACATCTACGGAATCTAAGGTTAAAGTGGCTAGAAGCTGTTAGCTTATATCGAAGCTTTTTTTTCACCGAAACTTACCGTTGTTTGGCTTTGGTCAATTGGTCCACTTGTTCACTAAGCTCAGCGACAGAATCATTGTGTTTTTTGCGCAATGCTGACATTGCTTGTTCATGGTTAAGGTTAGCTTCTTCAAGATCACGTCGAAGTTTGCTCATTTCAGCTTCACGACGTTTGTTCAGTTCGATTTGTGATGATGTTGCACCGCCAGCCTCTTCTAATCGTTCACTTAATTCTTCAATTTCACGTGATAAATCAGCACGTTGTTTTTCGGCTTTAGCCCTTGCTTGTCGTTCGGATTCTAATTCTTCTTCTAATTCTTCAATTCTTGATTGAAGTTCTTTGATTTGTTTTTGAAGTTTAGCAACCAATGCTTGTTCATCTTCAAGTTTAGATGCTAAGCTTTGTAGCTCTTTTTCTTTGCGTTGCAAATTGGTTTCCAATTCTTTTTTATTCTTTTCCAAATCGGCAACAGCTTCTTGGGCTAATTTCAAATCGCCCTCAATTTTACGTTTATTCTTTTCAATATCAGCACGTTGTTTCTTTTCACGTTCTAAGCTGTCTTCCAATTCGTCCAAGGTTTGTTCCAATTTAGCTTTAACCTTGTTCAAATGGTTAACTTTATCTTCGCATGCTTGCAAATCTTCGGCTGATTTTTGGCCCATTTCTTGCAAGTTTTTCTTTTCTTTATTCAATTTATTGATCAACTCATCTTGATGAGCGATTTCATCGTTAAGGTTGCGGATTTGATGATCTTTTGATTGCTTGTCTTGTTCAGCTTTTTGCAATGCAAGCTCTAAATCTTCGATTTCTTTTTTCTGGTTTTGGATTTCATTTTCTAATTTCTTTTTCTGTGATGTTAAACTTGCATGGGCATCTTCTTCGTGTGATAATCGATCTTGTAATTCCTAATCAAACATAATCAGTTAAATTGAATTGATTTAATAAGTGAAAATCAATTGATCGAATACATACCGATAATTGGCTTTCAAGATCATTTTTCTGTGAAACAGCTTTCATCAAACGTTCTTCAACATCACCAGATGATGAACGTTCGGCTTCCAATTGCAAATACAGGTCGTTCTTTTCTTGCAATAATTTGACATTTTGTACTTCCAATTCTTTTCGTAATTTTTCCTCTTTTTCTCTGGCTTCGGTTTCTTTTTTGAGTTTCTCTTCCAATGCTTTAAGTTCATCTTCAACACGTGCAACATTGAGCAATGGCTTGACTTTGGAATATAATTTCCACCATAACCAATTGCGAAGCGTGAGGAATTTTCGCAAATTTCTTTGAATAACCAACAATGCGATACGTTGATCTTGAAGTTTTTTGAAATTCTTTTTGACGAAATACCAACGAATCCAGGCTTGTAACCATGTCATGATCTTGCCTAATCGATCATCACGCATTTCTTCAAGACGACCAAGTACACCGGCACGGAAGAAAATCTAAATTTTTTTATGAAAATTAGTTTAAATTCAATCATAAAATAGGGTAAAGGAAGGAAGGAACAAGGAAAAGGCGAGGAGGAACACTAGGGTCATAGGTTGTCGTCGTTTTTGGGTCAAATGCCCAATTGTTGAATGGTGATCATCGATATTTTCGTCCATTGTTAAGTTCCATCATTTGTTGATTAAGTATTGATAATCGATAAATTCTAAATCTAGAAATTTTATACTTACTTTGGTATTACCGAAACGATATTCTTGTTCATCAATATTGATTGCTTTGATAAGCTTTTCACTGATTTGTCTTGCATCAACAAAGCCTTTTGGTATGATTGTTGGTGCTAATATCAGATAGCTTTTTTTGGATTAAAAGGATTGATTGGTGGTTGAATGGTTGGATGGTTCAAAAGCATTTCAAGAATAATGTATCGAGGATGGTTGATTTGATTTGATTTGAACAAACAAAAAAGGAGGAGAAAAAAGCAAAAATTATTGATTAGCATTGGATACATTGATTTCAGGAAGATTATTGATTGATACTGGAATAAATCAAATTTGTCAAAGACAATCAAATGATGGGAATTGATCTAACAAATTATTCGCAAAACTGGTGGTAGCATCATCAACAACAACAACTGGTATTATGTGTTCCCGAAAAAAAAGGGTGAAGGTAAAGGGTAAAGGTTTCGAAGATTTTTTTCAAAGGTATTTGAAAGGTTTCAAAGGGTTTTAAAAGGTTTTAAAGGGTTTTACAAGGTTCAAAAAATCATAACAAAAACACATGCCTTTGTATGACCATAACGGAAATCATTTTCATCCAATTGTATGGCAGACAGAACTTTTTCTGCTGCTACTTTTGCATCAACAAAGCCTTTAGGTACTGCTGTTGGTGCTAAAATTGTGTAACTATTCGGTTTTTAAGGGGTAAAATTTGATTCAAATTATGATCAACAGGTCGTTCGGTTTTGATATTTTGGTAACCAAATCGAAATAATCGGGTTCAAAGTTTAAGATTTAGGAATCATCATTTAAAATTCAGAAGGGGATCAATCAAACAAGGAGTGGGAGGAGAGAAATAAGAGAAAATTTTGATGAAACTCATTGTTCTTGAATCAATTACACTTTGATTCAACCATAAATCACACATTCACACATCCTTCGACGACTATTGGTCATTAATCGTGAATTCGATTGGTGAAACAATATTTTCTAAGGAGGGTGTAGGTCTATCTACTATAAATATGATTGACTGAGTGGAACCGAATTGATTTGTATTGATATTTATGAAACTCAAGGGGTAAAATTTTTGATTTTTGTAAATAAATTCAAACCTTAGTATGACCAATTTTATGATCATTATCATCCAATTGAATTGCTTCAACAATTTTTTGTGTTGCTACTTTGGCATCAACAAAACCTTTTGGTAATACTGTCGGTGCTAAAATGGTGTATCTGTGATTTGATATGGGTAATGAAAGTATTTAATTTTAATCTCTTATTTAAGGGTGAGAAAAACTACCAGAAAATCTTTACACTGATCATAACTATCGATCTATCATTCACTCATCATTATTGGTTACTAATAATGATCATCAATTTAATTCAAATTCATTCAAATACATACCGTTGTTTGAAATCTGGATAAACCATTCTGTTCGGGAAACCTTTACGACAGATACGGATACCTTCCAATACACCGTTACAGGTTAATTGATGCATAACTAAATGTGCATCGATGACACCTAAACACGTTTATGATTGGGATTAATCATTGATTCAATCATTGGAATCGGGAGAGAAAATGTACAAAATTAGTAATTTGAAAATACAAAAAATGAAAATGTTGGATTATGGGTTGTAAATACGGTATGATCACATCAAGTATATCATATGCCATTACGATGTTTAAATAATTTTGAAAATATCAAATATCAATCAATTGATTGGTTGGTTTACCTGGTGATTTAGTTTCATTCGGAATAATACAACGAACAAAATGTGGATGTGTCGATTTCAATGTTGTCATCAATTTGTTCAATTGTTCCTAATCATTTTCAATTTTTTCGTTTGTTTGTGGTAAATTAATTATGAAATATTGATTAATTAATTACCGGTATGAAATGATTGATCAATAATCTAAACTAATTAATAATAAATCAACAGATCTATGTGCATATTTTGCATTTGGGAAACCGTATTTTTTTTTGTGAAAAACTAATTCAGTTAATCTACTAATTTGAACCTTTGAAATATTTGAAATTTGGATACTCAAAGTAATGTGATTCTTTAAAATAATTAAAATTGAAATGGCAAATGTAATCCCGATTAAAGGTAAATAGATTGTTTGTATCAAAATATATATAAGGTTATACCTGGTGATTTAGTTTCGTTGGGAATAATACAACGAACAAAATGAGGTTGTGTTGAACGTAATGTGGCCATCAATTTGTTCAATTGTTCCTATTTTGGTTTCGGTTTTCAGCAATTTGAATGATTCAAAATTTGGGATTCGGATTGAACAGCATTTTAAAACGGATTAAGGATTCATATTCATTTGATTTAGGAGGATACGATTTGGAAATCGATTGTGATTGGAAATAACAGGATTGGAAGGTTGTAAGGTTATAAGATTATTGATTGAAGGAAACGATTAGAAAAAGAAAGATATTTGGTGAAACAACAATAATTCAAATAATTCCAAAGAGGATAAAGCATCACTAATGTTAGATAGCAAGCATTGAATAGATCGATACATACTCTGTACAAGGCGGATACAGTCTGGAAACCAGAACCCTTTTTACGTCCACCACCTTTGCCACCTTTTCCGCCACCATCATCACCACCGCCAAGACCTGGATGATCTTCGAAAATGGTTTGTAATAATTTATTTGAACCGTGTTTAAATTGATCAACGACACAATCGTTCAATGGATCTTTGTTCTTTTCAAGCCAACCAATAACATTGTATGGTACAGTACCAGCATAATGTACAATAGCCATTTGAGCTTCTGGACAACCTGGTTTTGGTGGTTTCGGTTTTTGGAAGTTTGGTGATTTGCCCAAGTGATTGGTCTTTAATTTTTCTTCAAATGTTTTGTCGGTAGCTTTGGGGAACATAGATTCTTCTTCAAGGATGGAGAAGATACCCATAGGCTGTTTTGATTATAAATATTGATTGAGAGTTATTGGAGATTATTACCTTTTATTACATGAACAAACCTTTTCAATCAATTCGATACAGGCAGCCAAGTCCATACCGAAATCGATGAAATCCCATTGAATACCTTCACGTTTGTATTCTTCTTGTTCCAATACAAACATGTGATGATTGAAGAATTGTTGTAATTTTTCATTGGTAAAGTTAATACACAATTGTTCGAATGAATTGAAATCGAAAATTTCAAAACCGGCAATATCCAATACACCGATGAAATATTGTCGTTTTTGTTGTGTATCAAGTGTTTCATTCAATTTCTTGACCATCCATTTGAAGAGACGATCGTACATGGCTTTAGCCAAAGCACCGATCGAATATGTGACTTGGGCGGCAGTACGACCTTGTGTCACAAACTCATTACCGACTTTGATTCTTGGTTTTGAAAGATTTTTATACAAATCGGCAGCATTCAAGCCTAACAAATGGGCAACACGTTCACCTTCTTCCATACCATCTGGTTCACATTGTTCTTCACGTGGTCGTTGTTTGAATTTCATTTGACCAATATGCATAACAGCGGCCGTAATACGATAGATGTCGAATTTTTCTTCAGCCGAGAAACCCAATACATCGAAAGCTTCCTATTTTTTTGATCATAAATTCAAAAGAAATGCATTAGTATCAATAGAATAATCACAATCTTAAGACATTTCAAGGAATCATAAGCATCATTTTTTTTTAAATTTGAAACTCAATCAATCTTACATCAGTGACCAACATTTCGGCTTTATCATCGACACCTTCGATTTCGGTTTTGCCTTGTGATTGAAAATGATAATCTTTGATATTGTTACTGAGTAACAATTTTTCTGCAATGTTTTGCATTTGTTTGTTTGTTGCAATGGAAAAAGAAATAATGTTGAATTTTATATTTCTAAGAATAATGATGGGTTCATGTATTTTGATGTATGTGTATGTGTTGTTTAGTCGTTGTTAGATCGAATTCAACAAAATCCATCATCGAAAATCACTCTCTCACATTCACACTTTGCTTTAGGGCTTCAAAGGGGGTAAATAAAGGTCCGTCATAACGGGGCAGACGGTGGTAATAACCATTATTACCAATTACTTACATCGGTCAATCTCATTTCTTCGCTATCATCTACGCCGGGGATATCGGTTTTACCTTGCGAGACGAAGAAATAATCGTGGATATCGTTGGATAGCAACAATTTTTCTACAATGGTTTTTTTTAGAAATAATTTTTCAAAGGGGTCAAAAAAAAGGGTTGTACGGAAAAAAATAAAATTAAATCATTAGAATTTATGGTCAAATAATGAATTGAAAGATCTAATCTAATAGGATAATCGAGGTTTAGGGTCGTTGGGTTGAGAGTAAAGTGTCAGAGTATTGGTTCATGTGTCAATGATGGGGTGGAGAAGGATTGAACCGGGTAAATACCTTTCAAGCCAGGAACAGCACCAGACATGATTTGATAGAAAATGTGATATGAACGTTCCAATGATTGTTGAGAGATGACACGAGCTTTTTCCAATAAATCTATGGAATTGATGATTATTAAGGTAATAATTAATACCACAGAAATTTTAAATAAATACAAGATCTTACATGTCTCAATATCAGCACCAGCCAATTTACCCATTGGACCAAAGTGAATACGAATAAATTTACCGAAACGTGAAGAGTTATCATTACGTACGGTTTTAGCGTTACCAAAAGCTTCCAATACTGGATTAGTTTGAACGACTTGATCTTCCAAATTACCCTATGAATTGCATGAAACAATTAGTAATCAAATACCGAATGATGATGAATAATTTTAAATAATAAAATAAGATAAAATCATCATAAATCTCACTACACACAATGGACATCGAATCGGGACAAAAGGGTTTTGGTATTATCAATCGAACCAGATTGATCATTCAAAATCATACCTTTTTCTTTTCTTCACCTGGTTTTGGGGCATGTGCACCGACATTGGCAAAATAGGCAATTACTTTTTTAGTGTTTTCAGTTTTACCGGCACCAGATTCACCACTATTTCCATATGATTGATCATTTTTAGGATTTTGGTCATTTTATGGATTGGAATTCGAAGGTTTAAAGGTGGTGGAGAAGGTGGCCGTAAAGGTAATGGTAAGATAATGGTACGTAAGGTATTTAGTGGTATATGGTTTTATGGGTAGAAGGAAAAATTTTTCAGAGAAAAATTTCAAAAGGGTAGATAAAGGGTTGGATTAATAGAAAAAACAAAAAATAAAATGAAATTAAATCAAATTCAAAATCAAATGATTCAGTGTTCTAAGGTGTTTGTTATGTGATATGTTTGTGGGTAGTTCAGTATATTAATACACCATGTCTAACGCCTAATTGATTCAGGGGGTAATGATCACGACCTTTGAAATCAATCGATCACTTCTTAATCCATTAATCTCATACATTCGTAGTCCATTGAAGATCTCTCCACCGAAATTATTTCAAATAATTATTAAACTTACACCAGTAGAAAATTTATGTTTATAACCAGATGCGGCAACAGTTGCAAAATATGTGATTACTTTTTTCGTATTTTCCGTTTTACCTGCACCAGATTCACCACTTTTTCATTGATACATTAAATTTGATTGAATCAAATTAATTATTATTTCCGAATATTTTTGAAAATAAAAGATTGTATTTCAGTGTGTATTAAAGGTGTTTGATTGTATTTAAATCTGTGTATAACTTGTATTGTTTGTCCAGAAAATACTTACGTAATCAACATGGATTGATTTTCTCGATCTATTCATTGTTTTGAAAAGAAAAAATAATTGTATTAATCCATCAATGATATCAAATAATGATTGATTAATTGATTTTGATTTCCAATTCCAAATATCTCTGTGTATGTGAAATGTTTAATGTAAAATTTCAATGGCCCTGACCCAAAAAATATTCCGGAAAATTTCAAAACTACAAATCTAAAATTCTTACAATCATCTTTATGGTTAAATATATTAATACATTAATCGTAAACAAGTATTAATTATTACTACTATTCATTATTATTATTAATTGCTTTTGATTGCCTCTATTTATATTTATATGCTTTCATTGAATTTCAATGGAAAAATATTTTTAAATCAAAGAAAATAAGAAGAAGAAATTCTTTTTAAAATGTAAACAAAAAAAAATATTCCCTGCATGATTATGATCTCCTTAAATGGTTTTAGAATGAAAGAAAATAAATCGTAAATAAGAATAATTGGTATTCACATTCAACAATTTAGTAATTTTTCAAATCCAAACATAGAATTTGATTTGGGTGAACATTTAAAATAACAACGATAATAGCAACAACACCCGATAGAACATCAGTGTTAATGCTTACACACCCCTAATAATAATTAAAATCGTAGAATTTTGATTATTTATTCCTCTATTTTAGCTGATCTATTTTTGGATATCAGTAGTGTCTAATAGTATTTGTTGATGTGTAAGCAGAAAGAAAAAAAAATTCATTGAATCGAGCCAAAAAGTCTTCGGCTTTGAAGAATTTAATTCAACTAAAAGCTAAACTAAGCTAATTCTGTATTGTTGAATGGAATTTTTTTCTCCTATTCGTTCAAAATAACCTTCATAAGCCTATGGTAAAGGTGAAATTCTTTCGTATGTCGAATGAAATGAATTGGAAATGATGAGAAATGAATGAAATATTAAAGACTATACTTACTGGACAACATGTCAGTGTATGCACCATCAGAAATAGCGAACAAATGTGGTGGCACTTCGGTACGACGTTTACCACGATACATTTGTACTACACGATTAGTATAGATTGGGAAACGTTTGTATGGATTGATTACGACACAGAATAGGCCAGAATAGGTCTAATTTATGTTTTGGTTGGTCCAAAAGAATTATTTGATTAGTATTTCAAAGAAAAAGAAAACAAAGATTAGTACATTTCAAAGGTGAAAATTTTTGAAAGAAATTCAATCAAGGAATTTCCAAAAGGAATGATTTTTAAAAGGAATAATTTCTAAAAGGGTCAAAGGTATTACTACTAAAGGGTTATACTAATAGGGTTTTAAACTATAGAACTAATGGTAATTCAAAGGGGTTTGATGAAACTATTGATTTATGGGTTTTTGAGTTTTTAAATGTGAAACATATTTTGATCAAAATCATTATTATGATTGATTGATTGATCAAAATCATCAAAAGGTCGGGTTGATTAGTATTTTTTTGATTTTCTTACATAAATCAATCTGTTTTCATAACGTTCTTTGAGATTATGTAAAACAGATGCTTCATTCAAATAGGTCAAATTAGACATATCTTCACATTTTTCATATTTAGGTGGATTTACTTGTTGAAGTAAATCTTTTTTCACTTGTCGCTAATTTCAAACGAATAACGGGGGTTTTCGAATAATTTTTTTTTGTATCGATAAAGGGGTCATTTGATAATATTTGAATAGTCAAATATTCAAGATTTTTAGATAAATAATGGGGTCCGATTCGGGTAAAGATAAAAAAGAAAAAACAAAAAAAAATTCGTTAGTAAAGTCTGTCGCCATTGATAACTTACATAAATTATATTCGAATAATAACGTTCACTAAGATTATGAAGTACGGATGCTTCATTCAAATACGTAAGATTGGCCATATCTTCAGTTTTTTCAAATTTTGGTGGATTAACTTGTTGAAGCAGATCTTTTTTTACTTGTCGCTAATTATTGTTTATTTTAAACAATTAATTATTATCCAATAATTATTATTTGAATTATTATTATTATTTTTTCAAAAATATACTTATTTCATTCGAATTCATAATCATAAATTATACCCATGATCATATTATGATCATATTTCAGAAAATATAAAAATAAAAAGCAAAATATCAATTGATAAGACAATTACCTCTTCACCTTTGACCAAAACCGTACACATATCACCTTTGGTTGATTGAATTTCACCCAATAAGAAACATTTTTCCGGATCCGGTACCCATACCATTTTTTTGCCATCATATGGTTTTGTTTGATCTTTACGCTTTTGTTCTAATGAAACAACTAAATATTCGGTCGGATCGGGATCTTCAGATGGATCGTTTTTGCCCATTTTTAGTTTAGTTTAAATTATAGACAATTGATTGATGATAAAATAAAATTGAAGATAATTGAAATAGCTGTTGAGTCAATAATAATACACAGCAGCAGCAATAAATAAAAGTTGAAATTTGAATTTGAAT
Source organism: Psoroptes ovis (assembly GCA_002943765.1). Classification (NCBI taxonomy): domain Eukaryota; kingdom Metazoa; phylum Arthropoda; class Arachnida; order Sarcoptiformes; family Psoroptidae; genus Psoroptes; species Psoroptes ovis. Next base: position 3,998,622 of record PQWQ01000003.1, on the reverse strand, counting down.
TTGAATTTGAATGAATAAATAGACTTCTTCCTGAATTATTATTCGATTTTCAAATTTTGAATTGATTTGATTTTGAATTATGAATCGCGATTGATTCAATTGTTTAATTGATCAATCAATCAATGCATCAATCATTGAAATATCGATCAATATAAATTATCATAAATATGAATTAAACAAAAGAGAAAAAATTGAAAATTATTAAAATACAAATCGATGATTGAAACAAATTTTGAATTTTATGATAATTTGAACACTTACACAAAATTGAAAAAAAACAACACACACGCACTCGATCAAACACAAGAAGCCGAATGAATTTAATTTTTTCAAAATCGACTTAGTTTTAAATGAGAATATTTTTCTATTCTTGATTCTTAGATTTTTTGCTAGAAGTATTATTTGAAAAATATGTTCAACAACAGGGTGCCAAACAATTGAAAATTCCACACAGTTTCTCACATAGTTCTATGCTAACAGATGTTAAATTCTTTAATTTCTCCCCTCTCATCAAAATTATTGTTAGAAGTATGTACAACAAGAAAGTATTCAAGAATATTCTTCAAATATTTCTTCAAGAATAGATTTAAGAGAATTTAAAAAATTTTCTAGCGGCAAACCCCTTTGTACATTTGAATATTTTCAATGAATATTTTTTGATGAATTTTATCATTGAACATCGGTAACAACAGCGGCAACGCCAACAGCGGCCACCATCAGAATTCGCCCAAAGAAATCATCGAAAAATTCGAATTCCTCAAAGATAATGATAGATTGCATACGCCCATATATATTATTGTCTTTGATTATAATTCAAATAGAAATACATTTTTTTGTCTAAAAAATTCATTAATTTCTAATTTAATTTATTCATTCATTTAATAATTCGTGTATCACCATACACGGATCCGGTAGAATAGGGCGTGTGTGTGTGTGTTTGTGTACCATCGCGACATGCATACATCATCAAAGTGAAATTAGAGTAAAAGGAGAAAAAAAACATAAAAATCTCGTACAGACACACAAACACACAAATAATACAAATAATCGACCATTTTTGGGACAAATTATTCGGGAATTTTTTTTCCATATCTCTTCTCCTCCACAAAAGAATTTGTAAGAATTTTAAGAATATTCAAAGAATAGTAGAAAGAATTCTGCAAGATTTGTTCAAGAATTTCGTTTGTTCAAGAATGTTTGTAGGCATTTTTTTTTTTTTTTTTTTTTTTTTTTTTTGTGTGTGTGAATGTCGACAAATGTTGATGATGAACAAGCAAACAAACAAGTAGAAACCAAGCGAAAAACAATACATAAGATTTACTAATGATTATCAACTGTGTATGTATGCAAATGTGTGTAAATGTTTAAATGTGTATCAGTGTAATTCAATGTAATTCAAAATATTTACAAATGATATGAATTGTATATCACATTGATAAATAGCATTCAATATATCATATTAAGCTCATATATTTTTAAAGTTGAAATTTTTGAAAATCTTGCATATTTTTCTCCATTCATTTCTCTGGCACATTGTTGATTTACATTTAATGATGATGATGAATGTTAAAGAGAGAAAAAATTTGAAAAACAAAAATTTTCCCATTTAAACAATTGTTGCTTCGTTTGTTATTGAATTGTATTGTCAATTGTATTCGTGAATCGAAAATTGTAATTGTAATAAATATGAATGATATTCCATTTTAAAATATTTTTAAATTCATTCATTTTGTTCAAATATTAATAGAATTCTAATGGCAGGTTTGAAAATATTTAAAAATAAATAAATAATAATTAATCCCTTGGTTTGATTTCAAATTTTTTTTTATTCTTCAATTCTATTCATGTCTATTTTCTATGAATATAAATAAATATGTTTGTGTACAATGGAATTCTATCTGAATTTTTTTCTCCGAAATGATTTTTGATTAGAATTTAAAATTGAATTAGAATTAGTGCAATTCTTCAAAGAAAAGTATGAAAATATCAATGAAAATTATTTGATGTTTATGAGAAATTTGAATTTGATTTATGTAGAAAATGACATATGGATGGTGTACATTCAAAAAATGATTTGAAATGATATGATTTAAAGATTGCCTTGAAGATATATTTATTCATTTGGTAATTAATAAAACATTTGGTAATTGATATCCATGAATACTTCGAGAACATTTTATTTTGGTTTTTCAATTTATTTTAATTTCTGCACACATAAAAAATTGGCAATAGAATCGAGGTTAATGATATATTATAATTGATAAGAACAAATAGAAGAATCTTATAATGATGAAAATACACTTTAATCGTTTAAGATTTAATCCTTTAATTTTTTTATTTATTTATTTATTCTTTCATTTCATTCCGGTACAATTTCGATCAATAAATAAGATTATCGTAATTCCTTTTTTTTTTTGTTTTTCCTTAAATAATAATAATAATCCATGATCCTCAACGATAATCATATCATTTACAATCAATGAATATGATTTATAATATCGAGATGATAGTAAATGAACAGAAACGAAATTTTTTTAAATGAAATCAATTCTTGATGCAGCTTGATGAATCGTGACAAGCAAGCACAAAAGAGAAAAATTTAGAGAATTTAAGAATTTAATCAGACAAAAATTTTGAAAAAATAAATAGAATTCCATTGTATAAATTACTATTCTTAAATTCTTAAAGATTCTACAAGTTATTCATTTCTTAAGATTAATGATGATGATGATGATGTGATTTTAGATGTGAATGTTGATGGATGCGAATGTGATATTGATGTCCTACTGCCGCCATTCTTCATTCATTCATTCATTCATTGAATTGAAATGAAGCGAAAATCGTTGTTTTTCTCCATCGTTTTAAAATCTTTCAAGAAATTTCTTTGATTATCATTGTACTATATCAATATTATTATCATTATATGAACAATTTTAGGCTTCAAACAGTAAAAGAATTTAAAATACTATTTTACTTCTTTGACTTTGCAAAGCAATTTAAAGGGGAAAACAACAATTGTTTGATTGTTGATATTGTTGGCAAGCGTAGTTCAATTCAATTCATTATTCACTCATAAAAATCTTGAAAACATCATCATTTTTTTATCATTTTTTAAAATTATTAAATTTTTTTGCCTTTTATAAGCAAAAATTTTTGCTTGTCTTCATCAGCTTGAAATATTTCTTTTGTTTTTGCCTTAAAAATCATAGTTATTTATTCTAAGAAAGAACGGGGAAAATGTACTGTTAATTATCGTATTAATTACCATCAGAGGAATTAAAAATAAATAAATAAATAAAGATTAATTTTGAAATTGATTGAAATCTCGCGGGTTGAAAATTTTGAAAAAATTCAAAAATTAGTGACTATGTCGCTGTCTGTTGATAGAAAATTGAAAATTTTCTTAAATTTTTTGAAAATTTCAAGTTTAAAATTTTTTTCGCGCATTTTTCCTTGAAGATTTTCTCTTAGAAAATATTAGGCTATCCGAAAAGTTCTGGCCAATTTTCATGAGCAACTCTATTCGATTAAGCCGAATGAACTTTTCGGACAACCTAATAATCAAATATCACCATTGACTAAATGACAATGAGAGGCTTTCAATTGTTTTTAATAAGCGAAAAATCTCGTTCAAAATCAGTCAAAAATCAATCAATATTCATAGTCATTCAATTGATTAAACTTGAAAATTGATTTTACTCTCAAATATTCGTTTATTTAAATAAATATTTTGTCATTTTTATTTGATTTTTTTGGTGATAAATAAATATTTTGTCATAGATCATTGATATAAATGTAAAAATATTGCAAAATCATTGATCTTGATGCATTGATCGTATATTTGTAATGGAAATTTCGTAAATAAATAAATATTTGAATAATTATTGGACAAACATTTTCATTTTTATTTCAATTGATTCAATCAATTCTCCGATGGTAATGGTGGTACTGGTGGTGGTGATGGTTGGTAACAATTAATTTGGTTCATTTGTTTGTTTGTTCGTTATAAATTTTGATTTTAATAATAATGATTACATTTTGCTTTATTTTTTATTTTTTGCGAAGATGTTTTACACAATAATATTCAATTGTTTTCCAATTATTCATGGTTTTACATAGCAAAATCAGTGTTTTTCAAAATATAATATAAAATATGTAATGGATATTGTTATTATTAAAATATATAAATAATAATTAAACAATTTTTTCATTCAAAGGTTTTTTTTAATATCCAGTAAGTTCGGCAAATGTTTGATCCAATTCATCTGAAATTGATTTATATTTTTCTTTTTCATGTACCAATTCATCTTCCAATCGATCGACTTCTTTTTGAAGTTTTTGTACTGAACGTTCAGCAAATTCGGCACGTGCTTCAGCTTCTTTAAGTTTAGCTGTCATAATACGAATTTGTTGTTCATGTGCTTCTTCACGTTGTTGTGCTTTTTCTTCGCTCACTTCCAATGATTTAAGATTATTGCCAACAACACGTAATTCTTCTTCGAGTTCGACGATTTTGCTGGGGTTATCAATTTATTATTTCAATTGTTTTACACCCGAAATAAATAAATGAATAGAAAACTTACGATTCACCGGTTTCGGCACGTTCTTCAGCACGCTCTAAATCAGCTTCAACCATTGCCAATTTACGTGCAACTTCATCATATTTTCGGTCAGCATCTTCAGCCATCATACGGGCTTCTTTGAGTTGATTTTCTAAGCCATCCATACGTTCTTCATCGGTGATTGAACGATGTTCAAGCATTTTACGCATACTATAAAATGGATAAAACATGATTAGTGACCCAATTGGTCCATTAATATCAATCATAAAATCAATTACCGTTCAGATTCATCGGCCGATTGCGATGCTTCTTCCAATTTAGCCGTAGCAATCTTGAGTCGTTCTTCGGAACGTTCCAAATCTTCTTCAATCAATTGAATACGACGATTCAATGCGGCTACATCACCTTCGGCCTGTTTTGATTAAGAAAATAATTATAATTAGTCCCTATTAATTCTTAATCCATTGATTTCAATAAAAAACGATTGAATTTCTATGAATCCAAAAAGAATTGGAATCGGAAGTGTATTTAACACACCCAAAGAAAAATGAAATGTTCGCATGTGCAAACACATTGCACAAAATCGTATTGTAAATCAACATTTCTAATAATAGAAATATAAGGCCCATCATTTGGATGGGTGTGACGCAATCACTTAGCCAAAACTTGTGATCGTAAGCCAAAATGAGGAGTCGATTCGCTAAAAACAATTTTTTTTTTTTGGCACCCGATACCGATGGTTGTGGCAACGATTTAACCACAATTTTTTTTTTTGGCTCAAGGACTTGTTGCTCGTCGCATCATTATAACATGTTCATTCGATTAATTTGAAAGGAATTTATTTGAATTCAATTTTGCCAAAGTATCAATAAGTATTAATATTTCAATACAAAATCAATTATTTTCATTTGTTTGATCATTATCATTAGTTTCACTGGTACTATCATTATCATCATTATTATTATTAACATCAGTATCATCATAATAACCGATATCGTCTTGATCCTCATCATCATTATCATTGGTATCAGAATTAATGAATTGAGCCAATTCATTTCGTAATTCACAAATCAATTTCAATCGTTCTAAACGTATTTTAAAGCTATCAATCTAAACTCAATTGGAAATGTTTTTGAGAGGAATAAAATAAAAGGGTTAGAACTATAAAATCAACATCAAATTGAATGGATATAGACCATTGTTTCCATTTCGATTTCATTTGGATTCATAGTGTTGTTGTTCAATCGTTGATTATTATTTTTTGAATCATTATCATTACAACTTACGGTCTGTAAAGCTTTTTCTTTTTCTTCCAATTTGGTGTTTGCTGCTGATAATTGTTCTTGTACTTGATCCAATTCATTTTCAATTTGTTGAATCTTTTTCTGTAATCCGCGGACCTCTTCTTCGGACTATTGTTATTCAATTAAAAAAATAAGAAACCATTTCATTAGAGTAATCGATTCAATAAATTCTTAATTACTTAATCATCAATGGAGAAACTTACTTTTTCAGCACGTAAATTTGCATCACGGGCTTTTTGTTCGGCAATTTCAGCTCGATCGATAGCATTATCTTTTTCGAGCTTCATTGCCTGCATTTTCTTCTTGATGGCCTCCATTTTTGCTGTTGTTTTTGTTGTTGTATTTACTTAACGAGGAAAAAAACTGATTCAAAGAATGAGAAATAAAGAAAAAATCAATTTGGATTGATTGAATTGATTTGAAATGAATTCAAATGAATATCAAATGAAATAAATAAATAGATTCAAAATGTGATGCGAATTATTTCATTGAAAAAGAAAATGAATAAATTGAAAAATTTCGGGATTAAATATACGAATCAAATAATGATTTTTTTGGATAATTCCAAAAAGTAAACCTAAGCCTATTGAACACTATTTAATCAGAATCAAACAAACAAACAAACAAACACTTACAAAGATGCACACACACAATCACAAATACACACCGGGAATATTTAACAAATGAAATTGGTTGAAATTATTTTCGGATGAAAAAAATAAACCGAACCAAACAAACACCGAACAAACGAATGAATGAATGAATTTTTAAATGAATTTTTTCCACTGAAGAAAACTAAAAAAAAAATCTTGTTGATATTATTTAAATGGATAATAATAATAATAATAATAATAATAATAATAATAATAATAATAATAATAATAATAATAATAATAATAATAATAATAATAATTGATATAAAAATAAATAAATATTATTCTTAATATTTATCACTTTTGTTGATTTTGTATCGTATTTGTACTTATTACAGTTGTTGTTGTTCGTGTAAATGTACAATTCAATTCATTTTTCAGTTTTTTCTGAACAATTTGAAAATTTTTGGCAAAATTTCTGAAAAAATTTGAAATCTTACTTCTATTTGTTTCTTCTCTGTTCATTTACTCGTTGGTGTTGTAGAATATTCTTTAATTATTCCCATATTTCTTTTCAACATGAATCGTTTGTTTGATTTTAATGTATATTTTTTTAAAAATGTATGAATAAATGGAAGAAATATGAAGAAACAAGCTGTTGAATATTCTTAATTGAAAATGTATGAAAATAGATTTTGTTTTCTTTTATTAGAATATATTCAATTGTACATAGTGGTATACGATTGTACAATGGATTAGGGATGCAATTCTTGCATCGCAAAGAATTGATTCCATTTTAAAATTTATTGTAAAGATTTTTGATTTTTCTTAAAGCTTTTTTCTCGAAGAATTCTGTAGTGAAATAAAATCATTTGATGGGAGGATCCCATTGAAATTATATTACTATTTTTTTCTTCAAATATTTGAATATGAAATTTATATTTTAAAATTAGTAAAAATTACAATCATATTCATTTTCTATTATTATTATTATAATCGTTCATTTTTAAAATGATGATGATGATGATGTTGGTGTTGGTTGGCAATTGGTTGGTAATAATCCAAATATGTTTGAATTTTGTTTTTTTTCGAATTATTTTCAGCCAAACATCATCAACAACATCAACAAAGAATGAAATCTTTAAACATTTTAGACATGATGTGCAACATGAATTTCTTGCAAAACAGTCGACAAATATATTCAGTATTATATCCTCGTGAATTGAAATTCTCCTACGATTTTTCGACAATTCTTTATTCAATATAAGCTAAGAGAAAAATATTTGGACTAATTTGGCAAAAAAAAATTTGAAGAATATTACTTCGCATCCATTCAATGGATGTATAACAATTCAAATTATATGGGCAAACAATATGGCTCCCATTCACAATTCTTACAATTCTCGATTCTTACGATCACAAATTTCGCGATTTTTCGATTGAATCAAAACAAATGGGCGTCTTATATGCTTCTTTATTTATTCATCAATTTATTTATTTTTATTTTTGATTTTTTTCTTTGTAATTTTTTAGGTTATTTTTTACTCTGAATTTATTTGCCTATGATTATTTATCCAAGGCGAAAAATAATGTGATAAAATGAAATAATTAAAAGTAAATAAATTGAAAAAAAACTTGTGGATGCTTGGTATGATTTAGTCGACGAGTAAAATTTCCCTAAATGTATAATATAATAATGATCATAATGTTGTGTTGATGGATTGAAGAGTTTGAAAATTTTGAAAAAAAATAGAATAAGAAACAAAAAAAAAATTATTTTAAGATTTGAATTTCTTTTTCGTGAAAAAATAGAGGGATAGAATATATTAATTGATGAAGAAAAAAAATAGAAATAAATTGCAACAAACCTGTGCAAAACAATTTTTTAAAAAATATTTTGTAATGGAATTACATTGAAATATCTTTATTCATTTATTTATTTTTTGATTTTTTTAATTAATCAAAACCAAATCTCGTTATACTGATGACATGGAATCAACTTAAATCGAATTCGATCAATACGAATTCAATCAATAAAATTGAATTCGATTTAAAATTGAATAAATTCAATTCAGTTTGCATTTTTGAATTTAGACTATTCAATGATTGATTTGACATACAGGGTTTTTTCTTTGTCTGTTTATTGCTGATTCCGGCCTAAAAAAATTATGTAAATTTTTTATTTATTTCAATTTTTTCAAATGATTTTGACGTCATTCGAAAAAAAATTGATCGTAATTGAATATTTTTCAATTTTTCTCAAATTTTTTAGGCATAAACTTCATTAAAAATTGAAATGATGGAATAATTCATAAAATATTCAGTTGACAAAAGAAATTAATTATAATTTTCAAAGTAAAAATAATGAGCAAGAATCGCGTTCACATTTTGTTTATTTGTTTCTTTGGTTGGTTAATTTACTAAATTTAGGACGAAAAACCAAAGATTATAATCAATTTCTAGTCAGTCATGCAGTAATAAGAAATAATAAACAACTTAAGAAATTCTTTGAATAAAAAACAAAATATTTCTTTTGATTAAGATGAAATATACAAAATTCTTATGGTGAAATTGCAAAATTGAAAAAATAAATGAAAGGATTAATTGGAATGAAAAATTGGCACAGCGCCTGCCAATTAAAAAACAAAATTAGTATCGCTAAGTGCCGGTATTATTGTAACTAAAGCAAAAATTGACGTATTAATACGTCACAAATTTTTAAATAGCAAAGCGTATTTTCCCGTCAATGCCAGCTTTTCATGCGAAAATTTGCCTGTTGAAATTCAAAGAAAAAAAAATTGAAGTAAGAAATAAGCGCTATCTTTGGATTTGTATTCAAAGTAAATAAAGAAAAATGAAAATTTATTTTCTTAAAATTAATAATTTAATGGGTTTAAGTAAAGATTTGGCTGAGACAAAATTTTAATTTGAAATATTTCAATGATAAATAATTAAAGTTCAATTTAAGTGATTATTGATCAATGGCTTGTGCCCGTTCCATTGATTTCAATCAGCAATTTCATTCGTAGCCGGTGGTTTAACTTGTAATTTAGATGATTCAACACGTTTCAATTTTTTCAAACGTATTTGATAAAAACTTGAACGTTGTTTGGAAAAGAATAGGAAATATATGATCAGTATAATCAAAATAATTGATATTAATATCGATATGATTATTTTATAGATTAACATTTCATTTGTTTCATTATCGATGATGAATATTTCACCCTATATTTGGCCATGATTATTATGAAAAAGTAAAAAATTAAAGATGTTAAGTTATTTTAAAATATTTCAAATGAATAACTTACATTAGTACACTGTGAATGTGTTTGATTAATCGGAATACAAAAATCATAATCTTGCCGTAGGCAAACATTATCCGAACAATGTTTTTGTTGATCAAATTCAGCACGAATGGATGGATCATAAAATAAAAATGGTGATCGGCCATTATCAGTGGTTACTAATACACAAGATGTACTATGAATATCAGTTATCAAAATTGTTGATTGATTATCATTCGATATTCTCCTTGATGATGCTGATGAGGATTCATTTTTCAATGGAGAAATTGTTGATGATGATGATGACAGTGATGATAATGAACAACGATATATTTGGGCTATAGTTTCGGATTGTTTCAGCAAAAAATATATCCAATCATTACGCACACGAATATTCTGGACATCCCAATTTTGTTTGGAAAAATTAATTTCAAATTTTATTGAATTTTTTACGGAATTATCGCCATAATCTTTAACAATTAATCCCGATATTCGTGATGCTTGTGTTTGTGGCATAATCAATAGATGTTGTTTGCCATGTTGATCATAATACAGCTCATGATATGTTGTACGATTTATGATGAACAATGATTTAGCTCGCTTACCATTCTGTTTTGATTAGGTGGGAAAAAATGAAAATTAAAATATTTCTGAAAAAAATCAATGGCCAATACCTGATCCGATTCCATCATAATAGTATCGGTACCCGATGTTTCCAACCATTGTAATTTCGTCATTGTAGGATGTACAATCAGACCGTTGACAATGTTTGTACCGGGTGCCCGGTAAATTGGAAATGTTGACAGCTCAGTCTTTTTCAAATCAACAACATTAATACCATCCATTACGGTTGAATAATAAAGCAGCCCATGTAGCCAATCGAATGTAAAATGTTCCAATTTTTTTATGGGGAATTGTAAAATGTTCAGCTTTGTTGAATGATTATAATCGATAGGTTCGATATCGATTAAATTATTCTGACATACGGCCATATATGAATTCCATGTTAAACTATAATCCAGATGAATGATTAAGCTATCATCATTACATAATGAATCATTATGATAGCGATTATTGATTAAATTTTTTGGATAAATTAATTTAAAATCATTATGATCATTATTGTTTGAAAATGATAATTGTACATGTTGTAATTGATTAGAAATCATGATAATAATCAAATTAATCAAAATAATACGAAGAAGTGATTTAATTAAATACATTATTAAACGATGAATGATGATTAACAATTGAAAAACAAATGATTACAATTGAATAATGCATAGACAATCATCAGCAAATCAATGATTGATGAATGAATGATAACCAATTTGAAAGATTTCAAATTATCATCATCATCATCAACATCGACATCGATTCACAACACAATTGTTTTGAATTATTGTTATTCATTCATATCACCATCATCATCATTCATTGTTATTATTATTATCATTGTAACCACAATACAACAATTTGAAATTTCACAAATTTCATTTGTTATTCATCAAACAACGATTCTGTGGTATTTTTTGTGCATTATTTCGATGAATTTTCGATGAACAATCATCGATGAACAATCAATATAAACATTTGATCATTTAATGTTTTTGGTCAATATTTGAACTGGTTGTCCGAAAAGTTCATTTTGCTTAATCCATAGAGTTGTTCGAGGAAATCGGCCAGAACTTTCCGGATAACCTAATATGTGTAACTGTACTGGTTACCAGTTGAAATATTGACGGTGAAAACAATCATAGTTTTTACTGGTTTTTTTTAAATTCAAATTTCGACTAAAAAATCAATATTTACAAAATTTAATAACAAAAAATTTTGAATTATTAATACATTGAAGTGTCCTGGATATGATGATATGATAATTGTTGATGTTTAATCAATTTTTACATTGATTCGATTTGTTTTGATTCGATTTGTTTTGACCATTGTTTTTGATCGGTTGTTGTCGATGGTTGTCGATGTGATTATCTTTGATTGTTTATTGAATGAATTTAATAAATTTCCCACATAATATAAACACATGAATCATTCGTCCGTCATCCGTGATTGATGGCTGAATGGATGGTGAATTGATTGCAGTACAAGTCAAATTAATTCAAATTGATTTTCGATCATATTTTCTCCATCGATCGATCAATTTTACCCCATTTTTGTTGTTCAGCCGTACACATAAATGTATAGAAAATGGCTGTCAGTACATTGATACCTGATGCTAAATACCATACATATGACCATGTATGCACCGTGCTCTATGGTCATTGGGAGAAAGGGTTAAGAAAAGTATTAAATCAAAGAATTTTAAAAATCTATAGCCTTGAATACCTGATTTTCGGTGAAATATTCAACAATTTTAGGCACAATAAAACCGGGAATATTACCGATACTATTCGTAAGACCCATTAGCGTTCCAGCAAAATCTGGTGCCATATCAACATGTGTTGAATTGTAACCACTAAAACATGCACCACTTAGTGTAACGGCTAATACTAGCAATGTTGATGAGGCTATTTGATCACAGCCAACGGTAGGAATCATTGCCATTAATATTGCTGGCGGTATATATGCTAATCGATTGAATAAATCAATTTAGCATCAACGATTGATATTGATTTAAAATGATTTAAATTGAAAATACATACTGATAAAGCTATTAATTTTTCTTATCGTCGTAATTGATAATGAACCATGTTGACGCATACGATCAGTATAATATGAACATATCCAACTAAAAATAGCTTGACCAAGTGATGGCAATCCAGATATGATTGTTGTCTTGTAGTTATTTCATTATTATTCAAATTGGAAATTATAAAAATAAATTAAATATGTCAAAGTTAAATATAATTATAAAAATAAACATACCATTTCATTATTTGTATGCAGAACATCTTTGATATATGTTGGCATATAGGTTAATATGGTTAAAAAGCCCCAATTTTGCCCGATCGCCACAATGATTATCCCGTAAACATATCTTGATTTAAATATTGATGAATATGGTATCTCTATTTTCACATCCATACGTTTACCGCCACCATTTTCAATAATATAATCAAATTCTTGCCTTGATATGAATGGATGTGTTTCAGGTGATTCATATACCAGAAATGAATAAAGAAAAAACCAAAAAATACCAGCAATTCCAAGTAGATAATATGATGCAGCCCAACCAAATGAACTTTGATTGAATAACGAAGCCATTGGCATCGTTACAACGGTACCAATCATAGCACCAGAAAATGCAATCGTTGTACCACGTGTACGTTCCATGGTTGGCATCCATTGTGCAATCATAGTGTTCATCGAAGGAAATACAAAACCTTCAGCCAGACCTTGTATTACACGTAATACAATGAACCAGATAAAATTTTGCCGAGCAGCTATCGGGCATAATAATGATGCTAATGATGCAACAAGAATACTAACACCATATAGCCATTTTCCACCATATTTATTGGCCAAAATGCCTGCAGGTATTTGTGTCAATACATAACCATAGAAAAATGATGCCAACACGTAGTTTTTAACATCTTCAGACCAATCAAATTCACTGAAATCATCGCCATTATTATTATTATTATCACCGGTATTATTCTTATCATTCGTCAATTCATATGGACATTGATCACCATAAATTGATTTATCTGTGGAATCATTAATAAAACTTTTTACAATTGGACTTTTATGTGATTTAACCATTGCAACTATGGACATATTGACAACAACTTTAAATGCATACACTAGGAAAAAACCGAAAAAACCCATCAAAACAAAAATGACACGTGCAGCAATGAAACGTTGAATATATTGGCCATCGTGAAATTTTTTTTGTGGGTCCATTTTCGGTAATCGATTTTGATCGGAAATATCGTAATGTTTGAAAATTTATGTTGGACAAAATTTATAAATACTTCTGATCGATCGGAGAAAATTTAATCGAAATCTGATCAGAGAAAATCTTTGCGACTAAATTTTTAATGGAATTTTTTTCCTTTTTTTTTTGATCGAAAACATTTGGCAAAAAATTTAGTTTTTCGAAGAACAATGAACCAATCATAATCGATTGATTAATCATTTTTTTTCTGATCATCAAAAGAAAATGAAGAAATTAATCAAAATTTCAAAGAAATTAATTGATCAATTGATCTTTGATCATTCATCAAAAAAAAAATAAAAAAGTAACCCTATGACGCAAAACCTTGTACGCAAGTTTGAACAAGTGATTTTAATCACTAATCATTCAGAGAAAAAACAATATACAAAACATATGTCGAATTTCACATTGTTAATTAATTAGGATTTCAATTCAATTCATTAAAAAACAAATCATCATCATTTAAACAACATTGATCTCCATTGATAATCATCGATTTAATTACAATTATCAATTACAACTATACAAACACTTGACATTTATTCAATGAAAATGTATATGTTTTACCGCGATATCTGAGTGCACTTCTGGTCTTTAGATTTTTGGGTCGATTTGATTGAAATCTAGTTGATTTCATCTATATTTTTTTAAAAATGAGAAAGTCATCTGACTGAAACTTGACAAGTTATATCAAAATATAACTCGAGCATCATGTCAAACCAGAACAGGTCAAAAATTGCATGTCATAATCAATTGATTGGTCAATCGATTGATCGATTCGACTGATTTTTGTCCCTTTTTCGTGATTTCACCTTTGAATCTTTTCTAAAAATCAAATTTTCAAAGTAAAAGTACATGTCCAACAAGCACGAAAATGTGTCCGATAAAATATGACACATGAATTCAAAATGAATTGAAAAATAAATGAAATTTTCAGATCTTGAATTAGGTTACCGTAATAATAGCCCTTGAATGAAATGAGAGAAATGATTTTCAAAAAAATGGTCAATTTGAAAACGATATTTTCTTGGTCATTTGAGCATTTTAAGACTAATTTTAAGATTAATTTCAAAATTAATTCGAGATTTATTCATTTAATTTTATCTTCGAGAAGATGTTATCATTCATCTGGTATATTTGGTTTATTTGTCCTAATTTCACCAAGTTTATTTGAATTCGATTTAATTTCATTTTAAATGAAATTGAATGCTATCAATTTCGAGTTGTTTTAATAAAAAGTGACAAGTATTTCACGCATATTTTTAGATTCAAAGGTTGGAAATGAGTGAATCGAATCGGTAGATGTTTATAACCATTATTCAATAACGTCATCATCTATTTTTGGACCACAATAAGCTTGAACATTATCATTGAAGGATTATTCTCAAAATTTCAAAATAATCAAATTCAATTTGATCATAAATGTTTCGAATTGTAGGTGGATTGATTTTATGCCTATTATGATTCAATGCTAAAAAAGCAAAAAACAAATTTTAAATTGAAACTATGGCCATCAAGGGTGGTGTTGTGTGTATGCCCAAGTGTGTTTATTGACTTTACATGTTTGGCATAGTTGTAAAAAATAAATAAATGTTCAGAAATATACAAAGTTTAAAGTTATAATTCAGAGTTTTAAAATTCAATTTCGTACTTTTACACTAAAAAATTACATTCAAAACTACGAAAATGAGTTTTAAAACTCTGAATTAAAACTTTAAACCTTGTAATTACATTTAAATAAATAAATTCATTACATGATTAGATTTGATCCTGTTTTTGGCCTGTATGCTGTAATTACTGTAAGTGTAATTTAACTGTGTACATATCAAAGGTACATTTAATTATATTAAGAACATCAATTGAAGATCATATTAAGAACATATCACATCTTCTGAGAAATTATACAGGTAATAATATATGTAATACCTTGAAGGAACAACAGCAACTCGAAGAGAGCGAAAACATTTGGAGAGAAATAGAAGTTTTCGTCCATTTTTTCAATTCAAAAACCATTGAAACTAAGACCATAGGATCAAATCAAGAAATTTCGAGGTAAAATCAATGACTGTGTGTGTGTGTCAGTGGTGTTTTTACATTGAATAATAGTTCAAAAATGGTAAAAAGCTTCAAATTCAAAATGAATGAAACATTTTGAATGAATTGAAAATCATTTTTTCGAGGAGAAATTTGAATGAATAAACATTGAAAAACATGTTAGAAATGTTTTGTAGAAAAGGTAATTTTCATTTTTGAAAATGTTTTGAAAAAGATAATTTCTACTTGAAAATAATGAATGAATAAAGGTAAATAGAAAGGATGAATGAATAAATAAGAAGTATTAGGCTGTCCGAAAAGTTCTGGCCGATTTTCATGAGCAACTCTTTCTGATTAAGCCAAATGAACTTTTCGGACAATCTAATAAATAAATAAATATTTATTTTATTATTATTATCGTGTTTGTTACTAAATATATCCAAAAAATATAATTTAAAAATATTGAAATGTACAGTACAAATGTATCCATTCATTTATTTATTTACAAAATAAGAAGCAAAAATTGCAATTGCTTCATTCATTCATTCATTTTGCCTTCTCTTTGAAAGCAAAATGATCATTATTATTATGGTCATCATGTTTACAGTTTGAAAAAAATACAAAACAATTGCTCTATTGTGTGATGTCTACTAAATACTACACTGTTAAATCATCATCAACGAGTGATTACAGCCAAAGTGAGTGCGATTTGAATGATCAGTGCATCTATGGATGTAAACAATGATACAAACGATGTCCGAAATCGGTGGCCATTCAGATTGAATCTCAAAAAGGTTTTGAGCAATGTTTTGAGCTTTGAGTGTAAATCGATTTCTAGGATAAATCAATTGAAACGTTTTACATTTCGATTGAAACATTTTGTGATAATTTCGTGATTTTCTTTGTTTCAATTGATTCAAACTGATTCAAGCCAACAACAAACAAATTTGAAAAATTCAAAATAAATTCAAAACAATCATAGATTGATCGATTGATTGATTGAAACAAAAAACTTTCAGATAGATCAATGAATACGAATACAATTAAAAATTATTTGAAAAATTGAAAATTATTGACAGCCAACAACAACAACTATAGCCACAGCCATCCTGAACAACAGCAGCAACGAATCGATTTCAAAATATTCAAACCTACAAACACAATTAAACACATTAATCAAGCAAACAAATACAAACATTAATTATCTTTTGGATTGTGTAAAAAAAATTACAAATCAAATAATTATAATTAAACAAATATTTCATGTGTTTCGATTCAATAATTCAATCTCAATTCAATTCAATAAAACTGAACTGATTTAAATTTGAAATTGAACTTTTATTTGATTTTCAATGTGTTTGTATCTGTGTTGTCTCAAATGAAAACAAATATCGAATAATTATAATTATCAAATGATTTACACAACTTACACATGTATGTACACAACAAACACACCCAATTGATTCAAAATGATTAATTTATTATCATCAAAATTGATTATTTTGATTGAATTTATTCAAATCATACATATTGGATATCATCGAAATGAATGATTCAAAATGAAAATCAATGCATGTTTGCCTACCTCTATCAATGTTTATTTGATTAATCAGTGTTTAATTGGTGTGTTTTGATTGATAATTTTTATGTGATTGTGTTCTATGATTGTATTTGTGTGTATTTGTTTTGATTTTCATAAACCAAGAACTCATATGTTTTCAATGATTACATAATTTTCAAGTTGTTTTTTTCGACAATGGCAAAGCTAACAATTCAACGTTTATTATTTCCAAAAAAAGTCCAGCTACCACCATCAAACATTGATGGTTGGTTTGGTCATCAATCATTGGGTAAAGGTGAAAAACCACCTGTTGATGATGAAACGATTAAACCATTTCGTATAAATATATCTGACAGTGAATTAAATGATCTTCGGAATCGTTTAAAATTATCAAAATATTTCGATGAAATCATCGATACAAATTTTCGTTATGGTTTTAATGCAACAACATTGAAACAAATTGTCGAATATTGGCTCGATAAATATGATTGGCGTCATTGGGAAATGGAATTGAATAAATATGAACAATTTAAAACACAAATCGAAGGTATCGATATACATTATGTTCATATAAGACCAACAAATCCAAACGGTATCGTATTACCATTACTGATCATACATGGTTGGTCTGGTTCATTTTTTGAATATTATAAAACAATACCCCTGTTAACTGATTCATCTATAGAAGGTCTGTCATTTGAAATTATTATACCATCGATTCCAGGTTATGGTTTTTCTGAGGCACCACATAAAGAAGGATTTAATTTCATTTCAGCTGCACGTATTTTTGTAAAATTAATGAAACGACTAGATTTGAATCGTTTTATTGTACATGGTGGTGATTGGGGCTCGTTAATTAGTAAAACAATAGCTTTAATGTATCCTGATATGGTACGAGGTATTCATACAACCTTCTATACTAGTTCACAACCGCAAGGTTTAGATAATTTAAAATATTTATTTGCAAAATATTTTCCATTTATTATGTTCAACAAACGTGAATCACAACGGCAAATGTTCAATGAGCTATTACAATATAAATCTAAATGGTTTTATGAATCTGGTTATTTTCATTTACAATCAACAAAACCAGAATCAATTGGTGCAGCACTGACCGATAGCCCTATGGGTCTGGCTGCTTATATTCTCGAAAAATTTTCTGCATGGACAGATCCTACGAATTGTTTTAAACAAGATGGTGGATTGACGGAAAAATTCACCTTAGATGAACTACTGACAAATGTAATGATTTATTGGTTTTCAAACAATATTACATCATCGATGCGTTTCTACAAGGAAAATGGTTGTCCATTAATCGGTGTATATCATAAATATCGTATCGGAGCGGCTAAAGTATCCGCAACGATTCCGGCCGGTTTCGCTGTGTTCCCGAAAGAAATGGTACGCGTACCCGAATTCATTGTGCGGATGGCATTTAAAAACTTGGTTCATTACACTGAATTATCAAGTGGTGGCCATTTCGGAGCATTTGAAGAACCGAATTTGCTGGCCAATGATTTGCGGCAATTTGCATTTACAGTTGTAACTAAATGTTGATTATTTTTTCAAATTTTTACTTATTGTAATTTGTTATAATTTATTAAATAAAACGATTTTTTTCCATTTATAAATCTGTAATAGGGTCAAATGTCCCTTTCTTGTTGATTTTATCATTGATTTTATCATTGATTTTATCATTGATATTATCATTATTTTCATTGCTTTCATCGCTTTCATTCACTTTTGAATGTCTTCGCATCGTATCTTGATTATTGCCAATTATGATTGGTATTGGTTCGCTTATCTGCTCGATACGAATCGTTGATCTCCGATTATTGGATTGATTGGATGGTAAGCCAGGTGAATTGAAATCAATCGGCATATCAGTCAATCGGATACGTTCATTCCAAACATATTTATAGACGTAAATACAAATAATAATCATTGATAGGATTGTACCGATAAACAGTATTAACGCAAGTATTAGCATCCATAATTTCACATGACAATAATAACCATTATAAGGATAATCAATGCATTGACGTCTTTCATAAAAATTGATTAATTTTTCAATTTTCAATTGAACATCTCTAAATTGAAGAAAAATTGAAATTTTTAAAAATTTTAGTACAAAATCAACTCAACAGATGGCGCTCTAGTTGCGATACAAGAGAAAAAAATTTGAATTTTTCGTCAAATTTAAAGCGGGAAACATTGATTCAACAAGTTTATCAAGCAGAAACACAACCACTCAATCAATCATCAGGAAATCTGCCGTGGTAATAATGCTTGATAATAATTTCAATAATCAACACTTCTTGAATTGAATTTGATTAAAATTTCGCACAATGAATAGGCTTTTGTTTGAATAACAAATATTAAAGAGACATGAATGTAACAAATGAAAAAATATATAATTAAAAATACAAAATACACGCTGAGAGAATACCACTGAATTAAATGCAAATTCAAACACATTCAAACAAATTGAACACTATTCATTTATTAGGTTGTCCACAAAGTTCTGGCCCATTTCCATTAGCAACTCTATTTGTAATTAAGCGAAATGAACTTTTCGCACAGCCTCTAATATTATTGTTGATCAAGGACATTGTGATGAATTTGATAATCATCATAATGATAACATCGTAATAGTAATTATTTGATGACTGTACATGCTTTAAAACAACAGCCATTTCTTGTTTTTATTATTTTTCAATTATTTCAAAGTACATACGGTATATTTAAATGAGTAAATTTCAAAAAAAAAAAAAAAAAAAATACGCATAAATGACTATAGAATCTTATCTCTTTCAACATTCAATGATAATGTAAATTAATGAATGATAAATGAATCATACAATCATGGAAATTTGAATGATGAAATGCAATAGAAAACAAACATTACCTTGAATCAATGAATGTGTTGTTGTTGCTGCTGTTGTTGTTGTTGTTAATCATATTAATACCATAACTAGTCGATGACAATGTTTGACAATAATTTTTTAAAGAATCAATTAAACAATCTAAGATTGCCCATCGATAACAGCATTGATTCTTGTAGTAATTACTATGATTAAACTGTGATGATTTGTGATTATGCGAATGAATCCATGATTCATATGAATCCAATTGACAACGATATAATTGAACAATGTTTGCATTTAAATTTGATTGACATTCATTGCCAATGTTAATGGTTAACATTAGATTTGAATCGATCATGATTAACATTATAATTCCAATGGTTGTATGTCAAACAAAAACATATTAATGGAAATGATTTCTGTCCAAAATTTTAGACTATTGATGCCTCGATTTATTTAAATACCTGAATCGATTGAATATCTGTAATTCAATGTCAATGCTGGTTGACCAGCTCTCAAATAATTCAAAAATTTTCAATAAAATTTAAATATTTTTCACCCAAATTTAGGACAAAATAATCTGAAAATGTGGGCACAATTTTTGAAATATATTCCAGCAAAAAATTCATTAAAATTATTAAATAAGCGAATAGTTAAAAAAAACAGCAATAACCATTCCATGATTATCAGTGATTATTTGATCAATCAATGCTTATGAATGAAATTTCGATAGTAATAGGCAATGGATTGATCATCAAACATCATTGAAATCAATGTACGATCACATTTTCTTTGGAGATTTCATGGTCAAGATTTTTTAGTTTTTTAAAATTTAAATTAATTGGACACCAAAATGAAAATTGATTGCAATCGATTTTTATTTTTGGATCATAAAAAACTACACTCAGTTGGTTTATTTATTTACTCAATTTTTTCAAAGCAACAGGTTGTTGATTATTATTTTATTTTTCAAAATACATGGATACATCAATTGCGTACATCACTTTTCTTGTTACTGCTACTGCTGTGTTTTTTTTTATATTTATTTATTGCTGATGATTGAATGTCCATAACCTTGCAAATTGATTGCAACTTTATTTATTAATAAGTATTAAGTTGTCCGTAAAGTTTTGGCTGATTTTCATGAGCAATTCTATCGTGATTAAGCGGAATGAACTTTTCGGACAACCTAATTTTTTTTTTTTTTTTTTTTGCTTCAAGATGTTTTTACAAGAAATGTTTAAAGAAATGGAAAACAAACACATGTGAGAATTGTAATATTGTTGTGCTGGCATGCACTACCGAAATGAATAGCCTCAGTGAATGAAATGATAAATGAAGTCGAAAAATGTAAATTCTTTCGATTCTCATATTTCATATTTTGAGAGAAGAGGAAAATTGAAAATTGAATTCGCGTGTTGTTTGTTTACTTTAAATTGAATCTTTCAATCCTTTGTTTATTTATTATCGAACCAAGCAAAAGAAGAAACCAACTGACTTGTTATTGAATCAATTGAGCAATTTTGCAGGTGAAATTTTCACCTGAAATCTGGTTTTTTCTTAGTTGATTACTTTGAATGAAACTAAATAAAATAAATTTCAATCAAAAAGTATCAGTTGTTCAAACACATGTTAGCTACACAGATGCTGCACACAGGCAAACAAATGGTGATGTTCGGCATGGATGGGCGTAAATTCAATAATTCATTCATTCAATAATTTCTTGTAGCAATTCATGTTCATTTGTACAGATTTCGCTTGATTTCCATCAGTTTTCAAAGCTCAAATATGATCGATGCATATCAGTGAACATCCATCCATATTGATTCCCAACCAAAGTAAATTAAATTCCAAAATTTCAGTCAAAATAATCGTTTGGAATTATTGAAAATCAATTGATTTGTAATTTGTTTGATTACAAACAATGATCATCAATATTTAAATTCATTGTGTAATAATCATAATCATCATAATCATCCCCATCATCATCATGATCAACGTCATTTGAATATTTTTATTATTTTCTTCTAAACCACCACGACCATCATCATCATCATCATCAACGACCATTACACAAATATCAATTGTAATCAATTGTTTAAATGTTGAATTATCATTATTATTATTTCAGTATTAGCTCATTCATTCATTCATATTTCTATTAATGAAAATATCATAATTTCAATATTATTTCTTCTTCTTCTGACCATTCAATTCAAACAAACAAAATGTCTGTTTTTTTTTAATTAAAAATTTAAAAATATAATTTGAATAAAATCAAAAATAATAATAAATGAAAGAATTGTTGCATTGTTGCACTGCTGATGCTTATGATAATGACAATTGTTGTGATATTATTCGAATCAAATTGACCATGGATTTACTGCATTTAGAGACTGTCCGAAAAGTTCATTCCGCTTAATCGGATAGAATTGTTCATGAAAATCGGCCAAAACTTTTCGGACAACCTAATACATTACAAAATATTGCAAATACCTTGACCACCGCTGCCGCCACCATCACCATCCATTCATGATCATCATTGTTTCTTCTTCGTAAATTGCCATCCATTTAATTTTTCCAAGTTGTCTGCTTGCCTTGTTGATTTTCATAATCATAATCATAATAACGATTATGACAAGATAATCAAAAAAATACATTTCATTGTTTGTTTGTTTCAATGTTTGTTCGTACAAATTACACTTGAATTAATCGTGGAAAAGATGTTCCAAGATATTTCAGAAAAATGAAACAAAATTTTCCCTGGATTTTATTATGACTGTTGCAATATTAATGATGATAATGAATGAATGAATTGTTTGAAAAGTGTTTAAAATAGAAATATTTAGCTTTCTTTGAATTATTTGGAAGAAATGAAGAGATGTGGAGGAGAGACAAACGAAATCTTCTTGAAATCTTCTAATCAAATTATCATTAATTAAATTCATTAAATCTTAATAATGTTATTTTTAAACTATTTTAATTCATCATCGAAATGATAAAGTCAGTGAATGCTTTGTATCAGTGAGCCAACCACGTGTCTAAAATGTGTCATCGCAGACTATAGACATGAAAATGTCTATTCATTTGCAAAATAAAAGTTTCTGTACGTCAATCATTGAAATTTAACGTCTTTTCAACCCAAAAATCGGTCAAAATCAATAAATGACCAACAATTATTGAATAATCATCGATCAATTAATCAATTTTTGTGCATTTCTGTGTGTTTATTCTTCAATTCACTTATTATGATCATCAATTTTCTATGACGTTCAATTTTGGTGTTACAATCAATTGAAATAACGGATGTTTGTTTGCCAAAATGCATTTGAATTATCATTCATAAAATTCATAAATTTAAATAGATTAAATTAATCGGAATCAAAACGAAATGATGAAGAACGTCAATGTGTGTTTGTTCGATGATGATGATGATTACAATTTGCGAATATTTTCCACCAATTATTTATCAATTCAATTCAAATATTGAATCAATTATACACAAATGTGAATATTGATTGATTGAATATTGAATTATTGAATATTAAATGGTGTAATATATTGTCATCGACATCATCAATTCATAAGAAATAAATAATCAGGATTTCAATTTATTTATTTGTTCGTATGTTTGTCAACGAATATATAAATATTCAAAGACAAATGTATGGTTTTTTCCCACATTTATATTCGACAACAAACAACAATCGACATTATCATCATCAATAAGCAATAATAACAATAACCTAATGTAATCGTCTTTAATCTTCTTGAACAACAACACAACAGCCCAACAAATAAACAATCAAAAACCCAATTAAATTGTGAAATATTTGATTTTTTAAAAATATTTTGTCTGTCGAATTGAATGATGATTACTTTGTGTATTCATTTATTTATTTAATTATTATGCACTTTAAATCATTATTCATTATGATTAATATTGATAAATCCCAACCTTCAATTATTAATCGCATGTCATTAATGCTTATATTTATGTAATTCTTCCACCTCTTCAACCATTATTCAATATTCAATAAATTAGAGGCTGTCCGAAAAGTTCATCCGGCTTAATCACTAAAGAGTTGTTGCATGAAAATCGGCCAAAACTTTTCGGACAAGCTAATTAAATTATCATACGACATTCGAATTATTATTATTTCGGCCAGAATTTATGATCAAAATTGTCTTCCTACTGAAAGTATTTCATCGTATTATGCAATTCGGTATGACGTATTAGCCAGAAGTGAATAAAAAATGAATGAATGGCTTGAAATGCTACAAGAAACCAATTTATTATTGAATTTCAATTCACATTCATCCAGTGTCTCTCTTCGAAAACCAACCAATCACTGATCAACCAATCAATAAAATCAATCGATATGATCAATCAATAATTAATTGAAATTCAATTTCAATTTCAATTCAATTCAATGAATTCATCAAATGTAATTTGGTCATTTCAATTTTTGAAAAAAATTTGTGGTGTTTTTGTTCGAACAAATAGTTAATCGTATTCATTATATTATCGTAGTTATTCTGCTTCAAAATCTATGTTGTTTTTGTGCTGGTTGGTTTTTTTCAAAATTATCACTGTCGCTTATTATCAAAAATTTTACCTCCGGCTAAAAAAATTTGAAAATATTTTAAAAAGCAAAAAAAAACAAGTAATCAAATCACCAATACAACATCAACCACTACCATTTGAATTATCAATTTGAATTACAAATTGAATTGAATTGAATTAAAATGAATTGAATTGAATGGTATTAATATGAATGGTATTCTGCTGTGAATGTTTGAATGACGCTTTTTACAAGATTGGAAAAAGTGATTTAAAGTTAATTCAGTGAAGAAAATTCAGAAAAAATTGAAATGAATTGAAAAGAATGAATTTTCAATGAGAATTTCTCATGTGAAGCTTAAGACATTTGTGAAATACAACATACAAGCAACATACATAACACACGAATACCATTTATTTATTTGGTCAAAATAAACAAGAAATCCATTGAAATAGCAATAATAGCATCATTGATTTTATTGAATATCAGCTTTCTTCTCCAATCAAAAATTACTTCTGTGCTTAGTGGTGAATATCTTCATCATCATAAGATTTATGTATTCAATAATCTGATGAAATTTTGAAAAAAAAATTTCAAGTTTACCTGTGAAACACCACTGGTGGTTTGGTGTAATGTGTGATCCTACCTCTCTCTGATTTCAATATCGCTTAAAAATACCTTGAAATTCTTTTGGCATATTTTTTTCAATTTTTTCAAATTTTTTGCTGCACTGACATCGATCATTTGAGATTTTAAGATTTCTTATTTATTCAAGATTTCTTACTTTAGATTTCTTCTTCCATTTGATATCATCATCTTGATCTTCAAAACATATATTTTCTGTGTTCTTAATATTTCAAGTTGTGCAACTCCTGCAACCTTAAACATCAGAAACTGCAAATTCAACAAGTGTCAACTACAAGATTCAACAATTTACTATTTATATGGTTCAAAGTTCAACATTAATTTGAAGTTAAGATACGGAAAAGTGATTTTGTTGAAATTTTTGAAAAAAATTTTCTCAATCTATAACCTTGATAAACTAAGACAACGAATCAATGAATTTAAACCAAAAAAAAAACCAGTTGAATATCTGATTTCAATTCCGATCAAAAATTTCAGGTAAAAACAAATAATAATTTATTTAAATGTTTTAATTCAAGAAAATAAACAGCATTTTACATTGATTATTGATTTAAAGGAGAAAATTTAAAAATTCTTAACCAACGACCACTGAAATTGATCAATTAATCGAAATACTCATAATTATTTTCATTGATTATCATTGATTAATTGTCAATTTTTTCAAAATTAGTCATCAATTTTCAATGTCGATGATAACCACTCAAATTTTGAAAGATTAAAAGAGAAACTGACAGTCAAAATATGACTGAAACTCAGTCATATTTCAAACTGAATGATGATTGAAGCTGAATGAACGATGATTATTAATAATTTTTGAAAGATTTTATTTTATTTTCTCCTCGATTAATTTGTAAAACATTTTGTGTAAAATTTCAAACAAAACGCATTGAAAATTGCACTTAAAATAGCGTCAATCCCTTTAAAATAATTGTAAATCATTTCTCCTTAAAATTTTCAATTTTTTTGAATTCGCATTTGATTCCAATGAGAAAATCAATCATTGCCAATCAATCGATTGAAAATCAATGATTTTTCCGCCCTTTCAAAGTGAAAAAAGGGTTTAGCAATGAAAATAAGCAATGATTCGTGAGAATTCTGAATTATCCTTCAAGAATATTAATTCAGAATCAAAAGTTTAATCGAAATTCATCCGATTAAAAAACGATTTTCAAATGTTTCCTCATTCAACACTTTCTGTTGTTCCGGCAAATAATTTGGCCATAATCATTGATTTATTAAACGGATGCAGCCACCAAAGACCAATGTACATACAATAAATCAGGATATTTTTTGTCATTTTAATTTTAGTTACCCTTAAAAATCATCTAACAAGTGAATGACTGATCGATTATAAACTCTATCATTTCGTTCATTTATTTATTTCAAAAGTTTATCGAAAAATTTCATTGTAATTGATCATTATGATTTCATTTGAATCATTTTCAAATGAAAAAAAAAATTATAATTTAAAATTAATTTAAATTCAGTTTCAATTTAAATTATAAACATGAAATATTACAATGAAATGAATGATCAGAATGCGCTATGATTCACAAGGTTAATATACTTTCGTACTTTCGATTTAAATTTCAAAAAATATTTTATTTTGAAAATTATGATCATTAATAATGGTGAAATATGAATTTTGATTTCATCTTTTGAATTATTTTCCATTCAATATTTCATACATTTCATACATATTTTTGTTTCTCCGTAAATAAACAAACAATTCAATTTGAATTGATTGATTCAATTTGATGATTCAATGTATGCTCACATTGAATTTGAATCAATTGAATCGTTTTTTTTTTTAAATTCAAAATTTTGAATATATCATTATCATCGATAACAATAAATAATAATAATAATAAATTATATTTATATAAATCTATCATCAATACAATTTGTTTTGTTTGATGATGATTTATGGATTTCTGTATGGATTTTTGATGATTTCTAATATTTTTATTATCTTAAAAAATTGCAAATAAATGATCGATTACTGTTGGTGACTTTGTGGTCATATTTATTGTGGAATCTCGATACATGAATGTTTAATAATGGAAATCCATTATTTACTTTGTATGCGTTGGCTAATGGATTTTTAAGGATTTCTTGAACAGCTTTCATTCATTGATTCATTTGTTTGTCTGTTCCAAAGTAATGTAATTTAATGGAAATTATTTGTTCTCTCAATCAAATTGTCTTGGACAGATGAAATGGAGAAAATTTCCAATTTCAATTCTATTTGTAGTAACATAAATCTATGAAAAATATCATTGAATTGAATTATTATTTCCATGAAATTCAAAAGATTTGAAAATGAATAATTTCATTGAAATTTTCAAAAATTTCAAAATTTATAATTTGATAATGATTCAAACGATTATCAGGATAATAATCGTTGACTCCGAAAGGTCAAAGTACACTTTCGATTATTTAGTCTTCATTCACATTATAACTAAGTATTCTATGTTATTACAATGCACCAAAGATTTAATGGTTTCGATTTGGTGTCGTTGGTGCCATTCTTTGTTTGTGACCAATGGTCATTAATAGCATGGTCATTAATGATGATCATTAGATCGAATTTGATCATTGATCAATGATTATTCAGGGGTTATTATTCATCTATTTATCGATTTATAATGATTTACCTTAATCAAATGATACATAATAATGATAATTTCATTAAAATGAATAAATGATAAAATGAATCCAAATGATTTGATTGAAATGGAATATTTCTTCAATTATTATCATTATTATTATTATTTTAGATTTAAAATTTGTAGACAAATCGATTATCTTTACGAAATTATTATTTTTTAAAAATAATTTTCTTCCCATATTTCTTCATATTTTCATTTAAATTCAAATTTCAATCATTTCCATTTGAATTTTGTATAATTTGAAATGATAATAATTTTTCCCAATTTTGTTTTGTCGTTTGAAATTTTTATTTTTTTGAAATTTTAAATAAATTTTTCAAGGATTTCCAAATTATAATCATCTTTCCATTTTTATTTATTTTTGATGTCCAAAAATAAATTTCAACATTCAATTTGCGAACGACAACAACAACAAGAAATATATTAGGTTGTCCGAAAAGTTTTGGCCAATTTTCATGCAGCAACTCTATTGTGATTGAGCCGGATGAACTTTTCGGACAACCTCTAATAGAAAAAAATGTGGTCCAGATAATTTACATGGACATTTAGATTATTTTTATTTTTTGAAATAGCCATGGTTATAGTTTGATGTCATGATTTGATGTGATGATTGTCATCATCACATCTAAGCTCATCACATTTAATCATTATCCTTGTGTGCGATAATCTCGAAATAAAGATAATTGAAATGTCCATAATAATTTTTTCGACAATTATTCATTCATTTAATTTTCAAAAATGAAAATTCACATGTTCTTGACCAGATAATTAATGTAATTTCATAAATATCAATTTCATTCAATTTTCAATTCAATACTCAAATATACACAAAGGAAGTTGATTGATCAGAAAAACAATAAATTAATTAATAAATAATTAATTTATTGTTTTAGATAAAGGAAATGTGTTTGATAAATTGTTTGATAATTACACTGATGATGATGATGGTGATGATGATATCAATAATTACTGTTAATTACTGTGAATTTTAATTCAAAAATTTAATTGTATTATGCTGTCCGAAAAGTTAATGCCGCTTAATCACAATAGAGTTGCTCATGGATATCGGCCAGAACTTTCCGGAAAACCTAATATTTTTGAATTAATTGATTTTTTTTTTTTTTTTTTTTTTGAATTCAACTTAATTCAAATTAAATCATAAAAAACAATTATTATTTGAATAATTTAAATCGTTCAAAACCCATAAATATCAATTCCAGTGAATCAATTTCATTCAATTTTGATCGATCGATTGACTGATTGATTAGTTGATTGGCCGCAACAACAAATAAGTTAAATTTGAATATTTTAAATTACTAAGAAATTTTGCAACCGTTATTTGTCGAAAGGGGGTGGTAACGCGGCAATATCTCCACCACCACCGCAACCACCATTTGCGATAAACAAATGACCGTCTAACGTCAGGCGTACATTTGTTTATCGCAATTTTGTAAAAATAACAGACAAACGATTGCGGCTATTTTATATTTTTGTTCAATGAATGAACAGAAAAACAATGAAAATATCAAAATCAATGTATGAATGAATTGAATGGTATTGATGTTGAGTTGTATGGCTGATTATGATGTCAATGTTGATGCTGATGTTGTTGATGATGATACATCCACAACAGCAACAGCAACAACTGCAAATCATAATCATCGCAAATCACTGTTTCAGAAATCATTCAACAGTCAATCCATTCAAATGTATATGAATCAAATCCATTTGAATGAATGAATGAATTCAAAATTTTGAAAATTCAAAAAGATTTCATTTTGTTTCTTCATTTAATTTGAAATTGAATTCATTTTTCTCTTTTCAATTCATCCATTCAATCATCGCATACAAATCGCATACATCCAATCCAATCATCGCTTAAAAATTGCATACATTCTTGTACCGAGGATGATAATTCAACAATTGATTATGATTTTCAATGTATTATAATGCTGATGATGACAAAAATAATCAAAAAAAAAAAAAAAAAAATAAATCCAAATAAACGAATAAATGATTGAAAAATTTGTTGAATTTTGTTTTATTTATTTATTTTCATCATAAATCGACAAATAATAAATTCAGTAACGGCAATTGTCATTTATTTTTTATTGATTTTGTCTTGTTTTTTTCTTTGAATATTTTGGTGGACTCAGAAAAGATTCATCTCAAATTTTTCAAATTTCAAATTTCAAATTTTCAAATTTTTCAAATTTTCAAGTGTTTGTTTGTGTGTTCATCGATTGATTGTGATTTGATTGAATCAAGTCGATTGCTGGCTTGTTGGTGTGATTGATCAATTGATTGATCAAAAGACAAATAATTATTTGAAATAATCTGTGAAATATCACCGAACAATGATAATCTGGTGAATTACTGGTGTTTGTTTATTTTCAATTGTGATTTTTGGGCTGCCAAATAATTTTCTTCTAAAAACAAATAAGAAAATTTTTTTGTCATCCTAAGTTATCAGTCAACTGAAAAATTTTCACCATTTACATTCAATTCAATGATATAATCACAAAAATCAAATCAACGATACGATCGATCATCAAGCACCATATAGCATCATATTTTAGTAGGTTGTCCGAAAAGTTTATTCCGATTAATCACAATAGAGTTGCACGATGAAAATTGGCCATGAAAATTGGCCAAAACTTTTCGGACAACCTAATATCTTCGTAAATTTTTTATATTTTTTTCCAAAAATTCAATGCCATATCAAATTTTATGGTGAATAAATAAAAACTGAAAATATCATTTTCATTTTTATTGATTTAATTTTCTTTCCTTTCTCTTAAACAAATATACACCCAAGATATGTCTATTGATATATTTATTGATATTTGCCACATCAATTTTGTATTTTATCATTATTTTTGAAAAAAAAGATAAAAATTAGACGAAATCGTAGAATAAACTGGTATTTCTTCCATTTTGAAATTGATTTGTTCGAAAACGATGATGATTAGGATGTTTAAATTGATATCAATGAAACGATAGACACTTGAATCAAATTTGTATTTACTGAAAAAATAATCTAAGACTATGTACTTGTCATAAATCTAAGCGACGAAATTCGTCTAAAATTTTGTTACAAAATCGATTGACTGATCATTGAATTTCTTTGTTTTCTCTCATTATAGCAGTAGTTTAGCATCCAAATCATTCGATCAAATCAGATCAAGTCCAAATAAGATCAAATATTGACCAAAAAACTTTGTATTCTTTGTAAAATATTCAAGAATATCAAGAATATTCGTCGCTCATCAAAAATGAATCTAATACCAATATTTAATTCGAAAATATCATCAAATAAATCATCAAAATACATGTCCAGATCATCGAAATTCTCATCATTATCATCATCATCATCGATATCATTATCTCATTCAAATGTGATCATCATATTCTTTTTATGCATTTATGCATCATTATTCTCAAAAATACAAATAAATTGTCAAACAACGATAACCAACAACAACAACAACAACCACAGCAATCCAAATGATCCATTATCATCAAAAATCGAAGCAAAAGAATTATTACAATTACAATTGATAAATAAAACTGTAAATTATTATAAATCACAATTGACAAATGTACGTACTAGTCTACAAGATCAACTCAAAGAATATTTACAATCAATCAAAGCCATTCGGGAACAATCATCATTTCAAGATCCAGAGCTACAACAAAAATTTAATGAAACATTCATAAAATTCCTTAATGATTTACAAATATCACCATATTGTTTAGCATCATTTAATCATTTGTTGGTTGAAATTAAAGAAAAACGTTTATGGCCATTGAAATGTATGTATTTTCTTTCATTGAATCATTGAATAATGCTTTGATATTTATCAATATTTCACAGTCATTGATTCAATGGAATTCATACCTTCTGGCCTTTTAGAAGGTGTCATGTCAGCATTCGGTGTATACGAAGAATGTATCAATATTGAATCACCGACAGTCAAATTGAATGATATTCGTGGAAAATATTGTTTAGCCAAAGTTTATCTACCATTTTTGAATCCATTATATCCTGACAATGATGATGATAATGTCAGCGATAGTCCCATCAATCATAATAATCATGAAATTATTCAAAATAAAAATCAAGAAAATAAATTAAAATCATTAAATGATTTAATGACATATAATGGTCGAAAATCATTATATCAACGTATGAATCGTGATTTTGATAAATCAAATAATAAATTTAAATTGCTACAAATGTTAAACATGTTCAATGGGTCATATTTAAGAATTGGTTTATGTTTTCCATCCACTTGTAGTTCATTTGAATTGGAACGTGCTATTAATAAATGTAAGTTTATTTTTTCAATATTTTTTGATTTAAGAATCACATGCTGTTATTAGTGTGATCATTTACAAATTCAAAACAAATTATTTTCGATTGAATTATTCATAAGAATGATCATCATACGCTCAGAAATCAAAGGATCGAAAATTATATCCTCTGAAAAGTTATTTTTCAAAATTTCAAAAATTAGGCTGTCCGAAAAGTTCATTTCGCTTAATCAATCGAGTTGCTCATGAAAATCGGCCAAAACTTTACGGACAACCTAATATTTATCCAAAATTTAATAAGCATTGAAACTTGAAAATATTCACGATGAAAATTACAATTTTCATGGTCAATTTCAAACATACAAACATGTGTGTGTGTGTATGTTCAATACAAACAAACAAATACACCTTTCGATGATCAATCGAATTGAATCGATTCACAAAGATTCAATAAATCTTAGCGAAATTGAATTTGAATTTAAAGAAAAAGTTTTTCCAATCATTCAAATTCAATTACAAACACCAATGATTACCGTTATTAGCTTATTTGTTTGTTCAATCAATTTAATTGAATTTGAAAAATTTCACAATATTTTTTTCTTACCAAAGATAATTCACAATTGATTCACAAACGATTTCCATTAAATTTAAGAAAATATCGATGATTTCTTGTACAAAGCTTTAAGATAATCATTATTTTTAGTATTTTTACAAAAATGCAAAAGACATACACATCGAAAACACGTACAAAACACGTGACGTTTAAATTCAATTTCAATTTTGAAGCCAAAAAACAAACATCAATGAAAATTTTAAAAGAAAACAAACATTTTTGTTTGAATGAATCAACAAGTGTCCATCAATCATTCGATTGATAATCTCAATGGTGATAATGATGATGATGATGATCATGGCCATTGCGATTATCGATTGCAATTTTCTTGTTTGCTGATTAGCATGTTGTTGTTGTTTATTCATCACCTGTTGATTAAATTATGATTTATTTGTCTTTGATTTTCGCTTAATTCGTTTTGTTTTTGTTTTTTTGAAACAGTCTTAGACCCGATAAACAATCCAATACGTATCGAAATTGAAGATGAATGTACTTATAAGGGGCAAGAAATTGAATTGGACAATTATCAACGTTTATCGATGTGAGTTTTTCATTTCTTTGATTATGACAAGTCTTTGATTAATTTCAAATTTTATTTAGATTTATTTTAGCATGTCTTTGTTTATTGGTCGGTGCTTGTACTGGTTATGAATATTACATCACCAATTATCGTGATCCAGATGAAATAAATAAAAATAGCCAACAATATGATCAATATTTGCTCATGTTTTCGGCGCTATCAAACACTCGATATTTACTTGGTCATCGTGAAATGAAACCATTGGACGAGAATCGTCTGTGTTCAATCGATTCCATAACATTAGCATTTGTATCGATGGAATTTGTTGGCCGTTCATATGTGTTGCCAATTTTCTATGGAATGATCAATATTAAACGTGCATTGAACGGGTTAACTGATCAATATTTTACGGCGAAAAAATTTTTCTTCATTCGTGGTAGCTCATTTGCTGTCACCACTTATGTTTTAGCAAGGTTGTAATGCTTAAAATGCTAAGCTTTCTGTGATCTTATCAAATTCTTGAATTTTTTTTCATAGTTCAATAATATTGGGATTCAACATTTGCGGCCAGAAATCAAAGATTCAGCCAACAATCATAAATTTCTTAAAATATGCGCTTTATCGATATTTAAGTATTGTTCGTCGATTTATTGGACCAATATTGTTGATATATTTAATGCCATTACTTGGTGATGGACCTATTTGGCATTATTTCAAACCATTACATGTTGAACCTTGTAAAAAAAATCTATGGAAAACATTGTTATTGATCAATAATTATGAAGATTCTATGGATAAAGTGGTATGAAATTTTTTTCAGAATATTTTTCCGAGTTTTCCATTCATTAATTTTTGTCAATTTTTTGATTTAGTGTCTTGGCCCTAGTACAATATTTGGCCCCATTTTCTATATGAGTCTATTTGCACCATTCCTTTTGTATACGCTGAACCACCGATTCGGTTACGGTGTTTTCATCGTGTTGGTGGTATTGGGAACAATTATTAGTGTGATACCGAAATTTTTTTTCAATTTACCAATAACACCATATGAAATATCGACAACAACATCGGTTGCCGAAGCAAAACTATCATTCATACATTATTATGCAGCAACTGATCAATTAATTGTTGTATTCGTTATCGGTTTATTTGTCGGTTATCTAATACGTTGTAAACCGAAAATTAATCTCGGTAAAAGTGCTGCAAACATTGCCTTGTGGATAGGTATGTTGGCGCTGCCAGTCATCTCCTCGCAATGGAACGATACATTCAAACCGTTGAAAGGTGATTTCTCACAATTCAATTTTATGACATGGTTTTTATTGTGTAAAATTATGTGGTGTATGGGTTTCAGTTGGATTATTTATTCATGTTGTACTGGTCGTGCTAGTATGTATCATTTTTTGATTCAAATTCACAACTAATTTCAACCTTTATTCCACAGACATATTCAATAAGGCAATAACAATATCCCTAATAAGACCAATGGGCAAATTGGCTATGGGCGTTTATCTGAATCATATTACAATATTAGGCTTTAGACAGCTAACGAAAAAACATACAGCACCATTGACTAATGTTGATATTGTAAGTGTTTAACCTTTAATCACATTTAAAGTTTTCATTGATACTATTTGTCACTTCCAAACCATAGCTAACCAATGATATTGCCGATATTGTCATTGCATTCGTTATCGCCTACATTTTCTACATATTAATCGAGCGACCTTTATATCATGTAATAAAATTATTATTCGCCATTGATAATGATAATCAAATTTGTGATAATTCATCCATTGTATCACCAACAACAACAACAACATCACAAGTGAAAAGATTTTCAATGTCTGATCTCGAAAATGGTAAACTAAATGGTGACCCAAATGAATATGATCTTAAACCATTGAATGAAGGTGATTATGTATCGAAATTATGATTATTTTTCCATTTTCATTCGAAAATATTTTGATTCAATGATCAAATGTCCATGACAAAAATCAAAATATTGAACTGGCTCAACAAATTGGCTTAAACACATTGAATATAATTCATCTCATACCGAATTTCTACGGCCAAAAATTAATTTCAATTTTTAAAAAAATTTTTTTGAACAAAATTGTGAATTTTTTCGGGTGTAATTTAATTGACTTATTGTAATTTGGACTTATTTCGAGAAAAAAGGAATATAAAATGGGCTTAGAATTTTATTTATTTGAAATTTTTGAAAATTAAAATTTAAAATTAAAATTATTTTATATGAAATCTTGTTCAATTACTTTATTTTGTTTTGATTCCACTATTTCACCAAAGGCAAATGAAATCAAATGATGTTGATGAAGATTCATTTAAATCAGTGAAATCCAAATCATCATCATCATCATCGACATCGAAAGAAAATGATAATCAAAAACAATCAACACCGATGACTGGCTTCGATGGTGTTGTACAGCGTGATCGCCTAAAGCGTAAAGCAAATTTTGGTCCAAATTCAATTAAAATACGTAGACCTAATAATATTTTAATCGATATTTATGGTGTCATAACGCCATGGTCTTTCGTTAATCAATTGAAACAATTTGCAAAAGAAAATATCGGCGATTATGTCAAAGATAATTGGAATAGTAAATTTATTCGTACGATTGTTGATCGTATGTGGGAACAAGTGAATGTTGATCGGCAGGCTGGCATCAAATTACCGATTGAATTATCGGAACCAAATGTCAATGATAATGATGATAATAAACCGAATAACAATGAAAGTAATGACAAGTCGAATTCGAATAAATTGATCGATTCAACAATCTTTGGTTTACGTTGGATGTTGGAAAATAAATACCCGAGTTTACGTTTACAATTGGAAAAGCTTTGCACAGATTTATGGTCTCATTCATTTGAAAATGGCAAACTAAAAGCTGATATTTATCCTGATGTTGTCGATGCATTTCATTATTGGAGATTTGAAGAATTCATAAAAATTTATTCATATGCTTCGGGACCAGTTGATGGACAACGGCAATTTTTACGTTCAACATCACATGGTGACCTTAATCGTTATATTGCAAATGGTCTGAACTCAAGTGGTGGCTATAAATTTGATCCGAATAAATATAAAGGTCTGTGTGCAGCGCTACGTGAATCGAATCCAGAAAATTTGCTGTACATCACTGATGATCCACGTAAAGCACATGCAGCCGAACAAGCTGGGATACGTACTGTTGTCATCAATCGTAGTGGACACCGAACTGGTAAATATGATCCAAAAGAGTTGAAAAATTTGACCGTTATCAAAACATTGGCTGATATTGAATTTTATAATGATCCATCAACACATCCACAATGTTGTTGATGACGATAATCATATTAATCAATACAATATGTTTTTACAAATTGGCAAATGTTTAATCAT
Source organism: Psoroptes ovis (assembly GCA_002943765.1). NCBI lineage: Eukaryota > Metazoa > Arthropoda > Arachnida > Sarcoptiformes > Psoroptidae > Psoroptes > Psoroptes ovis. The sequence continues at coordinate 3,961,784 of PQWQ01000003.1, read as the reverse complement.
GACAAAAAATTGATCTTTAAAAGAAAGCAAAAAAATTCAATAAAAAAAATTTAATAATTAAAATAATTAAAATGATTCATTGGTGGTTGATGATAATCACTTGTTCCGGTTGTTGTGGTCAGATAATTCCACAAAGGTCTATGCCTTGGTTGATGATAATCATCATGATCATAATCTTCGATTGGTGCAAAAACAGGTATTTTTGTTAATGGTTCCAACTGGACCATTGATGTGGTAGATGATGATGATATTAAATAGTCTTCAAATGATTCATCAGGTTCATTTTGGGCGACATGATCATCAACAATTGAAGGAATAACATTGAGATTATTGTTCGTAGCGAAGCTATCATCAGCGAATGTATCGTGTTGTGGGGTAAAATAATTTTGATTACTCAGAATATTGTTGATGGGATTATTTTCATGATAATTTTCGAAATTATTTCGAAGGTTGGTTTCAAATGAATTATATGGATTAAAATTTATGGATGACAACGATGATAATGATGATGATTTCGTTGCTGATGATGATGATGATGGTAATGAATCATAAATGTTTGATGTGTGAACATTATCACCATTATTATTATTATCACTGATATCATTAAAAAGATTAATTTTATTGTCATTATTATATTGATTATTGCTATTTGTTGCAATAATTGTATGCTTCAGCTCATTGACTGGCTGTATTTCTTTCACATGTATACGATATGGTACAATTATTTCACGTAAATTTTGTACAATTGGTTTATGAACAATATGTTCACGATAATGTGGTTGTTCAAGGGTTTTCAAATATTGTACATTACTATTACTCGATTTTAATGATGGTGATGATGTTGATTTATGTGTTGTTTGTGTAATTATTGGTGATGGACTTGTTTTAAAATTGAATACAATCGGCAACACTGGTTGACTACTCGGTAATTCAATAACACCTGGCTCATATTGATCATTAGTGAATGTTCGCGTATAATTATCATCATAAATAATCGATGATTTGGATGGTTGATTATAATCATGTATGCCAAAATAATGAACACGTGAACCTATTGGCACCTTTAACGATGGTGGTGATGACGATGATATCGATGATTTTCTATTCATTGATAAATGATCACTGTCGACATTATTAGTATCATCTTTATATGTTGGTATAATATCACGATTACTGATGATTTGATTATAATTTCTACCATGATTATCAGTATAACGTTGTCCTTGATGATGGCGATCATCATCAGCCAATTTTTCTGGGCCAATCAATTTAGGTATCAAAAATCTTGGTGGATGTTGGATACTCTGAAAATATTTGAATCCTTTTGAATTTTGTTGACGATAATTTTCATTATTATCACCAATATGATTGTCGTTGATTTCTTGATCATCAATGAATTGTTTCGTATCTTGATTACTGCTCATCGATTTGCGTTTATGATTATTAATTTTACTTTTATTATTATTATTAAATTTACCACCATCATCATTATGATCGTCATTGTTTGTTGATGGGAAAAAATTTTTTTCAAAATTTTTAAAAAATTTATCCAACATATTTTGATTTTGTTCAACATTTGAATGGTTATTATTATTGCTATTGTTATGATTATCATCAAATTCATTATGATTATTTATCAATTTTTTCCGTTGATTAAATTTATTATCATCATAATAGATTGGTTTTGCATAATTTGTATCAAATTTTCGATTATATTGATCATCGTTATTATTATTAACATCAGCAATATTAGCCAAATGTATTTGATTATTATCATCAATTATAACCTGTACCGGTGATGATGGCCAATGATTATTATTCGGATATCGGAAATGATTCGTATTTAAATCTTGTGGCTGTTGTTGCTGCTGTTGTTGAGGTTGTTGATTTTCGAATGAATCATCAAAGAATCGATTCTTGAAATTTTCATTATCATTATACATTGATTTGATGCGTTCATCATCATCATTACGATTATCTTCTTGGCTATCATTCGCATTATGATTATCAACAATAAATCCATCATTGTAATCATTATGGGACCAAAAATTATTATCATCATCGGTGAATGATGCTTTCGAATGATTATTATTATCATTAGGTGACCAAATATCATCAAATTCATTATCTTTATTCTCATCACTACGATTATCGTTGTTATTATTATCATTATCTTTTGTTTCTTGTAAATCTAAATCTTTGACAGCGTTTTTCGTCGCTGACGCAATGGCTGATGTCGCATTGGACTTTGTTAAATTACGATAATCATCATTATTCGAAGATGATTCAGTATAATTATTATTATTATCGTTGATATGATCACTCATCGTATTTAATAATTCTGATAATGAAATCAATATTGGTGATAGGGTTGTTGTTGTTGTTGATTCGGTTGTTTCAATTGTTGCAGTGTTTTCAGCATTATTATCATTATTATCGATATTATTCGTATCGATTACGTAATTATTATTAATATTTCGATGATTATGTAGATTATTTTCATATTCATTTGTATTATTCGTTGTATTATTTTGATTATTATCAAATGTTGTCGATGATGTTGTTGATGATGAATATACTGATGAATGTATTATGATGATGAACAATAGCCACCAAACAATAATTGAATAAAATTTTAAAATATTTAAAAGTTTCATCATTATTGTTCGATGATGATATTCGGTTGATGTCTCGATGATTCCTAAGGTTTATAGGTATTTTGACTAGAAAAATTGAAAATGAAATGAAAAAATAGATCAGAAAATTAGCCTTAGACTTAGATTTAAGATTAGATTTAGTTTTAGATTAGATCAAAATATGAATTGTTTGATGTTATTTGTAGTGTGAAATATGATATGTTTGAAAAAACAATGAAACGACTAAAACTTGGTCAAATTGTCGGATTTTCGGTGGAAAAAAATTTGACAAATTAGATAAGCTAAAACGAGAGATATGAAGAGAAATGAATGTCGAAATCGAATGTTTTCGATGCTTTTTGTCGACTGAAACCATTGAAAAAAACAACGTGAAAATTTCAAAATCAAATTAATTAATCAAATTTTCAAATTTACAAATTTCCAAATTTAAAATTTTGTGAAAAAAAAAAAACTAGTGAATGTATGTAAAGCATACCAAAAATGGATCATTTGTACTAATAATTATCGATTGGTTTAAATTGAAAATGTGCTACATTTTTGGACCATGCATTGTGCTGCTGTTGTTGCTTTTCCGTTATACAAAAATACAAAAAATAAACAGGTAAAGTTCATTGCTAATTAATTTATAAAATCCTGTTTTTTTGAAAAAAATTTTCAAAGGCCCAATACCTTTACCTTTGGTTCAAACAACAATAAAAATGTCAAATTATGTTGCACATACTCTATTGCTATTTGCTGGTTGGTTATAATTTATAATTTCTACAGCTTTTACTAAGTCAAATTGCATAATCAATCATTATTTTTTTCATTTCGACTAAAATTTTGTTTGAACTTTGTAATACAAAAAACGACTAAGACAATGATTATTATTATTATTATTATTACCAGTGTAGCGTTGTATTCAAATTGTAAATTACAAATTAATTTATGGTAAAAAAAAATTCAAAATAAAAAAATGTGAAATAAATAAATAAATGAAATCGACCGTTTAAAATTGGTTAGTTTTTTGTATTAGGTTGTCCCATAAGTTCTTGCCGTTTTTTAAATAGAAAAATAATTTAAAAAACGGCAAGAACTTATGGGACAACCTAATAGTTTTCTCAAGACAAAAGCAGACCAAAAAATGAAATTTGAAGAAAAAATTGACCATAAATCAATGTTTTTCCATGATAAATATTCGATTATTGTCAAACAATTATCATAAAATAATAAATTATCGTAATATTAACATTGAAATTAATTATTTTTATGCGAATTTCAGTCTTAGAATCAACAGGTGTCAATGGTGATTTTGGTTTTGGTTTTGATTCAGTGCTCTTGTTTCGATATCGCTGGTCTGCGAACAATTAAACTGATTTGGTCATGAGTAAAATTTTCAAATTAAAAATTTTTTTAAAATTTTAAATTTTAATCATTTTAAATGATCCATGCACAGCGGCATAGTGAATAAACCATATAATTAGTATTGAAAATGAAGCGAATAGGGCAAAATTTCTTGGAAAAAAATTTCGCAGAAATTCACCAAACATTTCTGCAAAATCATTATCAGTAATTATTATTGGATTCTTTCGTTTGAATTTTCTAAAATTTTGATTTAGATCAATGTTCAATCGTGTGGAAGGTATTTGATTCGAAATTTTTTTTTTTACCTGTTTTATTTTCGCCGATAATTTCATAAGAATAAGACTTTGTTCATCAAAAATTTGTTGATTTATTCCAGTTTATTTGAAGCATGAAGATGTTTGGCAATAATCGTTGAATAAATTAAGATTTGACTATCATCATTGATGAATGGTATGGATGATTGTTTTGTAGAATCGTTTTCAATTTATTCAAATCATTTTGATGCTTTCAAGAATAAGAAACAATGAGATGCGAAAACATTTAATCAAATTCACAGTTGAATAATAATATTCATTGAATTATTTGATAGCGGTAAAGCTTTTGAATTTCAAAAATTATTAAATGAAATCAATTCTCTATGATTCAAATCAATTCGAATCAATCGATTTCGATTGATATTAACGATTCATTTTTTTCAATTAATCATATATCACTCATTAATGACGATTGATTTCTTCAAAAAAAAAAAATCAAATTTCAAATTAATCAAATTTTTAATGAGAAATTGAAAAATTGAAAAATTTAAAATATTAAAACACACACACACACACACAAGAGTATATTGATTATTTTGATGAAAAAAATATATATATTTAACAGGTTGTTGTCTCTGTATCTGTTTGTTTGTATTTTGTTTCAACAAAATGTTTGAAATTATCATTATTATTAATGGGCGAAAATGAAAGCAAAAACAATTGCACCGTTTAGATACATTCATTCATTCATTCATTTCCATTCATACATTTCCATTCATCCAAACACACACAAATTCAACGAATTCAAAGAGAAATTAATGTTGAATATTATGAAAATAAAAATCCCATTTAAAATAATGATAATATTGACATTATGTAATTTACACACAGACATAGACACGCACCAAAACAATATGAATTATGGAAATGTATTTATTTACACATGAAATTTTTTTCTCATATTTTTCTGCCGTATTTCAATCAAACGAAATGAATGAATGAAGCAAGAAATGAATTTTTAAAAGTTTTGTGTTTCAATCCTTTTACAAATATATATTCCGGTTGTCCGAAAAGTTCTGGCCGATTTTCATGTGAAACTCTATCGTGATCGAGCGAAATGAATTTTTCGGACAGTTCTAATGCACAACCTAATATATAAACAGTAGCAGTTCATAATATGAATATATATCGTTCATTTCATACATTTGTTTGTCAATTTCAAATTTGATTTTTGATTTTTCTGATTTTCGTTTGATCTATGAGAAGCTCGGTGAAAAAGAGAAAATTTCCTGGCAAAAAATCCTAAATAATGGTTCTCTTAGTACGCCTGATAGACACCTAATAGAAATAATGAATGAATGAATTTTGTCGCAAGATTTGATTTTGTCACAAAAATCAAACATAAAATTGGTCAAAATAAATATTTGTGTGCGTGTGTGTGTGTGTACAAATATTAGGTTGTCCATAAAGTTTTTGCCGATTATTTCGTAGAAAATCATTGGAAAATCGGCAAGAACTTTTTGGACAATATGTAAGTGATTGGATTCGGTAAAATTAAAGTGTATTTGAATTTTCCGAACAATCATAGACCACATATTTCACAGTTTATTTTCAATTTGATTCAATGATCATTTGAAAATATCAATGACCGGATCTATGAATTATTAATGGACACGGAATACTATTTCAATTTGAATAAATGTAAGAAATTACATTTTGAAACATTGTTATTATCATTATTGGTTGATTTATAGTTGTATTTATAATAATAATAATGATTATGGATGAATTTCATATAAGGTTGTCCGAAAAGTTCATTCCGCTCAATCGGAATAGAGTTGCCACATGAAAATCGGCCAAAACTTTTCGGACAACTTGATATCATACAAATTAAAATGAAAATCATACACGAAATGACAAGTGAAAATTTGGACACCAGCGAAAAATTGGCCACAATTTGTCACAAAATTGTATTTGATATTTGTTGACAAATATTTTTGTTTTGTTTTGTTTTAATTTCTTCAAAATTTCTACAAAATTTCTTCGAAATTTCTTCTCATAGGTCAATTTGAAATGTTTATTTTCATAATATTTCGTTTGAAAATTGCGAATGGCGAAAGCGATGAAATGAAATAATACACACGCAAAAAAAATATTTGAAAATACAAACACATACAGTCCTTAAGACAGTACCATTTGTTACATTCAATGACCAGTGGTGGTGGACACATGTAGACAATGAAATATATAAAATTAAATGAGATTAATTTGAACCATTTATGTAGAAATGTAAAGGAAAAAACAAAATACAAATACAAACACCTTGACCACTATTCTTCAATGGATATTACGCAATGATACTGACGATAATAATAATAATAATAAATGAATGAATGATGATAATTGTAATCCATGGTTAATTAATGGAACAAAATGAAATTTTTCACTTTGAAAAGATTAAAAAAATGATTTTTTTCATTGTTGAAATACTGAGGTTGTCCGAAAAGTTCATTCTGGTTAATCACAATAGAGTTGCTCATGAAAATCGACCAAAACTTTTCGGACAACCGAAATATTTATTGTTTTTAATTGTTTTAATATTTTCAATTTTTCAACAATAATTAACAGGTAATAAACCTTTGAAATTCAAAAAAAAAAAAAAAAAAATTGAATCGTGTTCTATTGTTGTATTTGAATTTTGAAAATTTCAAATTTTCAAATCCAAATAACAATGAATATGAATGAATACAATTATGAAATGAACGAAACGTTCAATTCAAAGACCTTCTCGAAAAAACCCTTTGTACATTTTCATTTTTGTGATTTATTTTTGAAAAAAACAAAAACAAAGGTTTGCCATGTTTCAATGAACATTCATATTATTGTTTGACACTTTACATTTTGATAACTGGAAATTTATTGCGTTTCAATTGAATTTTTGGTTGAAACAACAATGAAAACCTTTGAATAGGAACCAACTAGTCATTGTTTTTAATTATTATGATTCGATATAATTTTGATTTGATTCATTCAATTCATATATCAATGAATGAATAACCATTTTGTTTTTGTTTGCATTTTGTAGTTTTAAACAGCTATTGTTAGTCCATCAAATGTGTGATACAATTATAGATCTTACAATAAAATCAAAATATTATTTTTACATTCAACAGGTGTCAATAAACAATAAATCGATGCTTAATTATTGTATTTATTGATTTTTTTTTCTATGAATTATTCGATTGAACAATAATTTTGTTGGTTTTATTCATTTGAAATTCAACAATTTTGTCAATCGACAATCGAATTATGGTTTTGTTCTTTTGAAAATGTATTCATTCCAATGAATGAATACCAAAAAATGCCAACATTTTGTCTTTTGTTCAATTCTTATGTGAAAATATCTATTGATTTCTTAAGAAATATTATCATCATTCAATTGTTGAATGATGGCAGATATTTTTAATAACAATTTCATAGCCAACAGGCATGAATTTTGTTCAAAATTCATTGATCCAATTTTGGTTTGAATTCATTTGTTCATTTAAATTTGGATACAAAAGATATTTGAAATAATGGAAAATATGACACTTTTTCAATATTTAATTTTGTTCAGATTTGATTCAATATTTTGTTTTCTTGATTCAATCTGTCAAAAATGTCATCATATTGAATTATGGTTACATAATCGAATTTATCAAATTATCATTTTGATATTTGGTTTCGATTCATTGGTGATTGAGGTTGAAGGTGGCTTTAGGTTTACTCGATTTTTTGAGATCCACAATTGTTTTTCAGATCGATTAATGCTCGAATTATTTCAAATTTCGATATTTGAAGATGAATGAAACGAAATTCAACGGAAATTATCATTGTTTCTCAAAACAAATTTCATTGATTTGATTTATTAATGATCATCGATAATTATTGATAAGTTAACAATATGGATATTTTTTTTTATCAAAAAGTGATTAACAAATTATAAATTTTTACAAATTTTTCAAATCAAAATTTTACACTATCATCCAATCCCCATACGATAGCCGTTGCACCAGCACTAACCAATTTTTGTGCATTCGAATGTACATCTTCACCTAACAAATGAATATTAATGCCAGCATTTTTAAATGATTGTCCAATATTTGTAATATGATGACCAGTTGCATTCAAATTGAAACCAGTGAATGCACCGATAGGTCTAATGACATATTGATCAGTTGCTTCGGAAACGATTGCCGTACCATTACTGAGACCATTGGCGATTAATTGCGTAGCATTACTGAGACCGTTTGCAATTAATTGTGTGCCATTATTCAGACCATTTACAATTGCTTGAATGCCATGATCGGTGATTAATTTGGTTTGTTCACTAAACAGCTCAACATTATTGATTTGATGTGATGCCATATCTGTCATATGTTGTGATATAATATTTGGTATTGATATTGATTTTAAAATTACTGGTGCAGAAACTACTGAACCTAATGATGAACCAGACATGACATATTCAGCATGTGTTTGTGTTGATTTTTGTATTGCGTTGGCGCTAACATTAATCGGTATCATCAGTGCACCTACCAAAGCATTAGCTTGATTACGTAAGAAATCGACAAATATTTGCCAATATGTTGGATGACTATATGATACCAATGTTTGTGGCTGTGATTCTGATGATGATGGCAGCGTAGTTTCAGTATAATTTACAAAATATAATTTAAATTTTTTCAATAAATCTTCATGACTCGGTACATCAGGATCGGCAACGGCCAACACCTTTACACTGCTATTATGATTTTTAACATTATCAATTTCCAAAAGTACACTATCGGCACCTGTTATGTTGACAATATCGTTTGCTTGCGAAAATAGCTGCATCAACGTTCGATTCGAAATCAATGAATCTGGATTCATGGCCATTTCGGCAATCTGCTGTACATTGACCATTTCGGGTGGGAAGATTTCGGAAAGAAATTCTTCTTGTTCTTCGGTGAATATGGAACGGCCATCAATCAATGATGATGTTGATGATAATAATAAAAGCACGGAAATGTAAAACATTTTTGGAGATTGAAGATTCAAAACTAGAAATCAAAAATCAAAGTAAATAATTAAAAAATCTAAAAACAAAACAAAAAAATATTTCAAGACTACAACCATAGAAATTTTACCCATTATATACCTACATATCTGATTGAAAATACATTGAAATCGTTCAATTTGTTGAATTTGTCAAGTTTGAAAATTTTTGAGAAATTTAAAAGTTCAAATTAATTGAAAACATTGAATTTTCCATTGTTTTTCTTAAGAAAAAACAATGATTGGTGGATGATGATCAACAATTAATCAGCTTTCACCAGAGAAAGCAAATCATTTCAACCAAATTTTTCATTCAAATCAATGAATCGATTCCATGCCTTTCGGCTATTGATGATAGAAGATGAATAACCAATCATCGGCCATAATGATCATAAATGGAGCGTAAAACGAATCAAATGAAATCAATCTCAATGATTAAAATTGACGAAAAAACAGCTTATTCAAAATTTGAATTTACCACGAGGAAAATTTCCTGTAAACTTATTTGTGAAAAATAAAAGAAAGTTTCTCAGAAATTTAACGTTTTTGTTTTGATTTTTTTCGTGGCTCAAGAAATTGAATTAAATCTTTATTTTGATATATTTTCATCTGTCAAATCAATTTAACTAAATAAAAATGGATGATGAAGAAGATGTATTAAAAATACTAATCAACGATGGTTATGATGATGATGATGATTTAAATTTTGAGCTAGATTCTGATGATGAACAAAAATTATTGAATGATGATGAACAACAGCCGAAACAACAACAACAAAATCGTAGATTAAATGATCAAGAACATCATGAGAAAAATTCTAAATCACCGATAAATGATAATGAATCTTTGCATAATGAATTGACGAGTGCATCTAATCATGAATCAAATAAACAGATTGAAAATGACGATACTCATAATCGACAAAATTGTCGCGATTCAGCTAATGATAATCACAAGAATAATCAAACATCAAGATCTGAATCATCGAAAAGGCCTAGATTTGCTAATAATTATAATAATAAAAGGAATAAACAGAATGAATTTTCAAATTCTGGTAAAAATACGACATTTCGATTCCCGATTCATGTATGCATCTTCAAAATGCATTATTTTGAGCATTTCATTAATTTTACTTTTCATTTCAGAAATCATCGGACACTTCATTTTCATCACTGCATCAAAAACAACCCATCTATAGATTTCCAACTCATTTAATACCTGCTCCATCCTTACTACCAGCTCCACCACCGCCCTTGCCTGTACCGATTCCATTAGATCCAATGTTATCTCAAAATCTGCTGCACAATGATCCTTTCTTAGCTGCAAGATCATCGATTGATGATTTGAATCATAGAATCAACAATTTTTCACCAGCATTCATACCCAATCCATTCAATCCACCTCCAATCAATATGATGCCATTCATAGCAAATAATTGTATACCACCATTCATTCATAATGATCAACCTCAACCTCATCTATTTCCATCGAACGATAGTTTCAAGGTAAATTCATTTCCATAGGTTTATCATGAGCGTTTAAACCATTTTCTTCTCAATCGTGTTATTTAGAATCCAATCATTAATCCAAAAAAACAACATCAGTACAATTTTCCTGATCATTATAATCAGCAATTCAACAACCTTAATTTAGCACCGCCAAAACATGGCAATAAAACATTATTACCAGATCCACCAATGATGTCGACATCACTAAGGCCACCACAAATTAATAAAATAAATAAAAATTTAACGATTATAAATCAACAACATAAGAATTCAACTAATAATAAAAATGTAGTCAATCAATTGAATAATTCTAATATTAGCCACAAATCACCGGTAAAAGTGAATAAAAATTTAAAATTATTAACCACAAATGATCCAACAGTACAATCAGTGACTAAAATAAATAATACTGCTAATCAAAGTACTAAAAATCAACCAGATCAAAAACCATCAACAATTTCCAATACTATCAATCAAGTCCAAAATCAATCGAATCGATCAAAAAAGAAGAAGAAGAAACGAAACAACAACAACAATAATAATAATAATTTAATACAAAAGCCAACAACAGAATCAACGAATGAAATTATTGAAAAAATTGATGAAATTAAGAATTCATTCGGCATAGATGATGATTATATGAAACAGTTGGAAGAACAGAAAAAATTACGTGAACAAATTGCACAGCAAAAAGCTGAAAAGAGGAAATTTTTTCAAACAGTTTGTAGTGGTGGTGGTCAAACATCATCATCATCGTTGACTGATGATATTAATAGGTTAAAGATACAAAAAACAATTGATTGTGATAATAAATCAATCGACCCACAACCACAACAGCAACAAAAATTGAATAATAATGAAAATAATCAAAGTAAAGCATCATCATCAATATCATCGACCAAAACAACAACCAAATCAGTACAAAATATTAGCTTAAAATTAAACAACAATGAACCAATGATAACATCTTCAATTAAAATAACCAATTTACCATTGGAAACACGTGAAAGTTTAATACGTAAATTAACTAGACCATATGGTATGGTTGAATCGATAAATTTTTCAATAATTGAAAATCAATCATCACAACAACAACAACAACAACAAAATAATCGAAAAAGTGTCATTGTAAAATTTAAACAAGTGAATGATGCAAAAAAATTCATTGATTATTATCAAATGAATATGAATGAATTGAAAAATTATTTAAAAATAATTAATAATAATTCAAATAATTCAAATAATTGTAATGATGAATCATTACAATTATTATTATATCCATCACCACCACCACCAACATTATCATATGCAAATTGGTTTGTTATCTTGTTATTTTGAATATTTTTTTTGTTTATTTTTTTAAATCTTTTGTTTTATCATTACAATGATAATAATAACAATACACCACTACACAAATACATTGATAATAATCAAAAACAATATCCACACAAACAAACACATTCGTTTACATCCATGTAAACTATTCATCCGATAAGCACTAAACACATAAAGTTTTGATTGAAAATATTATTTCTAAATTATCGTCATCATCATCATCATCATCATCATCAACACTTTTTCATTTAGCAAAAAATGCATACAAAACACACATGCATCTACAAATACATATCTAAACAAATAATGACTAATAATACAACTGACTAAACAGCAATAATACACAAATATGATCAGAAGAAGAAGAAAAAAATCTAAAATTCAAATTTTTCGCTTGTTTTTATTTATTAATTTTAGATTTTATTTTAGATCTCTGAGTATGTTAACAGTAAGTGAGGGAGCGTTTATTTATGTTCATTTCCATTATTTTTATTCACATATCATTCAATTAATTAATTTGAAATTATTCAATTCAATTATTCGTTTCGAATAATTCTTTCCTCGACAACATTAGTTTTGATTTCTATTTTTATAAACAGATTTATGTTTTTGTTTTAGTTTATTTCGTTTTGTAATTATCACCAATTTCCGTCCGACAATAAAATATTCTATTAATTTATCGTCATTATCAGCAATATTAATATTAATGATGACAAACATTTTAATATGTAAATAATATCCGATTTAATGATAATAATAATAGTTATAGTTTAGTTATAGTCTGTGTGTGTTTTAATTTAGAAATATTTAGATTTATATTTAAATTTAGATTAATTTGAATACATTTAAATACATTTGAATATTTATTTATCTTTGATCAGAAATATTCCATTGAAAACAAACGATAATTTCCATATCTTATCTCTTTCAAATTGAATTAATTCAATTTTATCTGATTTATTTATTTCCATTTATTTTTGTGTATTTCAATAGATGATAATTTTTCTATTTATTTAGTTCCATAAATTAACAAATAAACAAACCGACCATCCATCCGTCTATCCAAATGTCCATCTATTCATTTGTCCATTCATTCAAAGGTCCATTTAAAATACACATTTTAATATACATTCAAATATACACTGCCCACCAAATACACCTGTGTGTGTGTAAACACATATTCAAATTAATTTAATATTTATATTCATTGAAAAATAATTTCAAAAGCAAAAAATTGCACAAACAAAAATAAATGATAGTCCAGTTATCCCAACGATGATGATGATGATAGATGAATTCGAAAGGCTATACATTTTTCATCATACATTCTTCTGCTCAAATATTTGTATGATTTATTATGATTTATCTGCATTCATTGATCCATATTTTAACTCCAAACAACAAAAACAAACAGACCAACAAACAAACAAATAGACAGACCTACAAACAAAACCCTGTTCATAATTCATAAATATTTGAATTATCGTCAACTCAAATTCAATTTTAATTCAATTTCAAATGTTTACAGGTAGATTTCGATCGCATTCATTGATTTCAATGCAATGAAAAATTGAATAAATAAATCAATGAAAATATACCTGTAAATGCATCGATACCACCACACACACACACACTGACACATGCACGCATACAAACACGTATTACTGCACTATTTTTTCTTTAACTTTTTAAATCGCCAAAATTTCAAATTTCAGAAATTTCATTTTTGTTTACAAATCAATTTAATCATTGATATATTTCCCTGTTTATTACAAATCGTTTTTTACTCCAATATATTAATAATTTATTATCATTATTATTACTTCTGTTATTGATTAATTTGTAAGACTGTCCGAAAAGTTTATTCGGCTTAATCACGATAGTATTGCTCATGAAAATTGGCCGAAACTTTCCGGACAACCTAATGTTAATACAAAAAATTCATGACAGAAATCATATCATTTTTTTTATAAATCTTTTTTCAAAAAAAATGGTCTAATCTTCATTACAATATTTATTGTCGATGATGATCTCCAATCATCATAATGATAATAATCTCTGAAAAAATCTTTTCAAATTTTCAAAAATCCTTATCATATCATTGCTTTGCACTGATTTATTCGATTCAATCCAATCTAATATGTAGTGACTTGTGCACATATATTGGCCAATATATTTGTGAGATTATACCTGTTTATACCTCTGTTCATATATGTCTGTATCATGTGTTTACCTGAAGGTGTATTTATGAAATGAAGTGTGTTTATGTGTGTGTGTACCATGAAATGATGGTGTCAAATGAAAAAGGAAATTTTTTTCATTTTTCATTAATGATGATGATGATGATGATGATATTGTGCAACTTTGAAATTGTACCATTTTCATAACATTAATCATTTCAAATTCATATAATTTTCAAATTTTTTCAATTTTTTCAAATTTACTACCTGTAAATACCTGTTGATAATTTCAATGATTAAATCATTCGTTGATGATGATGATCAACATCATTACCATTAACCACCATCAACCATCATCGACATTATCATCCGATATCTTGTATCTACCTGTGATACATACACCTATCTGTGATATACGCAAATGATGAACGAAATATATGCGATTTTTAAGTTTTTAAAGTCAAAATATTTCAAAGAAAATCATTTCATGATTTCAACCGAAAATTTCGTATTTTTTCATCTTAATTTCTCGTGATAATTTCGTGTATTTCATTAAATTTTTTTAATTTTTAAATTTCGTACCTGTTAATGGATGAATTTTTATAAATCCATATTGTACATCCGATAGCCTAAGCACACACATTGGTAGATAATATACGATCTTAAATGAAAGATATTTACATAGAAAATTTTTGATTTGAAAATTTTTGAAATTGAATGATGGTATAAAACCTCGAACACAAAGATCAAAACTAAATCAAAAATTAAAACATATTCCATTGTGAAATACAAGAAGATGTGATCAAGAGATTTTACCCCATTTATCTCGAGCCGAAATTGGACATTGTCCATTTTGCGTTGTCGATGCATACAACTAGAAATGCATCAACACATCTGATACACGCCTAATACACAAACATTAATCTTTAAACGAAAATTTCTTTGATTAATTTTCAATTTAAAAATTTTCGGCCATTATAACAATATGATCATATAGATTTCAATTCAATTCAAAATTTCATTCGAAATTATGAATATAATTCAAAATGATCAATTTTTAAGATCTCTAATCTGAGCTTATCGTTTCAAGATTTCATATATATATTTTCAGCTCAATAATATTTATTATCTTTTTGTTCGAAAATATGGTCGTACAATAATAATAATAATAATCCGGTTAATAAAGATCAATGTCTTATCGGATCATATTTCTTTTGTTTAAATCATTTCTTTTTTGATTTGATTAATTGATTCAAATTAATAATCTTCATTATTATAATTTCATTCAATCCCCATTCAAATACCACACAATGTGCTTAATACTTTCACCAATAAATCATTTATTTGTGAAGATTTTTCCCCATTTACACATTAATTCAAATGTACTTGAAAGCTTTTACTCATATTTCAAATATTCCAAATATTCAAAACAAGTAAAAATTACCATACACAATCAATGAATTTAAACACCTCGAACATGCCATCATCATCCGTACATCATTTCAATGTGATCGAATTTCTATGAAAAAAAAAAATCCAATGGATTTTTCTCATATATTTCAATTTCTTAATAACTTTTCAAAAAAAAAAAAAAATTAATTTCGTAACATTTTTTGATCTATTTTGATCCATAAATACATACACAAATACAATCAAACAAGCCACAAATGTGTTCAATCATCCTAAACCATACATTAATTTCTTCGATTTACGAAATATTGAATTGAATGATTATGATTGATTGTATCAATACGATCCATAAATAAATGAATATTGATTGATTTGATGATTTTCACCTTCTGTGTGATCATCAATGACATCATCAAATTTTAAATTTTTTGAATATTTTAAAATATTTACATCTAAATAAAGTAAATATTTCTTGAATATTTGAAATATTTACATATTTCTTCCAACATTGAAAACATTACAAAACATTTTTTTCATTATTATTTCATTTTCATTTATTTCTAAAAATGTTTATTGAACAAATTACATAATCAATCAATTGAATTGAATTGAATGAATTCAATGAATGTGTGAAACCAAAATACCATTTTTCAATGTTCAATGTTTCTATTCAATTTTCATTTTTCATTTTCATTCAATTCAATTCAAAAATTGAACAAAAATCTTTCAAATCCAAATCCATTTCAAATTGAAATCCAAATTTCAATTTAATCCATTTTTTCAAGCTAAATGCGTATCCAAAAAAATGCAAATTTTAAAAAATGATTCACAATGTTCATTTTTGACAATTATCAATTATTATTATTATTATTATTTTGTGAAACTCATGTGAATCATTGTGGAAATTGATGACAAAAAAAAAATTGACAAAATTCCATTGTTAAAAGATGTACAAATATATATTCATTTCTTTGTACATGTTTAATTGTCATTTTTTTCATAATCATCATCATCATCATTTATTACCATTTTCAAACAACACTGTTTTGTCTCCCCAAATTGTTTATTGATTTCAAAATATTTATTCAAAACATCTTAATCCATGAAACATTCACTCATACAAACACACACGAAAACAAATTGTAAATAATTTTATGAAATATTACACTTTTATATTATTGATTAACTCTTGAAAAAATTCAAAAATTTAATTACTTTTAAATTATAATTCTACAAACTCAGAAAAGCAAATAATCAAATATTGAATTGGTCATCGCTGGTCGATATCGACGAATACAAAATTCATTTCATTAATCCACTAATCATCTTTGGAAATCATGGCATCTTAAGCACCGTGTGAATGTCAAAATAGCAAAGTCTTTTGGAGCTAATCCTTTAAACCCTTCGACAAATTAAAATTCAAAAAGAAATTTAAATCAACTCAAATCATAAATCTGCATAAATAATCATCAATCAATGCACAAATGATCATATAAATCAATGTATCAAATAATATATAATCACCACCAACAATAATTGAAAAATTGTAAAAAATTGTGTCTTTCAATATAAGAAAAAATTGAATATCAAATACATTTGATATTTAAAAAATTACATTTTTTTTAAATTTGAAAATTTACTTAATAAATTTACATATAAATAAATAAACTGGAAAAATTAAAAGATTTATTTCATAATTGAAAATTTAGTAATTTTCTAATTTTATTATTATTATTATCAATTATTATTAATTGAATTTCTATGTAAAAAGATTGGAAAATTAATTTTCAATTTTTCTTGTTTTTTTTTACATAGAAATTTGATAATCGATTTGATTTCAAACAAATAATAATAATATGAACGATTTCCATCCATCGAGAGAGGTGTATGTTGAATGTTGTATGTTGTTGTTGTTGACCAGGAAGTTTAATTACAATTACAATTATAATAATAATAATAATAATGAAAATGTAAAAAGAAAATAATGAAAATTGAAATAATCAAGTTGATTACATTACAAACATACACAGTGTATGAGTGAATAAATGGTCAAACTTGTATTCAAAGTGTTCAATGTGTGCTCAGTGTGTTCAATCAGTGTGCGTGTTTGAGCACATTTGCAATGGTGAAATCTGGAAAGAAAAATTTATCATCAATTGAATTGAATGTGAACATTCAAATACATACAAAAACTATTAGGTTATCCGAAAAGTTTTTTTGGCCGATTATATTGTAGGAAATTATTAGAAAATCGGCAAGAACTTATCGGACAACCTAATACATCATCTTCTACAAAAAAAGCATCCAAAGAAATCATGGGATTTCTGGCCATTATTTCACATTATTATTATTATTGAATTTGATGATTTCGTTCATTTGTTTTGATTGTGTTGTGTTGTATGAGTGAATAATCGTTTTGGCTATAACTTATAGACTATAAGCATGAGAATGGTAATTGGTAAAATGGTAAATGCTTGATGGTCGATGGTATTATATGATCATTCAGCAACAACAGAAACAGCATTAGCAGCATCAGCAACATCGATTTGCGATGTGATTATACGTGATTTGTTCATTTAATTAGTTTTGAATGAATGAATGAATAGTTTTCTGATGTTTATTTGTTGAGATTGAATGAGATTCCGAATTAACAAAGCTTTTCGTTTATTTCTATTTCGTAATTTCATTTATTATTATTATTTAATAATCAAAAATACATTTGCAGATGTTTATTTTTGTTTTTTTGTTTTGAGTAAGTTTATTTTCAACAATTTTGATTGACATTTGTGATAATAATAATGAAAATAATAATCGCAGAAAAAAATGAACGAAAATCACTCATCAATCAAATAGTCGAAGCACAATCACAATAATCGAATCAATTTCAAAATTAAATTGAATTGAATCAAATCAAATCATTTTGATGTAATAATTATTAAAAATGAATAAAACAAAACAAATAAATCAATCAAAATCGATCAATCAATTGAATTGATCGATCGATCGATTTTGATTAAATGGTTGAACTTGGAAATAATTAATCATTAATTGCTTTCTACAATCCAAATGCATGAATCCAATACTATTCAATAATGAAATAATTACTCGATTTTGACCTTATTGATCTTCACCAATTTACCACCTTACAATATACAAATGTCATTATATTAATTTGTTTCATATATTTTCAATGACAGAAATATTTCAAGTTAATTTTTGAGCTTAATTTGTTTGGAATTTTAGGGACCTGTTGAATGTCTTAACAGTTGCTCACTACCAATGATTGGTTAAAGCTGAAAAAAATTCTCGAAAAAATCCTTGAATTATTTCTCTTGAACAGAATTGAATCATGTCATTATTATTATTATTGTCATTATGTAATTGGATTCATCCATTTGACTCGTAATTTGTCGTTATTTTTAAATGTTTCACAAATAATCCTTTGAAAACATATGAAATAAACAGTATCAATTTCAAATGTCTTTGAATTTGGGCTCAAAAGATATGCGTAGGAAGGAAACAATGACAACAACAAGGTGAAGACTGATGACAAAGGTGGCACACGTGTTTTTGTCATTATTTTACATCATCAATTGTCGATCAATCGATCGATCGATTGATTGATTGATGATCAATCAATCAACAGAAGTAATTTGATGATGAAATCGGAACAAACAAAGCATTTAAAAAGGGGCAAAAAATATGTGGACATAAAGGCATGGACCTTCAAAATATTTAATTGTCGAATTGTATATTGAAAGTACATGAGTATATTTTGGGCATGTCCGAAAAGTTCATTCGGCTTAATCACGATAAAGTTGTTCATAAAAATCGGCCAGAACTTTTCGGACAACCTAATATATTCTAGGAACTTGAAAACAATTAAATTTTGAAATTTTTTCTTGAAATTATTCGAAAATTATTTTTAGTAATATTTCGAATGAGTGGAATGCCTATACTATTTAAAACTCTGGTCGAAATATTAATAATTTGTCGTCGTCGTGGATTTTAACAGGAACAACAATATTGAAAGGATTTCAGACGTTTGGCATTGGATAAATAAAAAAAAAACATTTAATTCGTAAATCTTCAAAAATTTTAAAATTTCGAAATTTTGGAAAATATATTAATCTATAACAAAGCCCTTATCCTTGTAAACATTTAACAATATTTATGATCATTGACAATTATACAACGACGACTACGACAACAGCAACTAAAAATCATTCAACGAAAATATTCTTTTCCGAAAAATTATGTCATCTATTTCAACAAAGATCTGAATCATCATCATCATCATCATCATCATCTGGATCATGTGAATCATCTTCAAACAATTTAATTATGATCATCATCTTAATCATTGTCTCGGTAATTGTAATTATATTCATAAAAATCATATGTTGGGTATGGTTGATGAAGTTGATAATCAAAATGAGAATATTTCATGAAAAATCCATTGATAAATTGCTATCAAAGGTGGCCATCCAAGCCCCTGATCCTCCCCCATCATCGAAATCATTGAAATCATCAAAATCATTGAAAACATCAGTGAAAACATCGTCAAAAACAGTAAAAACAACACCAGGAACCTTGCCATCTTCAACATCATCGGCTTCGTTATCGACATCATCGATATCATTGAAAACAAATGCATCATCATTTGTGATGAAGACACTAATAGAAAATAATGATCGAATTATGACTGATGATGATGAATTGTTCAGTGTGAATATGAAATCGAATCATTCGAAAATACAAACGACAAATGATGATCAACAACAACAACAATCAACATCATCATATATGTTATCATCATTGAAAAATGTTGCTGTTGTGGCTGATCATAATGATAGAATGAAATTTGCCCAAAATAATCATCAAAATGTTTCATTACCAAAACACCAGCAACATCAACAGCATCGAGAACAACAATCATTAACACAATGCCAACAATCGAAATCAAACACATTGAAATCATCGATATTAAATACATTGCCAAGTGATGGTAATAATTATTATCATCAATTAATTGCTAAATATAAATTTATTAAATCAATATCAGATTATCATCAAATACAGCGTAAATTACGTCATATTATGGTAATGAAACAAAATAATAGTAATATTAATACAAAGATTCCAACTACCACCAATAATATAAAGGAAAATAATGATAATAATAAGATGAATGTTTGTAAAATGAATGAATGAATCTATTAGGTTGTACGAAAAGTTCATTCCGCTCGATCACAATAGAGTTGCTGATGATAATCGGCTAAAACTTTCCGGACAACTCAAATAGAGTAAAATTAATTTCAAAATTTCACATAATCAAAATTACACACAGACACAAATTACTAATTACTAATTATGACAATATTATGATTATCAAATTGAAATAAAATGTTATTTGAACGATCAAATCAAATTTGATCAAATCTAAGCATTTCAATATTATAAATTTGGATTAAATTGGATTTGTAAATAACAAAATTTTCCGAATCGATTTTCTCAAATCTGTTCAAATGAAAATCTTTGAAATCTTTGATTGATTCAATTGATTATTATCACCTTAATTATTATTATTAATATCATTAATATAACACTACCGATATAATGCGAAATAATTAATTTTATTTGATTTTAATTAAAACTTTTAAAAATTGACAATTGATCTTTGTTTGATTGAACAAACTAGAGCTTGTGTGTAGACTTGACACTGCACAAGACTTGTGGTAATTAATTTTATTAATTTGAACATTTTTTTCCTTTCGTTTTTCGATGGATTTCAATGAATGGATTCCATTAATCCATCAATTTCATTGATTCAAGATTTGATTTTTAAGATTTGATTTCGTAGATTTGATTTCTTATATTTTCATTTGCCAAATTAACAAGCGAAATTACAAAATGTTGCAAGTTTCGATACATTGTTTCAATACAAGTAATTTGCACATAATTTTTTGCACATAATAAGCTCTTTTTCACCACTGGTAATCAATCATCATTTGAAATTGTTTAAAATTTAAATTTAAATTTTAAAACTCATTCCACTGCGATTATCAGTGAAAATGTTTCATAAAAACTAAAAAACCCGAAGACTCGTGAATAATATATGGATGATAATGACGGCAGCAATTGGTGTCCAATGGCTTGCTAAGGGAATAACTTGCTAAAATTATCATTTCAAATGTATTTTATTGTAAAATAGCCTGCTGAAGCCAAATATTAAGACATAACTGAAATCTTAAACATTTTGTTTCGTCCATTTCTCAATTCATTAGTTTGATCAAGAATAATTTTGATTGATTCGATCGATTTTGTTCCAAAAATCAGTTATTTTTCAACAGTGTGAATCAGTAATAAGATTATTATCATTAAATCGTTGAAAATAAATGTATAAATAAATAAATGATGAATGATTGAATGTATTGATATAATGATTGAATGGTGCGTGATGCACCTGTGTTTTGCGATGATGATTTAAAGAGTTTTTGTTTTAAACAAGTATCATTATACAATGAATACAAATACAAATGCATCGAATATAATTGGATTTACCTTGAAAAATTATCATTTTTTTCAGAGCTTAAAAAACTCTCCCATCAATCTCCTCACAGTACTGAATGTTTACTTTTTTTTTGAATTTAAAATTGACTTTGAATTACATTTTTCTTTGGGAGAAAATTTGAAAAAGGTTTAAACTTTTTCAAATTTTCCAGGTTCAAAATTCATGGAAATTTTTCAAGAAAAAACAAAAATTTCCAGCGATCCCCCGAAACACTCCCAGTGAAAATGATTATCCGAGTGAAAATCATATATGAATAAATGTTTATTTATTTGAATTTCACAAATGTGACATATCAATTCTAATGTTCAAAACAGAAATTATTTAATTTCAAACAAACAAACACTGAAAAAATTGTTTAACCTTTATTCATAATTATTAGATTGGACGAAAAGTTCATTCCGCTTAATCGAATAGAGTTGTTCATGAAAATCGGCCAAAACTTTTCGGACAAGTTAATATTATAATAAAATTTTCTCATTGTTTTTTTTTAATACTCAAAGTGAAAGGTAATTTCTTCGCTTTAATTTTCTTCTTTGCTTACTGACGAATCATATCGAGGACAAATAACTTATATATATTTCAGTCGCTACAATGGCGACAAGCAACACTATTATATAACATTTATTCATTTGAATCATTTAAAATTAAATGAATAAATTTTAATGTGGAATTTCGTTTTGTTTTTAGTAAAATTCAAAATAATCAAAATTATGATATAGCATCAACGATACGGCTGATGATGATGACACTGAAAATGGACGACACATTCAAGTGACATTCTCTCTTTTGTTCATTGAAAACATTTGAATCTCAAATGTTTTCAATGACCGGGAGAATATGATATCATCATATTATTATTATCAACAACCTCGACATTCAATAATAATAATCAACAACATTTAATATTACATTAAACATCAATGATTACAATAATCACAATGATTACAATGATGATGATGATGATGAACAAATAAACAGTTTAAAAGTTGAAATACATAAATATTTTTTAAGAAAATAATGAAAACAAAAGTATAATTTCATAATCATTATTGAATTATTATCATTATTTTAAATACATTCATTATTTTAATAATGATAATAATTTAAATTTAAATTGAAATTATATATGAAATGAATTAAATGTAATGGAAATAGGGCCAAACATTTATCAAATTGTCCGGAAAGTTCTAGCAGATTTTCATGTGCAACTCTATTGTGATTAAGCGGAATGAACTTTTCGGACAACTTAATATTATTATTTTTTCTTCATTAAAGAATATTTTCAAAGATTATATTTTACTCGTATTTTTGAATAAAAGAAAAATTAAGAACAAAAAAAATATCATTTTCAATTTCTTAGATTTTTCAATTTTACATCAAATCATCGTAATAATAATAAAATCAAAGAGAATTTAAATTATGATTTAATTTGATTATTATTATCATTATAAAATTATCATCATCATTGAAATAATGGTCATCAAATCAATGTTAATGTCGTTGATGTCGATTACGATGAAACAATTGATGAAAATGAAACAAATATGTAAATGTGATGATGATGTTGATGCTGATGCAGATGATGATGATCATGATGATAATAATGACAAACATCTTTCGGGATATTTGATTTAATGATAATTTTTCATGGTACTAATTATATTTTTTTTGTAGATATCATATGAAATTATTATTATTTCTCGACTAATCATTGTTTTTTCTATGATTCGTAAAAGAGAATATCGTATATCTCGTGTTTATTGTTCATGTCAAACATTCATAATATTTATGTTTGAATTGAAATGACGAATAAAGATGAAAATGAAATTTACAAATGAATCTTGAATTTCAGATTGAATTCAATTTCATTTTCTCTTCAAAAATAAAATTTGTAAATTCATTTGTAGACAATTTGTACAGATTTTTTTTAATGTCAATTTTATTATTTATCTAATTAGTCATGAATAATTTCATGAACATCTTTCGGTGACAAATTATCATTGTTTCACCTTTGAAACAAATGAATTTGAGACGAATGAAATTTCAGAAATTTCTCTGATATAAAAACAGCGACAAACAATAGCCTTTGGATATCATTCGAAGAATTTTTAAAACAGAGATCAGATTGTCAGATTCGGTTTCGTGTGTTTTTTCGAAGATTTTTCAAGAAAATTTTTAAATTTTTCAAGATTTTGTGTGATTGTTCAAGCTTTGATCAAGCCTCGATCAAATTTCTTAAAGAAAATTTCGCAGGAAAATCATCTTTCGAGTTTTTCAACGAAATATTTTCAATTTTTCCAATTTTTCATTTTGACAGTTTTTTTTGCAAGTGATCAAAGTGTTAATCTAAGTGTTAATATAATTGATTAATTCACTCCATAAAGATGTTCAAAAAAGTTTGTTTGAATTTATTTGATTTCGATTTTTTAATTAATTTTTCTATTTTTCATTGGTTATAGATTACCGTAATTTGTGCAACAATATTTATTAATCAAGTTGCTTGCTATGGTGGTGGTGGATATTCAAGTTCAAGTCGTTCAGGTGGTTATGGTGGTAGTGGTGGTGGATCATCTTTAGGATTAGGTGGTAGTATTGGTGGTACATCTTTTAGTTTTGGTGGTGGTGGTGGTCTTGGCGCTATCAGTGGTGGAAGCAGTGGTGGTGGTGGTATTTTAGCAAGTCAAGCAGCAGCTGCCGGTCCTGTACAAGCAGCCGTACGTTCGAGACATGTTATTGAATATGTAGATATTGATCTTCCTCAAGATGATGTTGTACCACAAGTTATCGATGTTGATGCTGGACATTTACCATTAATACTTAATTTTAAATCAGCATCATCACGTATACAAGTTCATCAAACACATGAAGGAGCTGAACCAGGTGAAATACAGGAAACACAATCTGAAGATGAACCACAACTGTTACGTCATTCGGTTACTAAACCAATCATACAGGAAGTACGAGAAATTATTACACCATTCAGACGTGTTGTGCAAGAAATTCGTCCAGTCGAAGAAGAAGTCAAAACAATCGTTGCCCGTGGACGTGGAAGAGGTTCTGGTGATGGTTTTGGTGGTGGTGGAGCTGGTGTTGGTGGTTCTGGTATTGTTGGCGGTGGTGGAGGAATAAAAACTGCCGGTGGAAGTATCGGTTCAAGTCGAGCCGGTGGCGGTGGTACATATGTCGGTGGTTCTGGTGCATATGGCAGCAGTTCATTCGGGTCATCAGCCAGTAAATCTGGTTATTGATCAATAATTTTCAATTAATTAATTGAGTGTATAGACAAATTAATATTATTAATAATAATATGAAAATCTATTTATTTAATTTATTTATTAATTCAATTCAATTCATATTCAATATTTTATCATGAAAAGCAATTTGTTTTTACTGACATATGTTATTGCACAACCAATATCTTATCTTTCTTTCAAAATCTCAGTAATGACTTGTATTAATTTTGATTATTATTACCATTTATTATTAACTATTTACCATTATCACCATTATTTCACTGTTTTTTTTTTATCTGCTTCTTTGAAGCATAAGTTCTTCATAGATTTTCTACACATTTCAAGCATTGACCATTGCTTTTCAAACATTTTTCAAAAAAAAAAATATTGAACGAAAAAATATTAATATTTTACCGCCAATCGTAATATTTAAAAGTGATAAAATAAATGAAAAAAAATTTTTGAAATTTCACAAATTTTCAATTTTTGATAGTAAAATCGATTCAATTCAATTATCATTATCATTATTATGATTGATAGCTGATATTGATGTAACCGAATGTTAATGGTTTCCCGATTTCGGACTCAAAGCCCTACAGATTGTTCAAGCGTTTTCTATGGCATCCTGGACTTGTCATATATATTCGCATGTTCAGCAATAGGCCACAATATTATGACATTTTTCAGTAGGATTTCATCTAAACACACACACACACACCAACACACACGTATAATCTTTAAATTAAATTTGTATCAATTCGCCACAAATTTTGACATAAAAAAATATACAAATAAGTGTGTATTTGATATAAATCTATTTGATTTCATTATTTAGATTTTATAAATATTTATTTATTTATTTATAAATCTTACAAAATGGTTGATCCTTCCGTATTCTTCTTATACACCGTATGTGTTACCTTATTCACATTTGATATATTTTTCTTTTTCAAATCTTTTAAACTGTTCAAAATGATTGCATTTGGATCGTTTATTTGTTAAATCATTTCTGTTAAAATCGACAGTAAAAGAAATTGTCATCAATTACCGATTGAAAGATAATTTAAAATGAAATTTTAAATAATAAGTTGTCCGGAAAGTTCTGGTCAATTTTCATTAACAACTCTATCGATTAAGCGTGATGAACTTTTCGGACAGTCTAATACATTTGAAAAAATGACACACAAAAACTTACATACAAAAGAAGACCTTCAAATAATTGTCATTTGTAATTGTTGCTTATGGTCAATATGTGTGGAAATGTGCTTTTCTTTCTTCAAAAGATTGGCCATTTTCCTTGATGGAAAATATGACCGGAATAGATTAGCCTCGAATATGATCGATTATGTCAATTTTCTTCTTCGATCGTGTGATCAATCGGTTATCTTGACTATTTTTGCGAAAGAAAATATGGGATTTTAAAGATGTTTTGACCAGAGAACAGACATATCGATTGAATTTTTGTTTTTGTTTTTCACAGGTTTAAGCCTTATATAAACCTTTCACAATCTTATTATTTTGGACCATTCTCGGAACATTTTTCTATGAAAATTTGCCAACAAAATGTTACGAATCATCAAGGTTTGTATTGGAATTATTCATTGAAATTCAATTGTTTTATACACCTCTTAAATTTCATTTTTATTTAATTTTTCTTTTTCAAAAAAACCCATTAGCAATCAATCATTCTACTGTACCTCGTATCATTCACATTGATTTCATCACAAATAGTTAGCTTAAATGATGATAATAAAGCTGATAAATTTGAACAAAAAACAATCGATAATAATGATAATTCGAATAATGAACAAATAATATTGCCATTGGCAATTAAATCAAGTAAACAAACAATCGATACATTGCCTATTGATTCAACGATTGCTGATGAACAACAACAGCAGCAATATTTGATTGAAATCGATTCGAAAAATAATCATCGAAAACCATTGATCCTTAAATTTAATACGGAAACAATACCGATACTAATTGAACAAAATCATATCGATTTGAAATCAAATAACGCTGATGATAATATGGATGATAAAAATAGAAAACAATTTATTGAAAAAGTACCGAAATATTATCGACAAAAAATTATTCAACCAATCATACAAGAAATATATGAAATAATTAAACCATATCGTAATGTTATACGTGAAATTCATCCATTAAACGAGAATATACGGACCATTGTACCAAAATTAAGAAATGACAGACATTCGGATAAATCACCAAAGGATTTACCATTGAAAATGCCACTGAAAAAGCTTAATACACGACAATCTACTTATTATTGATCAGAAAATAATAAAAAACGATTTTTCACCTGATTAAAACTAATTTTGATTAAATAATTTCAAATTGATTTGATTAATTGATCAATTAATCAATTGATTGTAATTTTCATTGATTCAATTCCATTTCCATTTTTAAATTTTGATGAAACACATTTTCACATTAAAATTCCAATTGTTATTCCAAGTGCAAATGTAATTTCAATGGGAGAATCAAAACATTGAAAATCAAATCTATGATTCAAAATCAACGAATGATTTCATTCTGTTTCATTGATTCAAATTGATATAATCATTAATCTTTTGGCCATCTTTTCAAAAGGATTAATGGAGCAAATCACCGTTTTAAAAAAAATGGAAAAAAAACTCAGGATTTACAACAACAGCGCAAAGCGCACGAAGCCTTGAAGCATTTGCTTAGCTTTAACATTCGCAAATATCTTTTGATTGAAATCAATGATGATGATGCATTTCCCGTTTTTTTTCAGGTATGAAACAATCAAACAAAAAGCAATCAACCAAAAATAATCTTGATGATTTTGAAATCATTCAAGATTTTATCGAATTAAATGGCAGCAAAAAACAGCAATCTTGATGCCTGAACATTCAAGCTTTGGCCAAGTATTTCAATGAATAGTTTTATGTTTATTTTGTTTAATTCGAATGAACATTGTAATAACATTTTATGGGATTGAAAATCTTAATTCAGAATGAATTTTTTGCTTTGTTTTTAATAACAAAATATCAAAAACACGAAGTGTTTCGAATGTTTGAATATATAATGGATTGTCCGAAAAGTTTTGGCCAATTTTAAGATAGCATTTTTATTGAATGATGCGCAAAAACTTTCAGGACAATCCATTACATTGAATTACATGTAATGATGATGATGATGCTTGATGCTTGGATGATGTTTGGATGACGGTAATCAAACATCATCAACCATTCATCAACAACATCAACTAACACATCATCATTCACCATCAAGAAATCATGATTTCGTTGTCACACATTTGGCAAACTGCAACACATCCAACTACAATTCACAAGAATTGATTATCTTTGATGAATCTTTATTTCATTTTGATTTTTTTGACCAGGTATTTCAATGTACAATCCAATATCATCATACAAACATCAGCAACAACAGAGTATGATTCAAGCTTCATTTCTTCCGTCATGAAAAAAATGAAAATTTATTTGAAATTAAAACAACAGCAAAAAACAAATGACCATTAATCACAAATCGAGCATAAATTATGACAATTTTTCGCTCAGTATTTCATGCAAACATTCATATCAATGGCCAACTGAACGATTTCAGTGGTTTTCCAGCTTGAAAATTTTCAATTTTCGAAATTGTTTTTCCATATTTTTCTCGCGCTTATTATTGATTCATCAGTCAAATAATTATTGGTTATTGGTCG
The DNA here is from genome assembly GCA_002943765.1 of Psoroptes ovis. NCBI lineage: Eukaryota > Metazoa > Arthropoda > Arachnida > Sarcoptiformes > Psoroptidae > Psoroptes > Psoroptes ovis. Next base: position 3,932,492 of record PQWQ01000003.1, on the reverse strand, counting down.
TGTATTATTATGAATATGAAATGGTGATATTATTGATTTGATTTGATTTGAAATGATGATGATGAAACAACAACAAGAAATGATAATCATTAATCAAAGATATCAATGATGATGATGATGATCCAAACGCGATTGATGGCTACCGGTGTTCATCAATCGAAAATGATGATCTGTTGAAGACAACAACCTGTTAAAATTAATGTAAACATCTGTTTTCCGTGTTGTTTTTTGCTGTTTTGTTTTTCGAATAAAACAACGAAATTTCAATTGTTTGAATCAAATAAATAAATGAATTTTCAAATTATTCATTTGTAAGTGTAAATTTTACACGATTTAATCTTTTGAAAATGATATATTATATTTGATTATGGTCAAAATGATTATGAGGCTGCCAATAAATTTTCTGAATCAAATCATTTGATCAAAATGATTGTAAATAAAGCATTTGATTCACGTGTTTGATCATTTGATTCATTTAAATTGTAACAACTGGCCGAATGGTCGAAAAATGTTTAAAATTTTCCCTCAACTTTAAGGTATAATCCTTTGATTTGTGAAGATTTATGAGAATCTTGATGCATTAATTCGTTCGAAAAATTTGAAAATTCAAAAACTTGAGATCTGTGATCAAATTTTTTGAATTTTCATTTCGACTTTATCTATTTATTTGTTGTTGCATTTAGTTGTTGGTCAACTGACACCTGTTGACACCATAAATTGTCATTGTATTAATAAGTATGGATTCGTTTGTGTGTCTCGGGCAAATGTATCTCGTATGACATGAGAAAATCATATGACAATATGACAAAATTCAAGATTCGACTACTTCAATAATAATTAATTGAATTACTCTTGGTATAATCGTTGTTTAGCTTGTTCAGCTTAATAGCCTCATACCTTATGTATCAGATTTTGTTTTAATTGTTCATATTATTATAAGTATTATTATTATTTGATTGAATGAGCTTTGTTCTGTGTTGTTCAAGACATATTTGTAATTCAAGAAGTGAAAAAAATAAATACACGTATTATTAATACAAAATGAATGAAATAACACACAAATAAATAAATAAATGTGAATTCCTTAAATCTTCTCATAGAAAAATCGAAATAAATATTAGCTTGTCCGAAAAGTTCTGACCGATTTTCATGTGCAACTCTATTGTGATTAAGCAGGGTGAACTTTTCGGACACAGTTGAAATTGATAAATAGTTGAATAGTTTATCTTTAAAGTAAATAGCATTATCATACATAATCACGCACATATATTATTATATTGAATTATTATCATTATTATTATCATCATTATCGTCATTATCATCATTATCATCATAATCATCATCATTATTATCATTATTATCAAATGTAAATGTAAAAATGTGGATTTTAAGAACAAAAAAAATCATTTTCGTGGTCATTTATGATTAATTTGAATTTTGAATGATTTTTATTTTTAATATTGAATTTATCCATGGCTTCAAAGCTCTAAAATAAAATTTTTCAGCCAAAAAAAATCCATAAAAATCCATAAAAACCGTATTAACTGTCAATCATTTGCATTCGATGATGATTATTAAGGTGATGGACATGATAATGAATTTTATGTGTGTTTATAGAGGAGAAATCTTTGAATTTTTATGAGAAATTGGATTAAACAACCGAAACAACAACAAGGCCAATCCAATCATAATAAAAAATGAATGATTTATGGTGAATACAACAACAACAACAAAAATGGTGAAAACGAATCAATTGATTTTGAATGGAAATTTATGGATTTTCAATGGAGAATAACAACAAACCACATCTTGGATATTCATTTGATTTATTTTTTTTTAAATTTTCCCGTGTTTATAACCGATTATCTTCGATTATTATCATTCATCGTTATTGTTTTTGATTATCTCAAAACATCTATGAATATATTGACCATAATCGCTTGTGATATCGTTGAATAAAACATGAACAAAAATGAATGCTGATGAATTACATTAAACATTGAACTTGTTTGTTTAACGTTGTTGATTTAATGCTGTTTCAATTTACATCCGATCAAAAATATTTGAAAAATATTTGATTTGATTGATACTTGTATGTATATTAGGCTGTCCGGGAAGTTCTAGCCGATTTTCATGAGCAATTTTCATGAGCAACTCTATTGTGATTAAGCGGAATGAACTTTTCGGACAACCTAATATTTCAATGGTTTTTCCATTTTTCAAAAAACATTTGTTTTGACACTTATATCCAATTGAAAAAAGGCATTGTTTTTTTCCATAAGCATATTACATGCTTATTCCATTGGACGCGTCTGAAACATGTGAAAAACCACAACAACAGCCCTAACAACAACGCCTACAGCAATAAATTTTCAATGTATATTTCAATGGTGATTTTTTTCAAAATCATCAAGATATATTAAATGATGAATTATAAGATGAATAACGAAGTAAAAATGAAGAAATTTTTTGAAGAATTTCAATGAAATACAAAGGAAATTTACAAATCAACAACAACAAGCAGTAAACATGATAATGTTTTATCGAAATTATGATAAGGAAACAATAAAATAATGATGATTTATATCATTTGAATGATAATGATAATAATAATAATAATAATAAGAATGATTGATCAAAAAAGAAGTGAAAATGTTGGAACCATCAAATAATGATAATCATGATTATTATTTAAATTATCTTTCGTCTTGTTCAGCCACCACCACAATTATTCACACATTAATAAATGGTGGCTGTGATGGTGGTAAATCATGTCTCTGTGTTTGTATGGTTGTAACCACACGGTTGAATCATGGTCAGTTGAATTATCATCATGGTTAGTTTATGGCATACGAAAAAATAATGCTCGAATCATTATCGCCAATGACAATCGTTAATAATGGCGATTAATGAGAGTAAAAGATTAACCGTTTGATTGGCATCTTTGAAATTTGCATTTTTTTAAAATGATTATTTTCAAATTATCACACGGAATTTACATTGCTGTCAAAAAAAATATTAATATTTTTTTTGCATTATTTATAAATCAATCAATCAATACAGATGTGAAAACAAAGCAAAATCCAATCATTGATTATTCATTGATTGTTGTGTGAAAATGATAATTTTTGCCATTTTGAAGTGTTCGGAAATAAATCAAAATAAATTCATAATTTTTTCCAATAATTTCCAAAAGTTTGCTTCCCCTAATTACAAATTTACAAAATTAAAAATTTGCTTTTTTTTTGATCCACCCAAGCCAATCTCACCTGTACATTTATCTTTGTACATTCGTTGAATCGCTTATTAATTTTGAACATTGAAAAATGACTTTTGGAGGCCTTAAAAAAACAATTAAATGAGAAATATATCGAGATCAAGCTCCGATAGATTTTCGATACATGATTGAATTTTTGACTATATTTCCTAATTTCACAATTTGAAAGGCGACATTCGAAAAATCCGCCACAAAAATGATGATGATGTAAATCATCATCATCATTGTTTTCATCTGTGTCAAAACAAGGATAAAATGTTGACAAAATGTCAACCAATTAATCGTTTTGAAAATGTTTCAAATTTGGAAATCAAATCAATGATGAATCAATTGATGATTTATTGAAAATTTTTTTCATTAATTTTGTTTTGTTCAAAAATAATTTAAATTTTCAAAACGACAAAAATTTAAAATACTTTTTTGTTGTTCAAAAAATATTACACAATTCAATGTCAATTTCCAATTATGATTGTCTTTGCTTTTCGCTTATTTGTTTCATTTATTTGGCCAAAAATATTTGGATCAACAAATTTTTTTTTCGAATACAAAAAAAGTAAAAAATATAAATGACATTTTTGCTAGGTGATACAAACATCGGCTATGTTCGAATAACATTTGAGAAAATATCGTTGAAAATTTACATTAAAACATTTGAATCATATATTTGTTCTGCTGAATAGATGAACGTTCATCAGGTATCATTTGTAGAAGTTATTTGAAAAGAAAAGAAAATATTAGGCTGTCCGAAAAGTTCATTCCGCTTATTCACATTAGAGTTGCTCATGAAAATCGGCCAGAACTTTACGGAGAGCGTAATATTCCAAATTTGAAAAATAAAAATGTTTAAATTTAAATATTTTTTTTTGCAAAAATTTCTACGGTTTCTTTCATTTAAAAAGAAAAAAATCCAAATGTAATTTGTACTGTTTTTCTTTCATATTGTTGGAAGCGAAACTAAATTATTTCATTTGGATCTAAAAAAAAATGGATGTTTGTATTGTATTTGTCTCTTTGTTTAGCTTGTTTTGGATTTTTCTGATATAAATATATCTTCTTCATTATTTTTGGCTGTCCAAACATGGTCAGCTGTGAGCTATGATGATAATAGTAACAATTTAAATTTGAATAAATTTTAAAATATTTGAATTTTTAAAATTTTTTTGTTTTTTCAAAAATTTGTTTTCCTCTCCTCTCTTGAAACAATAATTCCACATATATTATACATACATTCCATATATTACACAGCATAATTAATGCAAATTCCTATTTGAATTTGAATGAAATGAAATTCTTCCGGTATTTTTTTTTGGATGGAAAATAATGGAATAGAAACAAAGGATGAAAACAAAAATATACTTATTTTTACACGTATTTTATTTTTAATAATTTTTTCATAATTCGGCAAAAAATATGATTAAAATGATGAAAATAGACAGATTCACGTATATTTTTAAGATTTACCTTCAATAAATGATTGAATCGACAATATCAAAAGGATTAAAAGGATTGAAAGGATTTATATTGAATATCGCCGGTAAAATATTAATAATTATTATGGAAATCATATAAAATATTAATTAAATAATCGTTTCCACGAATTCAATCCTTCTGATCTTGGATTTGCCCATAGGAATCTGTTGAAATCTGTTAATCTGCTGCTGTTGGATGCTATTTTTGATTAAGTACTTGTTCATAGAAATGTGATAATTCATCGTCGTCATTGATGAGATCATGAATTGTCAAACGAATGAGCAATAAAATTGTCAAAAAAAAAATTTTTTCTGCATTCAACAGGTGTCAAAAAATATCAATTGTATTCATGGCACAACATCATGATTACTTTTTAAGATATGCTTGCTGTAATCGTATTCTGGGAACATCATTTTTCAAAAACTTAATTCAAGCTACAACTTCAAAAGTCATTAAATCATGGTCATTTAAAGATTTTTTCAATTTTTTTTTCTCTACTTGTCCACTTGTCAAAAAAAAAAATGAGTCAAAAAATTACACAAAAAATTAGAGCGATATTTTTTGTTACATTTTTCTATAATCTATTAGATGAAAATTTTATTTTTTTTGAAAAAAAAGTTGACATTTTTTTTTCGACTATCACTATTCAATGAAATAGCATGAAATGACCCATAATAAATTAATCTACACTGATCTAAATTCGGACAATCAAAAAGTGTAATTTAATAATTAGTCCATTGAGGATCTTGGAGTGATGATTTAATTTCAATTTTTTACATGATAATCTTTGATGATTTAAAGATTGAATCGACGATTGAATCGAATTTCGAATAAGATTGGATTGACTGATTGAATATATTAGGAATCCAGTGACATATGATTTAAACATCTTCATATGGGAAATGTTTTTTCATATTTCACATATGAAACACAATTGAAATAGAACAAATAGAACAAATAGGCGAATAGACGAACAATAAAAGTGTGAAAACACGTGCTCATAATGTTCTCACATAATAAAATAAAGCTCAAATAAAATCAAAGAATCGACAATTGACCATTTGACAGCATTCAAAATGAATGAATAAACAGATCAAATCAACAGTGAAACAACAAAGGCATATTGCTGTGCAATTTTCTATGAAATTATTTGAATTCAAATTGAATAGAATAACATGCTTTGTACAGTTTTGAAAGCAAAAACCTTTCGTATACCTATTAAACATATGGCTAAGTGAAAAAAATTTTGGTTGCAACATCATCATCACTATTACATTGCCGAATCGTTTCAATAATTATTTTTGATTCATATATCGTCTTTGGATTTGTATTTTTCGAAATAAATCCATTGAATCATTTGAAATTACTTATTCTTTTGCTTTTTCTTTGTGTTTCACATTCAAATACCAAGAAATACTTGAAGAAAAACTCTGTATTTTATGTATAGCCTTAGCATCGTCGATTGTACATCACAATTAAATAATACACAGACAGATAAATAAATAACAGTTACATGTTTAATATTATTGTTGAATGAATAGGAATTTTCAAAAAAAGAAGAAGAAATCGTGATTAATGTTCAATGTTCTTCTTCTTCTTCTTCTTCTTATTATTATTTTGTAAAATTCATTAAAATTAAAATTAAAAAATGAAATTTCTGATTATGCAATACCATACAAATAATACAATAATCATAATAATAATAATAATAATTTGGTCATGTTTATTATGAGGTGCTTTCAAGGGTGTTGATTTATGTTATGAATCATTGTTTGTTGTGGCTGTGGTTTAGTTTAGTTTTGCTTCAAAGTAAACATAAATTGTTCAACTCAAACTACGCTTTGGACAAACAAGTCCAAGTTTGTTTCGAATTTCAACTAGTCATCACTGATGATTGTGATGTGATGTGATTTAACTTGTAAATCAACAGTTTTTCAACAGTTATATTTGCTGTAATTATATTGTTTTAAATTAGTCTCAGCGAGTCTCATGAGCATCATACAAATACAATTTGTATCCATTAGTCCATGTATTTTGCACAATTTTTTTTATTTTAGTTTGTCCGGAAAGTTCTGGCCGATTTTCATGAGCAACTCTATTGATTAAGCGAAATGAACTTTTCGGACAGCCTAATACATCATTTTTTCGAAAATTATTTTAAATTCATTCAAATTTCGTTATTATTTCTTTCTTTAATTACTTTAATCATGATTTGATTGTGATCATTTTTTTGATTGTTATAATTATTTTTTGGAATTTTTTCTTTTGAAAAAATTGAAAAATCAAATCACAAAAACTAGCACAATATTTGAAATCATATTCCATTTATACTTTGAATAATGAATGATAATTGAAATTTTTCAATGGTTTTCAAATTAATTATCATTATTTGTTTCATATTTTTTCATGAAAAACAATCTTCATATTTTTGAAAAACATTTAAAAAATGTCATACACACAAAAATTTTGACACATGATAATAATAACTTATCAAAAACAAAATTATTATCATGATTATCATCATCACTTGTGATTATTATTATTATTATTATCAAGATAATACTTTTGATTAATTTTAATAATTTTTTTTTGTTTTTCTGAGATCTAAAAAAATTATTATGACTTAAGCTATGCTATGGGGATAAGCTTAAATTGAGCTTAAATTGAATCAAAACTAAAAGTGAATTTGAGACTAGATGAACTGCAAAAATGTCGAACCTTAAATCCACAGAAAATTCGTGCTCGAAAATCACTGAAAACCTTAGCTAAACCTTAGCTAAAGCTCATCTAAGATGATACAAACAACAAACAAAAAAAAATGATGAAAATTTTTAATTAAAACTCTTGAAATTCTTCTTCTTTAGCGAAATTTCCCATTGTCAAATTTTTTTTTTAAAATTTATTATGTTTTATGAATATGAACTGATTCACCAATCATAACAATGACTCGATGAACATAATTCATATGAACATACAAAATAAACTTGAATTTTTCCATTTCATTTCATTTAAATTAATAATTAATCATTGATAATAATGATAATAATAATAATTTTACATTTTTCTCATGTTTTTCTTACATCTTAGTACAAAAGAAAATGAATTTTTTGAGTTGAATTTTCTGTTGAATTTTCAATTTCAACAAGCAAAAGTCATAAATTGGTTCATGTTTTTAGCATCAATTTTGCTAGCTTGATTGCTTGAAAACATACATACAAACACAGATCATCTTCATCTACATCATCTTTATTATTATGAGTGTATTATTATTATTATTATCATTATTACAATCATATATTGTCGTATATTTCAAACAAACAATGAATTCAAAGAGAGACGTAGAGAAACAACATGTCTAAAAACAGTCAAAAATTTCAAATTTCGACACAAAAAAATTGTAACAAAAAGATTATTATTATTATAATCATCATTATCAATTAACCTTGAATATTTTGATGTATTGACAATGTTAAACAACAACGAAATCGACATCCACCATTACAGGCCCAATGTAAAACATCAACAGGCAGAATTGATGCTATCGACAGCATCAGCATCATCAAACGACAATGATGAATATAACAACAACAAGCTTGAAGAATGTAAAAAGCTTAATCAAAAATTTTTTTCATTTTCAAAAATTGAAAATGAAGGTATGAACCTTTGAACACATACATAGCAAAAGGTATGTTGTATATTTTCAAATTTTAAGAAAATTTGTTGATGAAATATATATAGGTTGTCCGATAAGTTCTTGCCGGTAGTTTTTCATTATTCCCTACCGATATAATCGCCTAAAACTTTTCGGACAACCTAATATTTACAAAAAAAATGATTGAAAAATGTAAAATTTGTCATTTTATGAATTTTATTTTATTTTTTGATACGAATACTCATTTTCAAGATGAATATTACTTCTCTTCAAATTCGTGTTTGAATGTGACAAATGTCCAATGAAATGAAATAATAACAAGTTGAAAATAACATAAATAAATCGGGTCAGGTTCAAGATTAATTTTTTCTTAGTTTTCTTCATATTTGTCACAGATTTTCGATGACAAATTCATCAGAACACAAAAAAAATTGAAATTGAAATTATTGTTGTCATCTTTGATATTGCAATATTCTTTGTTCATTTGAATTTTTGATGATTTCATAATTTTCTTCATTATTCATTATTCATTCATTCATTCACTCGTTTATGGTCAAAATTAATATTTTTTTTATATTAAAAATTTATTAAATGTCTTAAGCAATTCATGAGTCATATTGATTGGTTGCAAAATTCCACAATTTTAAATCAAAATTTTGCCTTTTTGTATGGCTTTTTGTAAGGCTTTTGACGACTGATTTGTTGATTTTAATGAGCTTAATGAATGATTATGGAACTGGATATCGATTTTTTGATTGAATGACTAGTAGATTTATCGAATAAACATAATCCAAACTTTGACATCGCTGAAAATAATCAAAGATATGATTTCCTTAAATACATGTGAATGTTTACAAAATGTTTCAAAGTAAAATCCCTTTGGTTAAAAAAATAGAGTCTGATCATATATTTGATTGTAAAGATAATTTCTATTGAAAAAAAATTGAATAATTATCAAATCATAATGAGAAGTAATTAGTAAAAATATTGTTTAATTGTTTCAATCAATCATTAAAATTAGAGTACATTAATTGGGTTGTCCGGAAAGTTCTGGCCGATTTTCATCAGCAACTCTATTGATTAAGCAAAATGAACATTTCGGACAACCTAATATTTAGTTTCAGTCTCCAAATTTCGCCACAAACAAAAATTCATAATTGAAAATTTCATAACTCAAAAACAGCCATCAATCATCTTTTACACATAGATTTCATAGATAGGTACATTTTATAGATTTAAATCATTTTTTACCATCGAAACAAACAAACATAGAAATATTTTAGATTCAAATTCATCATTAATTGAACAATTATATTGGATCAATCGTATTGAATGGAATTGAAATGAATCAAATGTATGGATGGATGGATAGATGGATGGCATATACTTCCTGATCTATGTGCATAAGAAATTTTGAAAAAATGAAATTACACTTTAATTCAATGGTAAAATAATGATAATGATAATTATATGAATCATAATTATATAACGCTACTTCACTTGAAAGATATTTGTTTTTGAATTTTTAAAAATTTCAAAACTTAATGTATTAGGATGTCTGAAAAGTTCATTACGCTTAATCAATAGAGTTTCGCATGAAAACCGGCCAGAACTTTCCGGACAACCTAATATATTTAAATTGGTCAATTTTAATTTCATTTTCCATTTTCTGGATAAACTACAACACTTTTCAAATGATAATTGTACTGCAAAACGCTCGTTGCATTTAGAATGGAAATTCCCTGAATTACCTGAATGATAAATAGATATCACAACATGTGAATGTAATTATAATCATTTAAAAACTCAAATAAATGATTAAATGAATAAATAAAGATGTAAATGGCTGCTCGAATACACGTGAATATGGATTTAATATGTAAATGTGAATTCGTGGATCCACCATGTTTAATCTATTAGATTGTCCGAAAAGTTTTTGCCGGTTATATCGTAGAAAATCCTTGGAAAATCGACAAGAACTTTTCGGACAATCTAATATTCACATACACTGAGAACTTGTTTAAATCTATTCAAAAATGTATGATATAATCATCTTGAGAACCTAAATGACTGGCTAAATGGTCGATTCTCATGAGGATATTTGCTCGTTTTTGAATCGTTTTTTGAGCCTTACAGTCCACAAGTTTGAATTGAGCTGAATTCAAAATTTGAAATTAAATTTTAAATAATTCAAATAATTTAATTCAAAATTAATTTATGAATTTTAAAGCTTTAAATTCATTTAATTCATCTTATTTTGTAAATCATTTATTTATATGTGTCCAGCAAATGTCCAGCAACATTTATGAATGATAATTAAAACCTAATTATAATCAGTCATTATTATGATTATTAAAATATCATTTAAGACTTGTCAAAACTTGTCAAAAACTTGTCAAAAGACGACAAAAATTCTTCCTGTTTCACTGTGTGTCCGTGATGGTTGACGTTGTTGGTCATTGTGGCTGTTGTGGCCGTTGTGGCTTTGATTATTTATCAAATATCATTCGTTGAATATTCAAAAATGACCACAAAATACAAAACAATCAAATTTTCAATTAATCCTTTTGAATTAATTACATTCGAAATTAATTTGTCTCCCTGTACAAACGAGACAAGTACAAGTTATCTTAGCTTGGAAGCTCTTGGATGATGAATCTGTGTGTGTGTGTCATGAATAATAATGTAGGAATGATCTCAGAGTCTCGATAGATTTTTGTGGCCAAATATTTTCTGCCAATTTGTCAATCAAAATCAATTTTTTCGGAGTCGAAATCGATGATGAACTTGATTCGATTAGTTTTTTAGTTTTTTTTTTGCGTCTCTGTGTCTACGAATCAAAAAGATGATTTGATTCGTAATTTGTGGATTTATTTTTTTGTTGGATTTATTTATTCATCAATTTTGATTCGAAAAATTGATCCTTTAATCGTTTGTAATCATTTTTTTTTTTTGTAGATCATATCAAAATGAAATGGAAAAAAATTTGATTAATCTGATACATATCAAATACATATCTAATGCAATGATGATATTCATTTTGAAACGATTTGCTAACATGAATTGAATACAAATTTTGAAAAACAAAAAATTGATTGATTTGATTCAAATAAAAGTCAATTTTTAGCCAATTTCGATTGATCGAATAAACTCGAAATCAAAACAAATTGAAATGAAATTGAAATTACATTTTTTCTTTCACTTAACATTCAATGAACAAGAACAAAATGTTGCTTCAAAAATCCAAACGATGAATACTAAAATATTGAAATATGTTTTTCAATTCATTCAATTCAATCAGTTCAATTATTTCAATGCATTCAATTAACCATTGATTCATTCATTCATTTATTTATTCAATCAAATATTGAATTTATGTGTATTGATAGATTCAATCATTCATTCTTTAATAAATTGAAATTCATTGATCGAAATTCAAAATTTAAAATTTATGAGAACAAAATTGGTCAAATACATTAATTATTATCTCATAAGATTTATTAGATTATTCGCTTTATTTTTTATGAAAAAATTAAAAATTGACAAGTTCTTCAGGCTATAGTTTGTGATGATGTGACTTTTTTTTCGAATCATATGATCTACAAACCATTTGGAATACTGATGATGATGATTGTAATTGTTGTAAATAACTGCGATGCGATCGAATGATGATTTTATTTTTCAATTTTCATAAATTAAATGTGCACTGATTGATTTGATTGATTCAATTTGACCATTTGATCATTAGGTTGTTCAGAAAGTTATGGCCAATTTTCATGGGAAACTTTATCGATTAAGCATTGATGAACTTTTCGGACAACCTAATATTATTATTATTATTGATTTTGATACAAATAAATAAATAATGAATGAATGAATTAATAATAAAGGTCATACCACCGACTGTTTTTGGATGATGATGATGAATAAATCAAAGTTGAAAATTGTTCTTTTTTGCTCAAAGAAATGTAAAAATTGAGATGAATTCATCATTTTGAATTCAATGTGATCCAATAGAACGTTCAGATCAACTCTTTCCGAGCCAAATGATTGTATTTTTTTTTGCTCATTTCTGATCAATCTTAATTATTTACATTGTTGTCACTAGATGAAACATTGTCGGCATTGTATAATCATAATCATCACTATTTCTATTTATTATCCTGATACAATCGTTGATTACAAACTATAGCCTTTGCAAACATACGAATTGATTAGCCGAATCAAATCATCACAATAAAATTTCAAGTTATTTTTTTTCGAATATTTGACAACTGATATATAATGATGGCTTTATTAATACTTGTTCCTTTTTTTTTAAATAATTGATATTTCATTAACAAATAATTATCAAGATATATTCATCCATTTTATATATGATTATTTCATTTTCTTCAACTTTAATATATTGTCCATTTTTTTCTGGACATTTTTTCTGTGGTCTATCCTATCTGGTAGTCAATGTAGAATGATCAGGATCAGGATGTAATGTTTATTTCAGAAAATTTCAAATTTCAGAAATTTGAAATTAATTTCTTTTTCCTTTTTTCCGATTATTTTTCTTTGTTTTTAAAAATCTCCCAATTGCTTGATGATGATCATTGTTGGAATTATTATTTCAGCCAAAATTATCAATTGAAATTCATTTGAAAAAAAAAACAATACGGAAAAATGCAATTGCTCGAAATGATTTTCCTTGCAATTGATTACATTTTTAATTTATGATTTCATTTCATTTGCAATTCCTGGGATCGTTTCATGATCAATATGGCTGATTTTGAATTGAGAAAAACAATATCGATGAAAACGATATGAATTTTTAATGTATTTTCACCCCGAAATGAAAATTGTGTCGAATTGAATTTCCGAAAATATCAATTTTCTTGAATGATTCTATCCTTCTATTTCTTTGGTCCAAAATTAAATTCATTTTCATTATATTTCTCAATACAAATAATCCAAATTACTCGAATCACTCCATAAGAATCAATTAATCGATTGATTAATCCTTTTTCGACTGATCAAACAGACATTGAAATCATTGATCATCATAAGGTATAATCTTTCAATGATCAGTTATTTCTGCTCGTATTTCAAAATTTCATTTCGAAATCAATATGATAATAATACGATTAATATGATTATAACCATAATGATTTAATCATTAATTATTCTAATTACAGAATAATTGATTACTAACTTAATTCGATTAAATATTTCAATTATTCAATCAATTATCAAATCAATTATATTGTAATTGATTTATTTGATTAATTCAATCAATGGGCAATGAATGATTGATCAATCTATTAATCAATCAAATTGATTGAATTGATTTTGATCAAAAATAAAATCAATGAATTACGAGCAATACGATTGAATAGAAATTTCAAATTTTGAAATCAACATTTTGGACACAGAAATGTTTGAAAAAAACTTTTACCATCGTTGAGATTGATCGGTGAAGATATTTTGAAAATGTCGAACGAAAACGAAAGCAAAAAACAAGATCAATGTTATAATTCCTAGTCAATATCAATGGAATATGATCAAAAATACATATTTTCATATTCATTATTTGAAATGAAAACAATGTTTACCTGTTGTAAAATATTAAAATGTTTATCTTTACACGAAAATCTATTTGTGTGAAAAATAAAAATTGTTATTATTCAATGTCTACATGTGACCACATGTTATTATCCTTTAAAAAAATATTTTTGTTTTTTTAAATTTCACAAAACTATCTTCATTATTACGATAAATTAGAAATGTATTTTCACAAAAAATAAAAATTCCTACAATTTTGAATCAAAATTTTTGATTTCTGTTTGAGGAATTAGGAACAAAATTTTAGTTTTTCAAAGAAAATCTATTTGAAAATTATTCAAAAAATTTCAAAATTTCAAAAATAATTATTTCTTGAAACACCAACGAAATGATGAGAACAATATACCATTCATTAAATTCATTAAATATTACCATTCATTATATTTGCATATTCATTAATTTTTTCCCGTATGCACATGGAATTTTAAAAATTAAATTTGAAAATGATTTAGTTTAAAATTTTCTGTCATTTGTCAATTGTCTTATGGATTTTCAGAAAAGAAGCAATACTTGACTAAATAAACGTTTAAACATCTTGATGAATATTGTCATCATTATTATTACCAACCATAACCATAATCATTATCATTATTCAAATTGTAAATAATCAAAAAACAAATTGAATTGAATTGAATTGAATGAATGAAATGAACAATTGAATGAATATTATTTAATAATTATCTCATCTTAATAATAATTATTATTATAATTATATCATTTTATTCAAACATTATCATCTTAATTATTATTATTTTCTTTAAATAATTATATCATTTTATTCAAACATTATCATTTTAATTATTATTATTATTATTGTAATCATCGTTATTATTATTATTATCCTAAAAATGTTTATCAAGCAATAGTAGTATTTAATATTTGGTGTCTATTACGTTGTCCAAAAAGTTTATTCCGTTTAACCGGTAGAGTTGCCAATGAAAATCGGCCAGAACTTTTCGGACAATCTAATAGAATATTACATGTGTGTAAAATGTATTTAAATTTAAATAATAATTATCATTATTATTATCACAGAATTAATTCAATTTCATCTTGCATTTAGGGACTAAAGGGATTGTGAAGCGATTTTTTAAATATTTTTGCTGCTTTGTAAGAGAAATACCTTTCAAATACTTTCATTTCCAAAATCTTAAATCCAAAGATCTTAAGATTCAAAGATTTAACAAAAGAGTTCACAGCCGAAATTTTTGCGCATCGTGATTTTTGCATTTTCTCATCATCATCGAATAGACATCGTCGTCATTGTGAATTTGCAAGAGATTCAAGAATAAGAGACGACGATTTCGAATGCAAAAAAAACACGTGCAAATGTACGTGTTTTGCTGGTAGAAATGTAAATTGACGCCCATTTAATTTTCATATTTTTTTCATAACTCAGAGTCAACTAAGATGTGTCATATTTATTCGATTCAAATGTAAGAGATTCAAAAATATTTTTTCGCACAGAAAAAATATGAAATGAATCAAAGAAATGAGACAATTTCGTTGTTTGTTTGTTCCAAGAGCTTGATCATCTTAGGCCCCACAACACGTACCACCTTTGCACGCCTTTTAATTCATTTCTTAGTATTTCTTTTCTGATTTAAAGATGTGAAATTTAGTCAGTCAGCCAAAAAAAAAAAAAAAATGTTTAACAGTTCATTATATTTATCATCAAATCAATGAGTTGAAATGAGTTGAATCATTTGAATGAATAAATGATTTTGAAAATTCAGAAAAAAATATAATTTCAAATAAAAACTGATGTAAATACGACCCCAGCAAACGATCATTTGTCCATTTCACATATATTCGTGTTTCGTGTGTTGTTGTTGTGTGTTCATGTGTGTTTGTGTTTCAATTTTTTAAATTTCAATTTTCTTAAATTTTTGAAGATAAATTTTTTTTTCAAAATCTTATCTTGGTTTTTTTTGGTATGAAATATTAAGAAATAATTTCATCCTTGTCTTATGTTTATTAGTGTCTTACAATGTTTAATTAATTTGAATTTTTAAATTTTTAAATTTGAAAAATTGAAAATCAACCGAATCAACAGATTCAGCTGATTTACCTGAATTTTATTCGAGTTTTGATTCAGTTTTGATCAATTCGTCCGTATCTGTTCGCCATAATTTGACCAATTACAATTCCAATTCAACTAATCAATCGGCTAACCCTTTGATTCGACAATTTTTCTTTGTGTGTTCCTATCTCGTGGCCATAACTAAAAATATCTTAAATATCTTAATCTTATTGTGTCAAGTGTCAATTATTATAATAAAAAAAAAATTACCGGAAAAATTAAATATTTATTTCATTTGTATTTCTTCATACATAAATTCAATAATAAAATTCAAATAAACAAAATCAATCATGATGTACATCAATGATCATATATCGATATTTTTATTTATGATAATAATTATTTATTATTGTCAGGTATGTAAATTTGAGTTTATTACCTTTTGGATTATGGTTTTTCGTCTTGAATTTACCAATTTTCAATCAATCAATTATTTCATTCATTGAATTATCATAATTCATATTCATCTCGTGTCGAAGTAATTTATTGATTGATTGATTATTCATGATGGATAAAATTACCAATCTTTGATATCCTAATCTTTGTGAATTTAAATCCTTTTGAAATTTAAATCCTTTGAGCATCTTCCTTGAATTAATCCTTTCAGCATGTTTGTATATTCAATAATTTCTAATTATTTATTCATATATTTCAATTTTTTCAAATATTTTTAATACCAAAAATGATTATGTGATTATCATAAATAATAATTTCCGTTTGTTTCTATTTATTCAATTTACCAATCATCGAACAGATATCGTTTGCAAGTGAAGAAACATTATTAGGACAAGCTGCAATGACAACTGTATTGGCAAGACCATTAGGTGGTTATGGCTTGACACCACTGATATTCGAACCATCACACACCATAATGGAAGGTTCAAGTTCGAATTCGGTGCCGACGAAAATACGTAAAAGTCCTGTATATGAGCTTAGTGCACCACAATTTGATGAAGATTTACCATCGACAATGTTAGCCAACAATAATGAACATTCAAAATTATTGAAAAAAATGAATTATGATACATTGACACCAGTATCGACATCAACATCAGCCACTACTTTGAAATCATCATTTAAACAATCAAAACCAATGTCATCATTAATTAATAATAATAAAATTACATCATCATTTTTATCATCACCAAAATCCGCATCGAATTCTAATTCAAATTCCAATTACTTTCAATCGGTAATGGATTTATTGAAAATTAAAGAACCATCATCAGCATCATCATCATCATACAATAGTATTGCCTCTCCAATGGGTGGTGGTGGTGGTTTCAAAGGAGGATTCGGTGGAAGTAGCGGTGGTGGTTATCAATCTGGCGGCAATGGTGGTGGATTTTTTAATTCCATGTCAAGTTCTTCATTCGGAAATTCAGGCCATGGCTATGGAGGTTTTGGCGGTGGCAGCAATATGGGTAATAATGGTCCATCTGGACCAGTAACGGCAGCCATTCAATCGGTACGTTCAGTTGAAGTGAACGAAGTACAAGATTCATATGAAAATAGTGAACCACAAGTTATTGATATTCCACCAAGTGCCATGCCAATCGTAATCAATTTCCGTACATCGGCCAGTCAAATTCAAATTCATCAATCACATGAACCAAGTGAACCAAGAGAAGTTCAAGAAACACAATCTGAAGATGAACCACATTTCCTCAGACATTCGGTTACGAAACCAGTCATACAAGAAGTCCATGAAATTATTATGCCATATCGTCGTGTTATTCAAGAAATTCGTCCAGTTGAAGAAGAAGTTAAAACAATCGTCACAAGACAAGCACAAGGCAAAGGTGGTGTATCCGGTAGTCTTACTGGTAGTCTTGGCGGTGGTCTTAATATGATGAGCGGATTCCAAAAACAAACCGGTGGTTTCGGTGATTACAATGCTGCTTCACTAGGCGGCGGTGGTGGTATTAACAGTGGTCCTATTGGAAATGGAATTCGTATCATAAGCGGTGCAAGTATTACACCGAATAATGGTGGTGGATCCGGTGGTTATGGTGGTGCGAATGATTTTGGAGTTCCAACAAAAGGTGGCCATAGCAGTTCCGGAGGTTATGGTGAGAAAAAAGCAGCTGCAACTAGTAATGCATTACAATATGCTATTGATAAATTAACATCAACGACTGGTGGTGTCGGTGGTGATGGTAAAACAAGTACAACGAATGCTGCAAATGCTTCAAATGAATCGAATACAGGATCTGGAAATAAATATAAAGCATCGAAAAAATGATAATTTAAAAGTAAATATGATCAACAATTATTTTTTCTATCACTCTCTCATCAAATCTAAACATATATCACCAACAAATATATCACCAGCATCAACTATTCCATCAATGAACGAGCAAACAAATCATTTTCAAATCAAACAAACACACCCACACACACACACACCTTTCATGCAAACACACCCACATTGTACAATATTCGAAAATATTCATTTAACTCAATCAAATTCACATTTTTTATATCAATTAATTTTGATTTGATTTCACACATCATCGAAAAAACAAACAAAACCAAACAAACAAACAAACACCCCGAAAAACCAAAAATTGCTCATCATTCATTCATTTGATTATTTACTATTGACAATTTCCGATCGATCAATGAATTAATTAATTCAAAGATCAATGAATTAATTAATTCAATGATCAATCGATGTCAGTCAATCTTGAATCATTCCAATTGTTTTTTTACTTCAAATCATTATTTTTTCACTGAAATTTTTCACATTTCCACTTTGTATATTTATTATTTTATTACTTTTTATTCTTTAAATTTTTTATTTTATTTTAAATGTTCATCAATACTATTCTGATAATTCTATTACTATTATCAATACTTAAACTGATCATTTTTCATTTTTTTTAATTTTAATTTTAATTTTTTAAATGTTAATTTTTATATACACATTATTTGAACAATTTCTTTTTTTGTTTGTTTGAATATTTGAATATTTCTTAAATTATTATTTTTTTGTTTTCACCTTTTAATTCATTATTTTTATTTTTATTATTAATTTTTAAAATATTCAAATTCAAATAAAAATTGAATCGAATTCAAACATTTTCTCCATGTTTTAGCAATGTATCTTGACATTGTCCATTGAAAGATCGCCGAAATGTTTCTGACCAATATCAAAGTTTATGAGAAAAATTTCTTCGATTATGATTGACATCTTTGAGTTTATGTGGACATTTTTTTTCCGTTTTGTATTCAAAAATTGTCATAAATTCATCATTTTTTCGATGCATCAATAATAAGAATGAACAAACAAATGAATGAATGAATGAATGAATGAATAATGATGATTGACTGATCGATGTGTTCTCAAATCATTCATTCATTTTTTTCAAATGAAGAAATATGATTGAGGAAAACAAAGGTAATTTAATTTATTTTATAATAATTTGATTTTTATTCAATCATATTTCAATTATAATTCAATTACCATTGACAAAGAAAGAAAAAAAAAATGATCATATATGATCAATGATCGTCTCTTGTGATCACAAACAACAAGCAATGATCATGATCATCATGATCGTTTGCGGTCAAATTGCATTTTTGTGTATTCGTGTATTATTATTGTATTTTGTCAAACAATTTTAAATTTGTCATTTGTGATTTGGCTATGATGGTCATTGTCAATGTTCAATTCACTTGAATTCTCAATTGTTCGTGGAATTAGCTTTGATTTCGCTGCCATGATTTGAATTCTAAGAGTGGAAGAATGGCCTCATGAAAATCATTGAGAAATTCAAATGAGAATCAGTATAAATTTTCAGCGCGAAAAATTTTCAAAAAAAAAAATTCAAATTTTACAATGACAAATCGATTATATCGATAGAATCGGCTTGTTAAATGAAAAAAAAAATTAAAAGGCAAATTAAAAAAAATCAAATCAGCTGATCGTTACTGTTTGCCTTTTTTTTATCACAAAATTTTTCGTGTCCTTTCGTTTCGTTTTCAATGTGAAAATAATCACATTTTGATTATTTTTGAAATTTATATTTCTGTTTTTTATTATTATTATTGTTCATATTATCATCATCACAATCATCATCATCAATTTTATGCTTATTGTTGACATGAATTGATGATAAATTAATGCAGAATAAAACGAAATGATTATCATTTGATTAATGTTTGAAGTTTTACAAGAAAAATAAACGATTCAAGATTCTTCCAGCTGTAAATTGATTTTATTTTCAAGATATTTTTGATCGAAATTGTGAATAAATAATTATTGAATTGTCATCAATCGATATTTTTACCTTCTAAATAATGGCATCATCATTGTTCAATTCATCTTTGCGTTTTTTGAATCAAAATTCATCAAAATTACATGCAACAATCGTTAGAAATTTATCATCAACAATTGATGCTGATTTAGTTGTTATTGGTGGTGGTCCTGGTGGTTATGTTGCAGCTATTAAAGCATCACAAATTGGTATGAAAACTGTTTGTGTTGAAAAACGTGAAACGTTAGGTGGCACTTGTCTAAATGTTGGTTGTATACCATCGAAAGCATTATTACATAATTCACATTATTATCATATGGCTGTTCATAATGAATTCAAAGAACGTGGAATAGAATTCGATAATGTTCGTCTGAATTTAGATGTATTAATGGAGCAGAAACGTAATGCTGTTAAAGCATTGACCGGTGGTATTGCACAATTGTTTAAGAAAAATAAAGTAACACATATTGAAGGTTTTGGACAGATAACAGGCACCAATGAAGTTACGGTTACTAAAAATGATAATTCAACTGAAGTAATCAAAGCTAATAATATTTTAATCGCAACCGGTTCTGAAGTGACACCGTTTCCCGGTGTTGATATTGATGAAAAAACTATTGTCTCCTCGACGGGAGCATTATCGTTGGAAAAAGTTCCGGAAAAAATGATCGTCATAGGCGGTGGTGTCATTGGTTTAGAACTGGGATCAGTATGGTCAAGATTAGGTGCTGATGTTACTGTTGTTGAATATCTTGGTCAAATCGGAGGCATGGGTATCGATGGTGAAATTGCCAAAAAATTTCAACAAATCTTAACCAAACAAGGTCTAAAATTTAAATTAAATACAAAAGTTTTATCAGCAAAAAAATTATCCGATGATCAAGTTGAAATACAAATCGAACCGGCAAAAGGTGGTAATGCTGAAACGTTGCAATCGAATGTATTATTAGTTTCTGTTGGTCGTAGACCTTATACTGAAAATCTTGGTCTTGATAAAGTTGGCGTTGAAAAAGATGAAAAAAATCGTATCAAAGTGAATTCTAGATTCCAAACAACTGTACCAAATATTTATGCAATCGGTGATTGTGTTCCAGGTCCAATGTTAGCACATAAAGCCGAAGATGAAGGCATTGTCACTGTTGAAGGTATTGCTGGCGGTCCAGTTCATATCGATTATAATTGTGTACCATCAGTTATTTACACATTTCCAGAAGTAGCATGGGTTGGAAAAACTGAAGAAGAATTAAAAGCGAATAAAGTTGAATATAAAGTTGGTAAATTTTTAATGTTAGCCAATAGTCGTGCAAAAACAAATAATGAAACCGATGGTTTGGTAAAAGTATTAGCTGATAAAAAAACTGATCGTATACTTGGTGTACATATGATTGCTGGCGTTGCAGGTGAATTAATTAATGAAGCTGTTTTAGCAATGGAATATGGTGCATCAGCCGAAGATGTTGCTCGTGTTTGTCATGCACATCCAACCGTATCCGAAGCATTGCGTGAAGCAAATCTTGCAGCATATTTTGGCAAACCAATCAATATGTAATGATTTTAATTATGCTTATGTTAATCCAGCAATGATCAGATTATCGAATGATTAATGATCGATAAACAAGCGAGAAAAAACTCAAAAAAAAAACAAAACAAAACTCAATTTGTTTCGTATTCAATCTCATTATCATGTAATGGTTTTTATTAAATTTTAGTTTAAAAAATTGTACTTTTTAAAAAAATTCAAAAATGGCGACGGTGGCGACATCTAGTGATGAAAAGTTGTAACTTTTCAAATTTTGAAAAATTTAAATTTTTTCTTTCATTTCTTTTTCAAATTTAATTGTTTAATCGTCATTTCACGCATAATAAATTTTTGCTGCTTTCTGGTCGGTGTCATCGGGAAATCGTCGACAGTCAGGAAATATTTTGGAACTTTGAAATAGGCCAACTGTTTTTGATGTTGAAGAAGAAGGAATTAATTTAGTTTTAAAATTAATCAAAATATTTTCATTACTTTTTGCTTGCAAAATTCTCTCAATTCATCATGTGATTGTGGTGGAACATTGGTATGAAATTTTACCCAAGCACAAAGTGCTTCACCAAGACGTTCATCGGGTACACCGATTACACTTGCTATTTCTACGCTTGGCATCATATATAATACTTCTTCGATTTCACGTGGATAAACATTTTCACCGCCAACGATGACCATTTCTTTTGAACGGCCAACAATTTTTATATAACCTCTTTCATCCATTGTACCAAGGTCTCTAAGGGTAAAATCATAAATAATAGGCGAAGTATTATCATTGATTGATGATCAAAAATCAAAAAAAAAAATGAAATTTACTCAGTATTATACCATCCATTTTGTAAAACATTTGCCGTTTTTTCTGGTTCTTTCCAATATCCCATCATAACATGATGACCACGTGTATGTATTTCACCAATTTCACCAATACGAACTAATCGTTGTGTATCTGGATCAACAATTTTAACTTCAACAAAATCGATTGGACGTCCAACAGTTTGTGCTTTATCGGTAACCGTATCTTCGATTTGATTTCCTGATAATCCTGGTCCGGTTTCCGTAGCGCCATAACCAATACGAAAATCTGTACAAGATGGTATTGCTGATTGAAATTGATAGACAATTTCTTCTGGTACTGCTGCACCGCCAACAATACACGATTGTAATGTGGTTATTTTCAAATTTTTCTTAACAACATAATTCAATAAATCAATAGCTAGCGTTGGTGTTGCGAACAAAAATGTTGCTCGATGTTTTTGAATAGAATCGGCTAATTCGGGTAAATTGTATTTCAAAGATGGTATTATAATCAATGCGTTCGAAAATATTAGTGGCATAAAATTTCCCAAAATACCGGCAAATGAATGAAAAAATGGTAATGGTAAACACAGATTTACTTCGTTTTGTAAATTGAACCGACTCATTACCAATGATACATTGTTTAGTAATGTAAAATGTGATAAACAAGCACCTTTAGGTTTTCCTGTGGTGCCTGATGTAAATAATATTTCAGCTGCATCATCTGGTGATACTGATTGTACAATTTCTTTTGGCAATTCTTTACTATATTGTCGAAGTTTTTTCAATTCATATGTTTTTATATTCAAATCGGATGGAAATTCATTCGATTCATATGGTTCACCATCAATATTAATTATATAATTCAATTTCATTGGTAATTCATTACTGTTTTCATTATCATTGCATTTGGCCAATGTTTCTCGTATTGTTTTTGAATATGAATTTATGCTTTCTTGTATTGATTGTTTACCGGGTAAAAATAATGCTTTCATTTCACCTTTACGTATTGCATAATCAAGTTCATGTGATCGATAATATGGATTCACTGTACATAATATGGCACCAATACGTAGACATGCATATTGTATAACAATCCAATCATAATTATTATTACACCAAATACCGACTATATCACCACGTTTTATATTTAATTCATCATATAATGCCATCGAAAGGCTATTGACTTCTTTATAAAATTCTTCATAATGTATTTTCTTATCTTCATGATGACTTATGACAAAGGGTCTGCCGGCATCTATATTTTTAAAAAATCCAAAGATTAATCGATAATTCACACTTTTTTAAATCAAATAGATTGCATTTACCTTTTTCAATACGTTCATCCATAAGTTCACCAAGAGTTTTATAAATGACATTTCGGGTACTACGACCAAATGCATATGAATATGGTAATTGTACATATGAACTTTTGTTGATTTGAAATAAGAGAAAAAGTAATCAATCGACTATCACATTGAAAAATTGAAACAAAATCCATTTACCTAAGTTTTGTATCATCAGAATAGATTGATAAATGTTTGCATTGAATTTTTCTAACCAAATTCAATGCATTTTTCTTACGGAATAGTGGCAAAATTTTCAATTTCATCATTACGATTGATGTTTAATGTGTATGTATTTTAGTTGCAAGAAAATAAATAACGAGAAGCAATACTTTTGAACAATGAAGAACAATCGTACCCAAACATTGAAAAAAAAAATTATTAACAAAATTTCAAATTTTAAATTTTTGCAAATTTTGCTCTATTTTTATTCAATTTGGTTCCTGTTTGATATGCATCTCGTAAAGCAAAATTAATGACAAAATTGGAAAATTTATTTATAAATACTTAAATTATTATTGGGAAAAAAAAAGAGGTGGTTCTTCACTCAATTTTATCAAAGAATTTTCATTTCATTTTCGATTGATTTGATTTGATTTGATTTGATTTGATTTTTGAATTTGTTATCAAAAATTTTATGATTTTATGATTGATAAAGCATTTCCATGGATTTATTTTCGATTATTTATGTCTTCAATTCGATATTCAATTTTTCTTGCTCAATTTTTTCATCCTTCATCATCATTTCTCTGTTTGATTCAAATGTTGACGTTTCTTAGCAATCATTGTTGTTGTTGTTGTTGTTATTGTTACTTGTCGCTGCTGATTTTTCACTGGTGTTAAATTATCGTGTTTTCTATTCGTTGGTGACACCGGTGTTTTGCTATCATCTGTGATTTTTGATGTATTTTTCGGTATTATCAATGGTGCAGATATTGTTGGAATTTTTCCTTGCGGATCAGGTGTTGGTATCGGGGTTATTGTGAAACCGACAGGTATTTTTCGCGGGGAACGATACGGTAGTGGTGATTTTCGATCCATGTTTGTTTGTGCTGCTGGTGGTGATATGCGTTTGGCACTATCGACAATTTCACGCCTTTGAAATAGCCTGGAAACAAGTTCAACAGGTGATCTTGACCTATTTTTTTCTACAGAAACAACAAATTCATTGATTTGAAAATCATCAGGTGATAACCCTATTCAACAACTTACTTTCAATTTGATATTCTTGTTGTTGTCGAATTTTTTCGGACAACAATTCAGCATCTTTCGCTGGTAAATGTACACCGAATTCGTTGTAAAAATCCATGTTCATCCATATTTCATCAAATTTTGTACAATCAAAATGTTGTATTGGTTCAATATCTTTGATATTGATCAATGAACGTATTTGATTATTATCTGAATTGTTAAATATTGAATTAGCACTGAATGGTTGCTGCAAATGTTCAACGTGATCATACAGCATTCTCATATAAAGCTGTAATTCTTGTAAAAATAATCTTGTATCAATTCGATTCTCTTGTTTATATTGGTTCCAATGTGAATTATATTTACGTGTTAATTTCTCCAATTCTTTATATTTCATATTAATATCATGTAAATCTTGTTTAAATTTGGATTGTAATTTTTTCAAATCATCCACGGCCACTTGCAACCATTGATCATAACAATTTGCCATTGAATTCCATATTTGATAATACAAGGATTTCAATTCAAGATAAGAAAACCAGTGAGTGTAACGATTTAAATCGGAATAATTTCGATTATTTTTCATTTCTGATATCATCAAACGTAAATGTTCAAATGATTGTGAGAAATTTGTGAACATTTGTAGTGATAATTGTGTAATTATTTTCGGATCAATCATACCACCGTATGGTTTCAATTTAATGGCATTATTTTGATTGACATCTTTAGTGACCATTATTAACAGTATTTTCAAGAACCATAATTCCCAACTCTCGGCCATACATTGATAATAATATGTTTTCAATATGAAAATATTTGTTGAATCAATACATTGCTTCAGTTCTTCTGGTATTTTTGGATGAAATTTCTGCCCAATCAATCGAAACAAACCTGATGCACGACGGAAAATTTTTTGAATTACAGAAATGTGTTGTGGTAGATAATTCAGGGGCAATATTTTCGATATATTGTGGCTCCATTTCATTAGCCATACACTGTATGTTGTTAATATTGAACATAGCTCATACAATGTATCATTTGCCGATATTTTCGTATGGAACACTATTGAATCTGTCCATTTGAAACGAAATAATCTACTCAAAGGTGAAGTGACTTCAGCGAATTCATCTGTTGCTTGGTGTTGCTTATCTTTTGGGAACTTTGGCACAAAAATAAAACCAACAAACAGTCTGATATATTGATCTAATAATTCTTGTACATGATCATCATTTGTTTGATCAGGCTCCATTGATTCATCGGTTATTATTGAACAAATTTTTTCACGTAATTGTTCTAGCTGTGATAATAATTGACTTGATGCAAAAGTCAATGGTATTGCATCGCACGTGCTTGTGAATGTATCTGGATATGTTTGTTTAAGATTGTTTCGATGATAAAACCAGAGCATTGTTTTAAGATGTTATGACCGATTCAAACCAATAACATGAAATCGAAACAAACAATGAATCTCGAAAATCACCACAAAAAAATACAATTCGATAGTTTTTAAATTGAATTTTCTAAACCGAAAATGAATTTAAAAATTTTCAAAAAATTTGATTTCTCAAAAACCAACGATAGATGGCAGCATTTTCTCTGCATTTGAATTTTCATGGCGCAAAAATTGAAACCGAAAATTTCACATTTCAAATCCCTTGTTATTCGGTGGTTTTGCCTCCGAAGCAGCGATGAAAAATCAATTCAATGAATCCCCAAGAATCGGTCTAATTCGATGTTATTTTCCGATCAATGACACATCGATTGAACAGTGCAGAATAAAGCAAATGAAGACATATTACTATCATTTCTGATCGATTTTAAATGACAATTGCAGTACATTGCTAATAACAGCAATGATGATAATGATCGATAATAGAAATATGAATTTTGAAAAAATAAAGAAAATGGAAAATGAAATAAATCGATATTTGATCAAATAAACAAAAGTGAAAAGCAAAGCAAAGTCAAGCAAACCAAACCGAATCATCATTATTGATCTGATTTTTCTTCTGTAATAAACTTGTATCGATTATTTCATTTTATTAGAATCATTCTAAACATAGGAACATTTGATTCATTCAAATCGAAATGGTACAACAACAACAAATCAATTGATGATAATAGAAATAATGGTCAAAATGATCAAAAATCAAAGACCAAAACCATGTGAAAAATCAATATTGTTTTTGAAAGCGAGAAAAAACAAATGTTTGACCAATTACTTTGAGCAAATTTCTCAGAAATTTCATGTATTTCCATGTATTAACCCATGTAATTTAGAGGTTTTCCTCCAGATTAATGATATAATACGATCGAAAAGGTATGAAACCTTCGATTATCATTAATTAACTTTCGATCAAAAGCAGAGAAATTAAATCGATTTCCATTATTTCGATTTAATTTTGTGATCAATAATTATCATCGGAGATAATAATAGCAGCAATTATGGTGGGTGAAAAATCAAATTATTCGATTACAATCCAATTAATTGGATTATTTTGATGAAATTTCAAATTTTGGACATTTTTAAGGCTAAAAATTTTCGAAAATAATTAAATTTTCAGAGATTTATGGCCACCTAAAATAAGTGAATTAGTTTTATGATGAAATTTTCAATAAAATAATCAGAGAAAAACGGAATATATTTGATCAAATCATTGAATTAATTTATGGAAAATAATTGAATTAATGCAGGTATAAATTGATTGATAAATCAATTTGATCAATCGATGAATTTCAAATCGTTAATCGTTTATGAATTAATCATATATTTTTTTTTTCATTGTAGGTGGTATCTTAATTTAAAATCTGTTTATTTTTCTTTAATGTGAATAGCTGTAATGGATTAATGTGAAATGATTCAATTGAAAGATATTTTCTTTTGGATCAAATATAATCGATCGATCATTGCATCAATCAATGTTGTTTGATGTTGTTACTGCTGTTGGTCAATATTGTTTTTAATATTTCTATGATACATTGGAAGTATCGGCGCTGTTTGCGGCTTTGTAAACATTGAATTTTCGACTGAAAATTGAAAATTTAAATCCATAACTATTCAAACAAGCAGCAGCAATGTTTAAACAATTTCCAAGACATGAAATGATTTTCAAAGAAAAAAAAAATGATGAATGAACATCTTATGGAATGTTGTTATGATAAAACGATTGGCGCCTTGGCAAGATTCATATTTTGTTCAATTCAAAATTCAAATTAAAATTTAAATGAAAATTAATCAAAAATAAAACCAAATCATACAATTTGACTGAATAATTTTTCCATTATTATTTTTCTCCGAGTAAAAAATTTACATTTTTTACATTGTTATTAGACATATGGAGAGGCTATAGATGATGATGATGTTGTTGACGAGGAGATACAATGATTTTAAACATGTTCATCATCACCATCAACCGAAAAAACATCGACCAAAGAAAACATCGATTGATGATGATGGAGCTATTCGGAAGTAATAACAGCAACAACATCACAACAACAAATGAAAATATTAGTTTGTCCGAAAAGTTTTTGCCGATTATATCGTAGGGAACGATGAGAAAATCGGCAAGAACTTATCGGACAACCCGATAAATTGGTCGGTCAACAAAGTGAATAAGGTTTTATTATCTTTGGTTTTTTTGGGGTTTTTGAACAGTTGGACGCTGATTTGGTCAAAATCGGGCATTTTTGATCACAATTTATGCAGTGAAATTCATGTAATCAGTTTGATTTCACTTTCTAAAACATTTCATTCATCTGTTACACATTTTACAAGGGTCATGCCCTAACTAAATAACAAAATAAAAAAAACTAATTTGCTCCCGTTTATTGTTCAGGTAATCACAATTTTTCATTCGCAATTTTTCATCATCCATTTTTTAATTGATGGAAAATGATGATGAATGAATGAATGAAAACCATGTATTAGGATTTGATTAGTTCCCAAATTTGATAATTATTATACCAGAGCAAAATAAAAGGCATCACTGGTCAATTTTTTGTGCATTAATTTGCTATGATCTACCAAATTATATCCGAAAAAATGAATCATTTGTTCATAATTTTTGTTCATAATTTCTATTATTTAAAAATACATCATGATTTCCTAATCATCATCATCATTATTTCATTGAATAGATGATGATGATGATTTAAATTGAAATTAATCAACAAAATGCAGCCCAAAAATTGTGAATTTCGAGGAACATTTTGTGCCCATTGTGTTTTTCTGGGGTAATTTCTGATGATTGTTCAGGCTTATCAATTGGCTTTTGTATTATCAATTCATTGATATCATCCACAAATAATTATCGACATGCAATTCTATAATATCCAAATAATTAACAAGGAATAATTATTTCATTTTCAATGCATTGTTTATTTATTTTTAAACCAACATCTTCAATTTTTTGAATCAATTATTTGATGTTTACAGATGTTTTCTGTACATTCTGCTCATTAAAATATATTTAAAATGATTTTTGTAATAATTATTTTCAAATATTTTCATACATCAACATCTTAAAGATTGATTCCTGTCTTTTTATTTCTGTCGAATGAATTTCCGCATTTTCATCCGTTAATTATATCAATTCAAAAAATATTTGGTTTGAAAGATTCAAAAAACATATGCATTTGCCAACAAAAAAAAAATCAAGATGAAAAAACATCAAAAACAATTATTGTTATCATCACTTGTCATCATCATTATTATTATTGTTATTATTATATGGAACATCACCAATTATATCGATTCGGCTGCAAATACAGCTGAAAATAAGAATATTTTTTTTTTGGGCATTTACTAATAATAATTTACATGAAAATAACAATTTTGATTTGAAAAAAATCAAATTTAAATCAAAATAATTATCATTTGTATCATCATTATTGTATATTCGATCGTTCAATGACTATTCATTATTCGTAATTATTTATAATTAAAATTGATTCACAAATATTAATACTAATAAGAATAATGACAAAATTACAAGGCATCATCACTCTCGATCTTGTTATCATTAAAATATTGTTATTATCATTATTGAAATAATTGGAAATAATGATTGTCTATTCATCGAGTTTGGTGCATATATTTAGTCAAATTTTTGATTTTTTCCAATTCAATTCTTGTATAATTATCCAAATAAATGTAAAAATTATTTTCAATACATCTGCTTCATATTTCAATTTTCTATATTTGAATTGATTTTCGATTTCAATCATTTCATTTTTCCTTTGTTTTACTTCGAGTATAAAACCTCTCAATTATTATTATTATCATATTTACATTTCAAATTGAATTGTTTGATTGACAAAAATAGGTGAAAGAAACGGAAAAACAACAATTGACCATTTTAAAGACTTTTGGTTTTGATTCAAAATTGAGAAATATTCAAATTTTAATTTTAAAATGGTCAAAAAAAAAAATGATTGAAATCAAGTGGGAGATGCCTTAAGAGATGTTGGGAGACAACCAATTCAAATTTTGTTGAATTTAAAATTCAAATTTGAATAAAAATGAAAATTGTTGACCGGTAAAAATGTTTGAATGTTTATGGACCACTTGTCTATAATACAATTGAATGGGAACCGAAAATTGTAAAGCAGGCATTGAAGTTTTTGATGCAATCATTCAATCTTGAACAAACAAATCTTGAATTCAAAAATTATCTTTGAATTTCTTATTAAAGTTTCTGAATTTTTGAAAGGTGAGTATTTTTTTTATTATGTAAATTATTATTTACTCAATGATATACACAATCAATTGTATCATCACTTATTTATATCATTTTATAATTGTATCTTGTTCAAACATCATCTTATTTTGATTATTTCACCAAAAATGTATTAAAATGTAAATTTTGATTTAATTTTTCTTTTCATTTATTTATTTAGTCGATTTGTATTTTACATTTTATCTTGATTAATCATCATCTTGAAGATCATTACGATATCATTCCGAATATATTGAATGTAAGGCTTTTCGGTATATTTTTGGTGAAAATAACTGTGGCAGACGATCAATTTTCAAAGATATTCAAAGGTATCCATCCATTATCAGGTATAGATATCATTTTCACCAGATCATATAAATATTCAAATTATTCTCCACTATCAAATGACGAGATCTTTTCATTATTTTTGCCATAATATTCATGTATATTCAAATGAGTTTTCATGTTTATTTTTTGATATTTATGAATAACTAAATAAACAATACAGTCATGGACATTGGTCAATTTTCGTTATTTTCATTTCTTGTCTGTATATTCTACGGTAAAAATTCATCAATTTCACACCTGAACATTTCGGCAATTTTTTTAATTACTTTGTGTTTCATTACTTTGATTTACATTGAAATTCTAAGCTATTTTTAGTGATTTACTGTGTAAATTTTCAACGGTAATCATTCAACTATAATATACAGCAATCATAGCTGATTTTCATATTTTCTAAATTTAAATTCCCTTTTTTTTTCTTTGTTATTTGATATGTATCACACACACACACAACACCGAATAACAATGAAAATATTGATCAAAATTTGACCATAAAAATGCATAAATTATGAGTGATTTTCGGTTTTAGCTATGAGATGAATGTGAATACTCGGCTGACATATCAAGTATATAAAACAATCAAAATGACCGGATAAATTCACCGAAACACACGATTCTTCTATTGGTCCAAAGAGATTGCCAAAAAATCATATTGCACACATGATAAACATATTTAATAGAATACCACACCTTTACCTCAATATTTAAAGATTGATTTTCATTATTATTGTTATAAAACACTGAAATACTAATTCAATGAACGTATGAATGAATGAGCGTATTGCTGTACTTGGCTATGAAATAAATTATGATTTTAATCATATTATCAAGATGATCATTAAAAATTTTAATAAATTTTAATTTCGTTCATTAATTTTTTGGCCAATTTCTGACCAATTTCACTTGTAATATATTGTTTTGCTTGGGTTTAATGAGTTTTTTCTTTGTTTTTGACAAGGTTTCAAATTTAGACTCTTGATTTACAATGTTTTGATTATGAATCAGTGGATTTTTGGCCAAATTTTGGCTTGAATCTTATCTTGATCATCATTTTGATTATGGATGGATATTGCACGATAGATTTTCCATGGTGTTCATGATTAGTGACCATTACCCAAGAAAAAAAATGAACAATCGATTATTTTTACCCATACAATGAATTCATCTCAGATAATTTGGTCATTATCAGATTAGAGTCGGACAAAACATTAGTTGAAACAATAACAAGCGCAACAGGTTTCAATTTTGGTTCAGAAAATAAAAGGATCATTAAATAATAATTTGAAATTATTTCTTCGATAAGTTCAATTGAAATCATCGAAAATTTAAATTCAAAATTTAAATATTGTATCAATTTTGGCTGGAAATCGGAATGTTTTCGCTAAAAATTTTGAATTTTCAAATCATTTAATTCAATCAAAAAAGACTGAAGTATGGAGCTCTTGGTCAGTGATTTTCAATAAAGAGAAACCTCGGTGGAAATCTTCAAAATGGTTTCTCAGAGAAAATCTCTGTGTACAAATGCACCACAAATTCGTGAGTCGATAATTTGAGTCGACCATTGAAATCACATTATGGTCAATTGGTCAATAAGACTTGAATCATTATTATCATCTTGGTTTTCGGCTTTCTCCGCTGTCATCAATTAACATTTGATTTAAAAAAAAAAAAAAATGTGGGTGAAAGGTGTTTTTCGTTTTTGTTTTGATTTTGATTGTTCTTGTTTTGGCTGTCAGTTTTCTTTCATCATTGAATTGAGTGGAATTGTTTTGGGATAACCGGATTGTTTTTGGTTGTTTTTGGTCAATATTGTTTCATTGTGTGAGGCTGTTGTTTTCATGTCGGTTGCCAGCAGAAAAAATGGTAACAATTTTTCATTTTTTTTCTTCATTTTATTTTAATTGCAAAATATAAATTAATATTTGAGATTTTAATTGGGTGTTAAAGGAAATGAAATTAATTATTCGTTAATTACAAGTTTTTTTCAACCTGAAAAATGCAATTTTTCCATTTAATGCTCGAGCATATATTGAAAAATGGACGAATTTAATAATTAAAATTGAAAAATGAATCATAACCTGCAAAATATGCCACCAATTTAAATTAAAATCGAAAAAAATTAATTAAATTTCACTCATTATTAAATGAGCGCCAAATTTTCTATGGGAAAATTTGAATTTTTTTCTAATGGACTGAGACTAAACTGCGACTGCGCACACGACCATCTGATTTGCGCCAGCTTTTTCATCATTTTCAGGTGTTTTTTCTAATTACAATTTCGATTTTAAAAAAATGTTGAAGTTTTTGATGATTAATCCCATCAATTATTCAAAAAGATTAATTCATGTTGATCATCATTTATGTAAATATATAACAAACACTGAACTGATACATCGTTTTGTAGTGTATGGCCGTCATTCATATCCAAAACGACCGAATGATGCACGTGTTCCATTGAATTCGAAATTTGGTCAAACATATTTGAATATGAAATCTGAACCAATGGTTTTGAGCGATGAAACAATTCAACAGAATTCAGAATCATCAAATCAATCACCGAAAACTAAAATATCCAAAGTTATGGCGATTTATTTGAAAAATGCTCGAGAACAAATTGAATTCATGAAGCAACAAGAACAAGAATATGAATGTGGCCGTAGACATTTGGCCAACATGATGGGCTTACAAATTGATCAAATGAATTCGATCGATATCGATAATGCGATTAAATATTTAATGCCATCAGGATTGTTTGATACACGTGCACGACCTCAAATGAAACCACCGAAAGACATTTATCCAGCAGTAAAACAAGCTCAATTCGATTGGGATGGTCGACCATTTCATTCATTATTCTATACTGGTCGTTCAAATTTTTATCAAACATGTTTTGAGCTTGAAAAACAATTCATATTCCTAGAAAATTATGAATATGATCAATTACAGCGTAACAAAACCGATGTTATTAACTCTTATTCCAAAGTAGATTTAACATCATCAGAATGGCTATCAATGAATGAAATGCAAGCCTTGTTTTTAGAAAAATTTGAACCCTCAAAATACGAAGCATTAATCACTGCATTAGAACGTTTGGTCAATCATTCAAATTCAAAATTATGTGAAAATTTTGTGATGAAATTTCGGAAAAAAATCAAAACAGTAATCGAAACCAATACCATACCAGCGTTGATGTATGACGGCGATGGGCGATCATATATGACGGCTGTAGGTCGACGCAAATTATGCGTTGCACGTGTAACCGTTCGTGGCGATGGCAGCGGTAAAATTGACATTAATGGCCATGATATATTGTATTTTGATCATCTGCAAGATCGTGAACAAATAATGACACCTTTGAAATTTTGTAATCTTCTCGGCAAAGTTGATATTGAATGTCGTACAATGCATTTAGAATTTACCCGGGATTATAGTGAAGATGCGCCACCATTCAAAGACAATAACCTCAGAGAATTGGGCACATCGAATCAATCCGGTGCTATTCGTTTAGCATTATCATTGGCTTTGTGTAGTTTTGTCGATGATGATACGGTGAAAAAAATGCATTCAGTTGGCTTGCTATCGCCTGACTTGAGGGTAAAATTACGAAAAATATGGGGCCAAGAAGGTGCAAGACGAAAATATACATGGAAAAAACGTTGAACATTGATTTAGCATAATTTAAATGATGATGCTATGCTCATGTATTTTTATAAATGAAAAAATGTAAAAACTCATCAATAAATCATTATTCAAATTATTGATTTATTAAAATGAATCAAAGGTATCGATACGCTATAATTTCAATCCTAAAACAAAGCTCCCAAGCAATGATAATGGTGTGAAAATTTCCCAAAATAGACCCAAAGTGATAGTGTTTCAATGGTAATTATCATTTCTTTGAATGTTCAATGATTGAACAAAAACATTTGTGAATCTCCTTTGATCATCTTATTATAATATTTTCAATAATAACAAATCAAATTTTGATCATAATTCAATCATAATTAAATATTTTTCAATGATTTCCAAGAAAATGGTAAAAATTTAAATTTCTTCATGTTTCTTGTATTCAAATTTGGCAAATTTTTTTTTCCAAAGCTTATTTTTAGCACATTTAGCATGCATCATCAATAATCATACAATGATTGAATCTCAATGATTGAAATTTAACAAATCATACATGTAAATTCAACGAAAAAATGCCGGTAGTGTTTCCAATAATAAGATTAATAATCTTCAAAGAAGAAATCTTCAAAGTGTTAAATATCAAATGTTTCACAATGTTTTTCAAAATTCATTTTTCAAAATTATCTGAGATATTAATATTGAGTGTGTGAAAAATGTGCAATATATTAGGCTGTCCGAAAAGTTCATTCCGGTTAATCAATATATAGTTGCTCATGAAAATCGGCCACAACTTTCCGGACAGCCTAATATAAGTTAAATCCAATATACATTGATCAAATGATTCAATGATTGAATTGAACATTTATTCATCGATGAATGATCAATATTAATGATATTTTTCTCGGGGAAAAAAGTGATGAATTATGATAATTTTTCCCTAACTACAACTCATATGTTTAATTTAATCATGAAAAATAATAATTAATAATCAGTATCAATGATTGAAAACGAGGCGGTATGATACGGAAATTATCGATTGGTAATAAAAAAATCGTGGTAAATAATAAATAGCAACAACAACAACAACACCAACACACATGAATTGGCGTTGATTTAATATTGATTCGAATTGATTTGATTTGATTGATTGATTGGAAACATTTTATCGTGATTTCAATTTTTTTCCATGTTTTTCGATTTTCAATCAATTAATTATTGTGTGAAATTCATGCAATAATTCAATCGAAGATGCTACCCAAAAAAATCTTTGCTTATGATGATGATTTTAAGGAAAATTTCTCACATGATCAGTCCATACATGTTTTAATTCAAAATTTCTCCAATCTAGATGAAATATCTCCGAAATTATAATTTTAAATCGTTTATGGAGCCGAAAATGGATCAAAATCAGATCTTTCAGGTCAAACACGTGTATTCGATGTAGTACCTTGATGAAATAGTTCGAAAATTGACCAGGTGAATCGTTGTTAAAGTGAAATTTCTGGCTATAATTTATTCCAGATCGCAGAGATGATCTTTTAAAATAAAATTTCATAATTTAAAAAAATTTACTTTGAATTAATCCTAATGGATAAGCATTATCTTTGATGATGATTACTTGATGATAGCAATGATGATGACCAATAATAATGATAACAATAAATAATTATAATAATAATTTGAACCAATTCTGCTAATAAATATCTTAATGAGGATTATTATTGTTGATACAATTATTATTATTTTTTATGAAAATAAAGGTTTCAAAATGACGGAAATTGTTCAATTATATTACATAGAATATGATATATTTGTTCAATCATTATTATGATTTTTGTAATAATAAATAAATAATAACAATACTGATAATAATGATCATTAGAACATCGAAAATGATAATCATTGATGATATCTTTTAAATTATATCAGTTCTGCGATAACTTTATTGTTACTACATTGATTATTGGCGGAAATCTTTGGATCATCTCGAAGAAAAATAAATAAATAAATCTAATCTTAATCTTGATTATTGATTGATAAGTCATCTTATTATTCATTTGTTTGTTTATGATTGTAATTGTACTTGTCGGATGTTGAATCAAAGTAAAATGAAAAAAACCAGGAAAAAAAATTTTCCTTTCAAATAATTATTTGAATTTCTGTTTTTGGACAGAACACTGTTCAAACATTTTACATCTTAATTTGGATAAGAAAAACCTCAATAATCTCAACTAAAAGGTCCGAGATTGGTCAAATATGAAACACAAAGTAAATAATGAATGATTGAATAAATATCCAACCGCCTACACTCAATCATGAATTGGTGATTTATTTGTTTATTTATTTATTTTGGCCAGAAAATATATTCGTTTTTGATCTCAAAGGATTCAAATCAAATCAAATTAGATTGAATTATTTTGCGTCTTTCTGTTGTTTGCTATAGCTTCAACCACTTGTATCTGTTGATCGGCGGGCTGTGATCCATCGGTTATGATTCGTAGATTTATTAAAAACCGAGGCGAGTTTGTTATTTCGGGCAATAATTAAATCACAATATCACAAATCGCCGAAAATTACAATGTTGAAAACACAAACGTTAATGAATATTGATCATGATCATCATTGATTATGATTATTATTAATGGGGATGTTATTATTATTATAACATCATTATACATCGGTTATTTTAATGATTTCCATTATATTTTTCCATAGCTAAAAATATTACAAATTAAAATCCATTTTTTTCTCTGGTTGTTGTATTCACTGGAATAATTTCAACAATTGTCCAAATAAAGATTATACTTTATACTTATACTTAATCTGATCTTTCAAGTAAATTAGGAGAAATTATGAAATAATTCGTCGATTGTTTTAGAAACATAATCAAAATCACGTTAATCGAGAAGAAATTACACGAAATTTTCGAGTCAAGAAAAAATTCCAAGCTAACTCATAATAATTCACGAAGTTTTTCCACAATATCAAAGGTAAAACCAAAAAACCTTTGATTTAAACCTTCGCCAGCATCGTATATTGCAATATTTGATTCAATATTGCAAATAATCCTCGATGATTTACACACTGTTCATCACTGATAAAGATGTATTCGGATGAAATTTGTTGAAATTCCGAAAAAACGAATAAAATAAAGATGTTTAATAATAGAAAATATTGAATAAATATAAATAAATAAAACAAAATAAACAAGAACAGCTAAGCAAATAACAGTCATCAAACAACAAATAACATTGTGAATAAGTGAAAATGAAGATAATCTAAATCATTAATAATAATAATTCAGAACAGGTGTATTTTTTACAGAAATACTTTTACCTGAGATTTGAATTTCGTACCTTGATTCTACCCGAATGAAAGGCTATTGTTCATCGAATCTTCTAAGATTCAGACTCTATGATTCAGACTCTAAAATAAATACAAAATCAAAACATTTTATCAAATATCGATAAGATCTAAATCTTGAAAGGTCTGCAAAGGTTATTTACAGAAAAATATTTGTAAATCTTTAATGTCGCTGATGTTTGATTATTTGAATTTAGATTCTCGTCATCATTATTGCTATTATTATTATGATTATTATGGCGAAAATGAACAAGTATTTTCACCCGATTCATTCATTCATTCATTCATTATTCACCCAAATATCAAATAATAATAATGAAAATAGATTTATCATATGAAAAACATCTGCATACTCCACATACATTCATTCATTCATTGGTTCATTCATTCATTTTCATTTTCTACCAATTGAAATCTATTGTTTAGCCATTCATTATTATGATTATGATCATTATTTTCATTATTATTATGAAGACCAATTCATATTTACACATCTTTATCATCATCATCGTTATCTTTGTTATTATTATTTTTAAAAAAATCAAAATTTTACATGTCAATTTTTTTAGAAACAAAAGAAACTAGAAATGATTTGTAAAATACAAACATCTTGATCCTAATAATAATAATAATAATGACGATGATCTGATAAGAAAAATTCATACATTATACAAATTATGATTCATTTCGTGAATATGATTTGCTTTATTTTTTTTTTAAATATGAATTCATCGTGTATTTTTGGTTCGATGAATGTTGACCACATTCCACCCGACTCTATGGTCAATCCGATATTGGTCGATTCAATCGTCAATAGTGTAACGATGTTGTGTGTAGGCGTATTCAGCTAAATACATGCATGAATATATTTTTTGCTGCCTGGAGAAAGCATGTCTTGGTATATTTATCAATCAATCAATCAATGGGTTGAAATCGTTGATCGATTGATGGCTGAATTGAATTTTCCCCTCTTCTTTGAATTGATTTCTTTAAATCATTTTCTAAAATATCTTTCGATAATCCGACGTATTTAGCATCTTTTACATCTTACATGGCATCGATATATTTAAATTTTTTTGTTACTTCATCATGATGATGATGATGATGATAACAATAATAAATCGAAACATCATTAATCGAAACCATTTCGGTGTTCGAAACAAAAAAAAATAAAATAAAATAAAAATATCATTCAAAAGTACTTAAATTTGTATATTAGGTTGTCCGAAAAGTTTATTCCGCTTAATCACGATAGAGTTGCTCATTAAAATCGGCCAAAACTTTTCGGACAATCTAAAACATTGAATTATTTTATTTTATGCTTTTTTCCACTTACTTACTTTGATTTGAATAAATTTAAAACATTTTAAAATAAAAATTGTTTCAATAAAATGTTTTTATAAAATGTTTTTGAAAACGTTCATTGAATTGTTCTCTGAATTTGGACAAATTATTCAAATCATTCAAATTATTCAAATCATTCAATTCATTTTCAAATAATTTGAATTGCCGAAATCACTACTTTGCATACTTTTTATGATAATAAAATCATCAGAAAATGTTGATGATGATAATGATGAACAATTGAAACATTTTCAAATTTTGAATTTAATCAATTTTCCATTTGTTTCAAGCTATTTTCATTCTGATTGAAAGCAAAAAAAAAAACGAATTCAGTTCCTTGAATTAATTAATTATCATCATTTTTATTATTCGTAATTGTTTGAACATTTTACAACTGATTTCAATCGATTTGAGGCGTTTTGAATGTAATTTTCGGGAAAAAAAATAATAATAAACGCCTGAAATAATTGACAAGTTTTGCATTAAATATTTGCTTGTCGTTAAAATGAAATACAAAATTTTCTCATCATAAAACAACAATGTGAATGAATGAATTTATTTAAATTGACAACAAATTGACAGCCAAAATTTTCACGATTCCAATTTGTCACTGAAAAATGTTGAGGTGAAATTTTTCCATCAATTTTCTCTGTGATCGATTTTGTTATTGACAAATATTAGGTTGACCGAAAAGTTCTGGCCGATTTTCATGAGCAACTCTATTGATTAAGAGGGATGAACTTTTCGGACAGTCTAATATAAAACATCATAAAAAAAGAGAAATTGGTAAAATTTGCGTGGTTTGGGTATTCTCGGAGTACCACAAGTCAAGTATTCAGCACACAAATAGATTAAACTTCAACAGACAAATAGATCAAAACTTCAAAAGTCAAAAGACTTCAAAATTTCGCAAAATTTTGAAATTTTGAAATTTCAAAATTTGCCCAAAAGAAAACTGTTTGAATTCTTGTCAAGAAGACAAAAAAAAAATCTGACAAGAAATTAATTCAAAAAATCAAAATTTAAATTTAAATTTGAATGAAATTTTGGCTTGAAATTTCTTCAAAAATTTCCATTATAATAAATTGCAACCGAAATAAAAATATGAAAAACCAAAGTCTTTTCAAAATTTTGAATATTATTCATATCTACACGCGAATACATTTGGCATTTCGGGAAGAAAAAGCAAAAAATTTTGACGTTTGTTGTCGGTGGTGGTGTGTGTTTTGGGTTTGGTTCTTATTACATGAAATACTGAAGAAGAAATGAATAATATTCAAGGAACAAAATATTTTTGCTGATTTTTCAGAGCTTTCGTTGTTGGTATACAAACCACAACATATGAGAGCGAACAGATCAAATGAAACAATGAATAAATTCAGCAGTTTGACATGATTGAAAATGAAAGGTTTTTCATTCAATGATGCTTTGAAAAAATAGGAAACATATCACTATGAATATTTGTGGTTCAGAGCAAAAAAATGTTGACAAAAATTTGGTTTAAATTATTTGAATCATTTAATAAATGATTGAATTTTGAATTTCCCATTGAAATTTTCGAGCATTCAATCAATTTAATCGAATAAATCATTGATTTTCTGCTGATGAATATTTCAAAATTCATTTATTAAGACGTTTGTGACAATTTTTTCCGCTTTTATTCAATGGACAAGTCAAATGTGCATCAGCTACCGCTTACCAACGCCTAATTTGATTTGATTTGATTGAATTTCATTTGATTATTCGAAAAAAGCTTAATTAATGACAAAATTGTCATCGAAATTGTCGAAATTAATCAAAATGTCCGCATAAATTGATACATTTTCTCTCCGATTTTCTCCATTTTTTTGGACATTCAATTAATTAGATTATCAAATAAATGTATTAATGATCAAATGTCATCGAATTTAATGATGTTCATTGGATAATAATTAAATCTTTGATTAATTTATCTTGAGAGTTAATCGATTGAGTCAATGGTCAGTATTTTCCACGATTACAAAATCATCTGATTACAAATGTAATGTAAATACATTCGAAATAAGATCTTCAAAGCATTCATAATTGATTTGTCATAGAATTTACATGCATCACACACACAAACATACACACACGCACGCAATACATGTAACACTATGACCGGTTTTCATTTTTTCTATTGGGTTATTTTAAACCAAAATAAAGATGATTTTGTTTTTTTAATTTTGACCCATTCAATCTTGAACGAAAAATGAATTCAATTTAATCCATTCTTAATTATGTGTTTGACCTTTTTTTCCCTTTCTCTGAAATTCATTCAGTTTCATTGGATTATTATTATCATTGAAATTGACTATTTTGCTATTATTATATTTCATGATTTCGATTATTAAATCCATGATTAATCTGTACAAATCACTTTGATATTGAAAAAAATTGATTATTTTTAGAACAATAAAGACAATGATGATCAGTTTGATCATCTTCATCTCAAAAAAAATGAATGAGATTTGAAATGAAATCACAATCAATCAATCAATTTCACAGGGAAAAAAAAGTTGAGGTTTCTCTTTGTTTCTTTTTATCTTTTCTTACCTCAAAGCCTTATGAGGCTAAAGGTTTATTTGTTTTCTGACAAGGTTTTCATAGGTTTGTATACCATTGTATCGATTGGTCAATGTCCAATGTAATTCAATGATATCATTGCTAAATTCAGAGAAAATACAGATTACTAATAGATCAAATCAGATCAATTTCTATGATTTGATTGATTGATTTGATCGAGACAAAATATTCCTCAAATGAAGAGGACATGACTGATTATTATTTAATAATCTCATTTCAATGTCCGATGTGATTGGTGATCATCAATCAAATTGAAGACGGATGTTTTTTTGCCGATTTATTTTGAAATTCAATTTTCAAAAATTTTTCCAATTTGATTGATTTATTTTTCGATTATCGATCATTTTATTGATGATGATACCAATGGTAATGATACTAATGATGATAATGATTACTAATGATGATAATGATAATGATAATAATAACAATGATGATGATGATGATGATCATTGACATGATCGACACGATGACCATGATTCAATGATTCAATGATCAATCAATCAAAAAAATACATTGAATTTTACAAATTTCAATTACAAATATTACAAATATTTTAATATCGTTTTTGGTTGAATCATTACCATTGAATAACATTGATATGTATTTTAGGCATCAATAGCATCATAGGCGAATCATATTTATTTTTGAATTTTCATAATTTTATTTTTACCAAAAAATTTTGATCAACAATCATATTTGTAGCTGCATTTGATTGGTTGGCGATTCGATTTGACCAGATTTTCACCTAATCAATTAAAGACATTGGTCACTTGATTCATTTGATTTATTTTTTTTCAAATTTAATCACCTAAAATACTGGCACCCAAGAGTATTATTTTTTTTGAAGAAAATTATACCCGGTGTTCAGAGAAAAAAACTCCAAAAAAAACCAACACAAATTAAAGGATTGATTAAATTTGAAAAAAATATAATTAAATTCATCTAAAGATAACTTGAAACTCTCTGAATTCATTATTTGTTGGTTTTATTTTATTTTTTTTCTGATCAAAAATATACATTTTTCAAATGGATTAAAACTAATAAATTTCAGAAAAAAAAATGATTCTTATTTATGAAACAAATGAAAATAAAAATGACACTAAAAGTGATTAATTATTAATTTGTCTTCGAATCATTCATCATTTTCATATAAATTATTAGTATAATCATACGAAAATGTGACAAATATGTTTGATAATGCTTTCATATTATGCCTATGGATAAAATTGGCCCATTTGGCTACAAATTTATCCGAGAAAAATAGATACAAAGCATAAAATAACAGAAATCTATGACAATCTATGACATTCGATCATCATTTTCAAGGAATTTCGTTCCATTTTATGCATTTTTGTATCAGCCATATTATTTGGCTTTACTTGTACACGATGATAATACATGTACGAATAATAACAATTAATCATTTTGACAAAATGTGCACAGAAAAAAAAAGAAAATTTTCGTTGAATAAAATGAATGAATAATGAAATGAATGAAAAAGTAATATAATTCAATGTAATTCTAATGTATTCTGATGATTATTATTACAACATTTGATTAAAATAATGATAATGGTAATGATAATGGTAATTGTATTCACATCGAATGGATGCAATTTGTGCTTATGAATCGGATAAAAACGAATTTTTTGGGCCCAAGAATATTTAGGGCCCAAGACATCGACCGAAGAATCCGTGGATATTCTACATTTATGACGACATTTATCCTACCATTAGAGTATTGGAATATTCTGCCATAATTATGAATATTCCATAATCATCGACTGATATCGAGGAATATCTGATGCTTCTGAGTCCCGAAAATGATTCTTTGTACCGAGATATTGGCCCACAAAAAGAAATCAATAAATGATACTTGGCCGAGATTTTTCTTTGCCCGAAAAATGAATGAACAAAAATCTTTGGTTCGATTTGCATGATTAGATACAAATGTGAATCGATGAATAATGATGTTCAAACGTAGTGATTCCGACATTTATTCCACCAAAGAAAATATGGGCAGAGATTATGCAAAGTTTTCATTTATTAAATAAAGTTATGTTTAAGGCAAAAAATTTGAGAAAAATATGTCATATTTCTAACATAAATGGTCTCTGATAAATGATCATTAAGCGGATGAAATATCCGAAGATTTTGGGAATATTCAAAGCAGCAAATATA
This sequence comes from Psoroptes ovis, assembly GCA_002943765.1. NCBI lineage: Eukaryota > Metazoa > Arthropoda > Arachnida > Sarcoptiformes > Psoroptidae > Psoroptes > Psoroptes ovis. The sequence goes on along the minus strand of PQWQ01000003.1, from coordinate 3,888,095 downwards.
CAAAATCTAAATAGATTTATAATGATAATAATTCAATGTTTGGTCCTAATCGTTTCTTTTATTGAATATCAATGATATTATTGATATTTCGATGTTCTATTTTCATCGATTCAAATATTGATAATAATAAAATTATCTAAATAATAATAAATGAATGAATAATAATGATGATGATCAAATGATTTATGTTTATTTAATATTTTTAGTATTAAATCTTTGGATATTTTGTATATATGAATTCATGGAAAAAATATGTGCAAAGCTGATGATGATACAAATATTTGAATGAATGGATTTGGTTAAATGATGATGAATTTTCATTTCTAATTTTTCTTTGGTTCATTCAATAATCATTTAGCCATACAAACAAATATAAATGTAAATCATACACACAAAAACACACATAGGGTTAGGCATATGGTTATCATCATTTCCATTATTATTATTTGAATATTATTCATAAATCACACATTTAAAATATTTGGATGATAACAAACGCACCCAAATCTAATATCTCGGATAATATTTTTTGGGATAATGATTTTGGATTAACAAGAAAAATAGATTTACAAAATCAAATTTGTAACAAATCATTTCACGAAAGCATTAAATCATCAATAATCATAATCGCAAATAAAGACAATTGGTTTTCGATGAATGATTATCATCTTTCTAACGATTATCTTCATCAATTTTTTCGGGTCATTATTAACATTTAGACTGAATTTGATTTATTTTCATATTGTTTCACATTTTTACTTTTGGATTAAAATCAGAAAATTTTTCTCAGTCATTAAGCATTAATTTCATTTATAAAATTTTCATTATTTATTTACAATTGTTTCTTTGGTGAAAGATTCAGTGATAACAAGATTATCGATGGCCACACACACTAGCAAACTCCGCAAAATGAATACAAATCGACATATTATCACCAGTCATAACGATAATTACATTCGCTAAAAACAACAATTGGATCTAATAATGCAACAAATTACCTTTGTGATGTTTATCATTCTTATTTATTTTCAAATTTGAAACTGTGAAAAATTTTTAAATTTTTTTGAAATTTTATCTCGTTAAAACTTGTATTGTGCTTGTATTAGGTTGTCTGGCCGATTTTCATGAGTAACTCTATTGATTAAGCGGAATATTTTAGAAACATCATTTCCACTATTTTGTTTCGAGATTTCGACCGCAAAAAATCTAAAATCATAATAAAATTGTGTAAAGAATCGATTGAAAACTTCAGAAAACAAAAATCAATCATGAACCATGAACAAATATATATTCATCTCGTAGAAAAGTATTGTCCTTTAATTTGAGTCTTTAAATTCAATCAATTTCTATTGGTTTTCTGCTGAACTTTCTTTAAAAATTTCGATTATACGAATTGGCAAAGTTTTTTGCCATTTTCCATCATGAATCGATTAATTGAATTTTAAATATTGAATTGATTTTGTGGTTTTCCATATATTTATGCCTATTTTCGCCTTTTGATGAACCATTTCAAATTGAAAAATTTTTTGATTTTGATTCGATGATTAAAATCAAAATAAATTTGAATAAAAGATTTAATTTTTGAATATTGAACCCGAAAAAAAGGTTATTTTTCCTAAAAAATGAGTGAATTTCAAACTTGATTCAAATGTTCAATTTAATTTGATTCACATTTACATTCATTTATTTACATTTATTTGAATGCAAATTTCCATTCTTTTTTCTTATATTTGATCGAAATCAATTGAATCAATGGAAATCAATTGAAATATTGGTTATTCAAAGCTAAATTTGGTAGGTGTGTATGTGTGTGCTTCGGGCTTGAATATTTGCAATATTTGCAATATTTGCATACGAATAAATACACATGGCATGTCTGATTGAAAAATATTCAAATTTTTTTTCCATTTACATTTTTGCTAAACAATATTAGGTTGTCCGAAAAGTTCTGGCCGATTTTCATAAGCAACTCTATTGATTAAGCGCGATGAACTTTTCGGACCAACCTACAATACAATAGAATGTCTATTTGAAAATTATTGATTTTCGTTCCGAAAATTTTCCATTGAAAATTCAAGTAAATTTCCATCCAAAACACATTCAAAAAAGTGAATTTTACTAAAATTTGAAAAACTTGTAAAATGATGACGGAGAAAGCGAAGCAAAAGCAATTGATTTCACCCAAAGAAAAAAAATGAAGGGGATAATCAATTGGCCAAATTAATCAAATCACTTGTATTCGAAGCAAACTTGCGACAAGCTGAATGACTGATTGGTCAAATAAATCAATGACTGATCGACTGACTGATTGATCAAATAAATATGACTGATCGACTGACCGACTGACTGACCATAAATAATTTCATCAGTCGAAAATTTTTTCAAAAGATCCTAAAAGATGTACACAACTTTACAACAACAAATTGATGGCGATAATAATAAATAATAAAAATATAAATTTTTATTATTTATTTCGATGCTGATAATAGCAACAGTAACAACATCGACAGCAACATCGACAGCGATCTAGATCAAAAATTATGTTTATTGATCATTGTTGTTGTCAATGTCGATGTCGATGTTGTTGATATTACCCATTGATATTAGACTACCATTGATATTAGACTACCTTTGATATAAGACTACTATTGTTCAAAATTATTGCTGCTGCTGGTGGTGATTACGATCATCATCATTGTTGTAGTTATATTTGTAGTCGTCGAATGATGTTTGATGATGATCATCATATAAAAACAGATAATTGAAAAGGGCTATGTATGTATATTCATAAAAGCAAAAATTTAAATATTAGGCTGTCCGAAAAGTTCATTCCGCTTAATCGATGGAGTTGCTAATGAAAATGGGCTAGAACTTTACGGACAACCTAGTAAAATCAAATAAAAGAAATTGAAATGAAATCAGAAAAAAAAACAAGACAAACGATGACCCATTACCCATTACCCATTTGAATTTGAATCTTTTTTGCTGTTTCTTCTGTTTTTTCAATTTTCAATGATTCAATACAAAACAATACAACAAACAGTAAATAGACATCATTGAATAATAATAATAATAATCTATGTGATATAATAATGAGATTTTTTTGTTTTTTTATTACTTTTTGTTTGAATATTTATATTAGGCTGTCCGAAAAGTTCATTTCGCTTATTCAATAGAGTTGCTCATGAAAATCAACCTGAACTTTCCGGACAACCTAATACATTTATATATATATTGATTTAAAAATATAATACAAAATACATTTTCTCTGGTTATGTTTCTAATAAAATATATTGGTTTAAAATATATTAAATGGATTAATAGTATTATTGGATATAAAAGATGCCAATAGTTGAATATGAATGGATGGATGAATTGAAGGGGGAATCGGTGAAATGAATCCTGAGTTATTCGTAACAACGAGTGGTGAATAATAGTAACAAAAACAACAAGTTTATCTACCTTTTATTAAGGTCTATGGTACATAATCATCCATATCAATGATTAATGCCATGCTTTATTTCGGGGGAACAATAATTTTGAAAAATTTAAAATTTCTCTTTCATTTTGAATGTTTTGGATTTGATTCATTTATTCATTCATTTATTCAAAAAGTCAAAATATTTAAAATAAATTTTCCAAAAACAAAAGATAAAACAAAGGATTATTTTGAATAAAAAAATTCAGGTATACTGGATGCTACTTTGAATTTGAATAGTGAAAGTGAATCCAAAGCATGAATGTTGTATTGAAATGCATGCATGTTCAACTTCTGTTGAATTCCAGTTCACAATGAAATATATTCCATAGAAAATACAAAGAGAAATTCAAAATTTTGAAGATTTCTTCTTCATCTTAGACAGCTATGAACATAAATATGATTATTATTATTAAAAATGTTGGTAAATCATGGCATCCATAAATCCATGAATCAATGGTAAATGAATTCAGAAAAAGAGCCCGAAATTAAACATCCAAAAGAAATAATAATTTCATTTAAGATTCAATTTCTACAGACTTACTTGAAATGTATGAGTCTGTCCGGAAATTTTTGGTCGATTTTCATGAGCAACTCTATTGATTAAGCAGAATGAACTTTTCGGACAACCTAGTGAAACCTGGCAAACATGTGAAAGGGATTTTCTCTCTTATTATTTGAATATTTCTGCTTTATATTTTCCCCATTAAAATAATTTTTCAAGATGTTTTCACTTAACTCTTTCGTATTTTGGTATAACCTACAACCTTTTATTGTTCAAAGTTGTATAATTTTATTATCATTTCAATTGTCCAATAATTTTTCTTATTTTTCTGTTGGTGGATATAAAAAGTGAAATTTATTCTTTCAAAAAAATTTTTTTCATTTCTTCATTCATTATTTATTGTTGCGGTTGTTGGAAATTTGTTTGTTTTTATGAAATTACTGTTTCAAATCCATCAAATTTCATTCATAGAAATTCAATTCGAAAGCATTTGAATGCCAAATTCAAAGTGTTTCTGAGCCATTTGAATTTAACGGTGATTTCAATTGATTTTTACTTGAATCTTCAATATTTTCAATCATCATTTGTTCATTGAAACAATGTCCATCTGATATTTGAAGAATTATTTATTCAATTTTCTCAGTCAATTTTGTATTTCGATTGTGTGCATTGATATTGTGTGAAAATCAATTAGAAATCAATCAGAAAACATCCTTTTTTGTTTCAAAAACAAAAAAACAACAGGTCAAAATGGCTAGAAAAATTCAAATAATCATTTTGATATTTTGCTTGATTAATTGTTTAAATTGTGAAGATGAACAACAACAGCAGCAGCAGCAGTCGCCACAAGCGCAACAAGAACAATCGTCTGATGATAATGTTGTTGATGATGATCAAACAACATCAACAATCAATTCAAATGATGAACATAATGAACATCAACATCATCATCATCATCATGATCAACAAAATCAGTTGCATAAAACCTTAAGTGAACATTTGTTAAATGCTGTCCATAATCATCATCATCATCTTAATCATCATCAAAATGATGAACGAAATTTCAATTCATATGGTGAACGTTTAGCTGAAAGCGCTTATTCATATCAATCATCACATTTTCATCATTTGCATCCGAATTTGCTGCGTGAACCTAAAGATGAATCAAATATTTATTCATCAGGTATTAATGCTATATTGAATAGTGATGGTTTCTTGAATCAAATGGAAAAATTTGGCGGAGGTACCGACCTTAAATATCGACCACAAGGCCCGGTAGAAATGGCTGTACATTCGAAAAAAACTATCGAAGTAATACCGGTTAAATTTGATGAAAATAATAATAATAATGGTGATAATAATGGTGAACCACAAATAATAGAAATATCACCATACGAAGTGCCTGTTTCGATTGTATTCAAAACACAAACAAATAAGCTAAATGTTAATCAAGAACATAAATCAGGTTTGTTGTCGTTGTCGTTGTTATTGTTGTTGTCATTCATTCATTCATTCATTTAACCCGTTAGTTTCATGTTGAATGTCATTTTAAAAATTCAAATTAAATTTCATTTAATGATGCTTTTAAATGATGCTAAGTATTATTATGTTATTTGAATATTTCAATTTTTATTATTTTTAATTTTAAAAATAACTCAAACAAAGCGGTGAAACTTGGAAAAATCTTTTGTTTTTTTTCCACCACCGAAATTCAAATCATGATTTGAATTTTTTGAAAATGGAATTTAATTTCCATAGAAATCATTTGATGCCACGAATATCCTCTGATTTCACTGATTTTCAACATTTTCCACGTTTATTTTTGTCAAACATAGCAAACATTTCGTGCATAGCATGGCATCATCATTTGATTTGAGAATTAATAATGTTCGAATAAAAATTTACTAATAAATCAAATATAAATTTAAAAAATAGGTTGTCCGAAAAGTTTTTGCCGATTTTTCAATGATTTTCTACGATATAACCGGCAAAAACTTTCCGGCCTGCCTAATACAAATGTAGTGAAATGTTTAATAAATTAAAAATTACAAGAATTAATTAACCTTAAGGGTTTATTTAATTAATTTGGTCTATCTACCAGCGATCACCACACGAAACCTTATGGATAAAGTTTTTGATGTTGAAATTTAATAAATTTCATGATTTCATATCAAGTATCTCAATTGAAAAACCATAATTTATTCATCAAATTCAATATTGTTCTTGTTTGTTCATAATTTTTGATGAATCCATGAAATAAATGCACATATATTACGCGCATATCTATATGCATTTGACAGGTTGTTTGGTTATATTTGGTTGGCAGGTATATTGTTCTTTGTTTCAATGAATTTCAATCAAAAATGAATGAAAATCATTTCAATCAATCTTGATAATTAAAATTTCCACATTTTTTCCAAAATTTCATTTTTGAGCATAATTTGAATTGAACAAGCTCAATTGAAGCAAGTTTAATTATGGAATCAATGTTTCAAGTATACTCTCGAATATTTTCTACATTCCCATCAATTATTTTTCATTGTAGCTGTTTATATTTCATTTTTTTTTCAAGCATCAATCTTTTGTTAATTAATTTTACCAAAAACAACAACAGCATCAACAAATGATTTATGGTTAAATCAAATTAAATTAATTTTTGAATTTATTATTATTTTCATTAATTTGAGGAAAAAAATAATGAATTCATATAAATGATGAGAATCGTATATAGAAATAATGTTAAGACTTGATATTTAAGCCTTTAAGCACCATGAAAATTATTATTATTATTATCATTATTAGATATTCAAGTCACAACTTTTGATTTTATTTTTAGTCATTTTTTTTCAATTATTTCATGATATTTCGGTTTCTTTTTTCTCTTGATTGAATTCATACAAGAAAATAATCAATTTGACCAACAAGTCCCTGAATGATGTTTATTAAGATAAGATTTGAATGATGGGTTAAGAAATATTCTTTGAAGATAATAAATTCATTTCAATTTAAATTCATTATTTGATCTAAGATCTTAGATCTTCCCCCTTGTAATTAGACAATTTCTATGTCATAATGCTTGACTTGATTGAGTGAATTTGAATGTTTTTCCGACTTACAATTAAACAATTGAAAACAATGAACGAATAATAAAATCTTATACGTGTGACATGTTCACATTTCACAGACAATGATAATTGTTTTTTCTCCCCTTTCATTATCTTAACCATCATTTGTGCTAATATGGTTTTCATTTGTACCTTAATGATGATGATGATGATGATGATGATGATAGCCATCAACAACAATATCATATTGTATTGTCCGAAAAGTTTTTGTTGATTTACCGATTGAAAAACATTTGAAAATCGACAAAAACTTTTCGGACAACACAATATTAGCACTAATAATCATATTAATTAAATGTTTAAATAATGTTCATCACATAATTAATTACCATTACAATTATTTATAATTATCATTGTTGTCTGTTTCCCTTAATAATTAAAAACAATAATAATTATACAATGATTGTCTGAATGACCATCATTCATTTGGTTCCAGGAAACAAGTGTCAGATGCTCATAAACAATTCATGAAACGCTTGAAATGAACCAATGAATCAAAAACAATTCATTTTGAAGCATTTCATTCAATCAAATCAATTTGAATTATTTAAATCATCAAATTGCTTTCAAAATTCCTTGATTTTCAATCAAAATGAATTTCAAAATAAAACAAATTTTTGATTAACAGGACTTAAGCCTTAGAATACATAGATTGCTTGTCAATACTTAAATATCCAAAGATTTATTTATTCATTTATTTATTTCATCATTTTCGAAAACTTTTCACTTATTTTACATATCAACTAATGTTTGTTTCATTTATTCATTTTCAATATTTTTCCATCAAATATGTTTTGACCAAATGTATTCAAAAATAATGCATGATTGTATTCTAATGAACTGTATTTGATTTATCATATCATAATAATATGATCGTTATCCATATCAAATTTAATCATGATCAATCATTTTATCATTATTTTTATTATTAATATTACTATTATCATAATGATTATTATGCTATTTTTAAAATATCTTTTTTTTTTTTGGTAGAAACAAAAATGAAACTGTAATAAATAAATAGATATTTAAATATTTGGTTGTCCGGAAAGTTGTGGCCAATTTTCATTTGCAACTCTATTGATTAAGCAGAATGAACTTTTCGGACAACCTAAAATATGTTCGATCAAAATTTTGAAAAATAAAGCCGAAAGCCAATATCATCTTTGATATCATTGATCTTTTTCGATGAATATTTCGATCAATGAAAAAATCATTAATTCCAATATATTTCTTTTTTGGTCAAATTTCATCTCGAAAATCCCCTGAAAATGAAAATTATTTATGCAAATCTACGTACCAACAATATCAATTCAATTTAAATTTATGGACAAATGAATCTTTTTCTTTTTTCCTCCAAATGATTTGTTTCAATTTTTTCAAATCCATCGTACAAATAAGCCTATGATGATGCATCGATCTTATGAATATATTTGATGCAAATATTTAAGGCACAAATTAATAAAGGTATGGCCCTGGAGAACGAGGGAATCGTATCTACCATGAATTAATGGTATTTTGAATTTCAAACAAAACAAAAGCAGAAAATTTCCGGCCAATTTTCCCGCATTGTTTTATCATAACGGAACATATGTGTTTCAAATGAGGAAAAATGAAAATGAAAATGAAAAAATTTAATTAAAAATGCATTAACCGACCAATGTGAAACTAAAAAAAAAGAGGGAGAAGAAAGGATTAATAATTGATGATTGTTTTGAATTGAATTCAATTTTTATTTGAAATAATGAAAATGGTAACACGATACCTTTGTGCTTAAATGATGTTTGAACAAACTTCAAAAATTTGTTACATTAAAATACACTGACATAACTGGCTTTGGAAGAGATGAATATCAATTCATTTTCATTTAATTTTAATTTTATTCATTTATTTCATTCCGTGCATTGAAACATTTGCAATTACTTTTACCGTTATGAAATGACTGACAAAATAATCCATTTTGTACTGATATTTCAGTCAGTCAGCCAGTCTACCTTTGAATTTTTACGGAAATTTAAATCATCATAAATATTTTAGAATAATTTTTTGCTGTTATCATCATATGATTACAATTGTAAAATATATGAATGATATGAAATATTATGTAATCATTCATAATAACAATCACACAAATGTCTGAATATTTGAATATTTGTGTATTCAAAGGATTTTACATAAATTTTAAAACCCTTTGAATGAATTCAACCTGTGTGTTTGTGCTGGAGCATCAATTGAATTGATTCAGTAAGAGTCTGTGCGTTCCTTGAATTTTAAATGAATTGAAATGGATCATTATTGAAAATTTCATTGAAATATTCGAGATAATCTAAAATTTAGATTAAGAATACACACGGAAATCTATTCAAGGAAAAAACAAATAATTACAATCATCGTAGGTTGTGAAAAACTGATGATTAATTTCCATCTATTTTATTCTAATCATTTTTAAGCTAAATAATTCTAAATCATTAATTAATTAATCATTCAAATTGTAATTAATTAAATGTTAATTAATTTTTCCTCATTTAAATGTTCCCTCATTTGAATACAATTTCGCAATTTGCGCAGTTGCTTACTCCGAAATTCACTGATGAATCGCGATTCGCAGCTCAAATCAATGCTTAAAGCATGCTGCTCATCAATCAATCTTTGATCATGTCTTTTGGCTGATGATTTTGCTTGTAATTTTTGATTAGAAAATTTTACCAGAAAAACGTAAATTTCTAATAACTAAGCATCTATTTGATCTAATTGATTGATTGATCATGATTTGATGATTTTGTAATTATCTTTTACAAATAAGTAATTCTAATTCGACAGGTAAACTAATGAGAACCAAGTTTCATTAGTTTAGTTCTAACTAAGTTTTCATCAAATAAAATGAAATGATGAATGTTCATCCATCATTTATCATCTTAGGATCCAAGTTGTCCACAATTTTTATTTCTTTTGACGTTCATTCCTTTTGTTACAAGAGTCTTGTAAATACACGAGATTAGTCTTCAAAATTCAATCTGACCAAATTTAGACTGGTGAAATTCGGCTCAAACACAGCATACCTAATACCTTAGCATGCTTGAACTATTATTGTACCTGCTGCCGTGAGATTCATGTCGAAAGATTCATGTCGATTCTTGTCATGATTTCACCAATCATTTCCAAACTGATCACTGATCAACGCTGGATCATTGTCTGTTGAATGATCCAATTGACTGATGCAGTCTCGCAAAGCAACTGCTCCCATTTTAATTGGAAAAATGTTATCTTATTCCATCCATTTCCACAACAGTTTTAATGAATTTCACTTTTTAAACTTCTTTAAAGACTGTATGTACATAAAGACTACCTAATATCGGTTATTATTTCGATGATTATTTTCAAATGAAACACGAAAACAACAATCCAAGCGATGATGATGGCGTGATCAAAACATTATTATTCGAAATAAACGAAAGCAAACGAATCAAATATACATAAATACCTCTGTGTATCTGTGTGTGTGTGTGCATGTGTGTGTTTATATTATTAAATGATGTTTTAAATGAATGTTAATGATCATTTGTTGGGGAAAGAAAAAGCTGAGCTGATGATGATGTAAATGTTGCTTTTGCTATTTGTAGTATTTGCAGGTTGTCCGAAAAATTCATTCCGCTCAATCAATAGGGTTGCTAATGAAAAATCGGCCAGAACTTTCCGGACAGCCTAATACTTTCCTCTTAGAACATTTAAGCAAAGTTGATGATTATATTATAATTAGAAATTTTGTTGAAAGTTGAAAATTTTCAAAAATTCAAGAAAATTTCAAGAAAAATTCAAAAATTACTTTATTCTTAAATATGTTTTAAATGAAATTATATTGTACAGCACTCACATACTAATACCTTTGATACTGATATTTTTTTTTTTTGTTTGAAAATTATCATGAAAAATGATTAAGTATGATTAGTGAAAATGAAATGAAATGAAATGAAGCATTTCTACAAAGAAACATCTTCCAGTATCGTGTCTTGTTATTATTATTATCATCATCATCATCATCATCAAATGTATGATAATGATCTAAATGCACGTATAAACCATCATTTCATAACCATTCATAGCCATCTGAAATGATGATAAGTCGCGACCATTCCAAACAGTCAAGAACAATCACCGTTTGGTAGTTTTCAACAACATGGAAAACATCATGATTTATTAACGGGCTTTTCTTAGGCCAGAAAAATCCTTGTATTAATTCGCTTCCATTTTCACTATTTCCATAAATTTCACAGTCAGAAACAATGCATGTAATACAATGGAAAATGAATGAATTTCTTTTCGAGTGAAATCACTAAAGTCCGATCCTTTATTTTTTCAAAAATTTAAAATTTTAATTTTTTTTTTGTTTCACAATTTTCCATTTGATCATCATGATCATCCACATCAATAGAACCAGCCGAAGAACCAAAAGAAATCAATTCAGAAGAAGAACCACATCGTGTCATACATAATGTTTATCGTCCAGTTATTCAAGAGGTGACCGAAGTTGTACAACCATTTCGAAAAGTAATACAAAAAGTTGAACCTGTTATTGAAGAAATGAAAACAATCATATCGAAAGCAGCACCACAAGATGGTTCAGCCGTGCAGCAACAACAACAGCAGCAACAGCAACAACAATTACAACTTCAACAATTTCGACAATTTGGATTCGGTGACAGCGGAAAAGTGAATCGTTTTTCGGGTATGAAATGAGATGATACATTTTGAATTAAATTGTCATTAATTTCGAATTCTTTTTTTCCAACACCAGAATTTCAACCAATGGCTTATGGATCTGAAATGATTGGTAAAATTGAATCACCCGCACCAACAACAATAACACAAGCACCGAATTTATTATCATCTTCATTGCGTTCATCGACGCCATTAACATCGGCAAAGAATTCGAATGAAAATAAATCGATTCTTCATCGATTCGGTTCAGAATCGGATAATAATAATAATATAAACACCAACAACAACAACAATAATATTAATGGTGCCTTAAATTTTGAAAATTTTTTGAGAAAATAATCGATTAATTATTCTAAATTTTTTTTCCATTTCATTTTTCAAAAATTCTAGATTCACCAAATTCAATAGAATTTACCAATAATAATGATAATAACAATAATAATATTGAAAATAACAATCATTCATCATCATCCACATCAATTGCAACAACAATAATTCCAAATGATTCATTGAAACCGATACTTGAACCAACCGAGTTCACTGATAAAGAAGCAAATTTACATTATAATGATATTATTAAACAATATATTGATAATTTATTATCAAAACAACAACACCAACACCAACAACAACAAAAATCAATAATCAAAACACCGATCAATATAAATAATATGAAAATAATGAATATACCAATGAAAAGTATGTCCATGCCTATTTTGTCTGCATCAAAATCAATGATACAAAATGAAAATCTTGTTGAAAACAATTTTAACAATGATAATAATGGAATTAATAATAAAAATGATGGTGAAATGCTCTCAACATTACAACCACCGATACATACAAATTCAAATTCCAACAGTAATAATAAAAATGATGTAAAAAAATTTAAAGTAATCAAAGAGTTTCGTATTTCATTGAATGATATTAAAAAACAACTTGGTAAAAAGCATCCAGTACCGACTACAGCTGCAGCTATTGCAGCAATCACCAATAATCCGACCACTAATCAAGGTCATATGATGATGAAACCATATGCATCGTTTTCGGTCAGTGGTCCAGCAACCATGTCGCCAAAAATGACCAGTAAACACCATCAGCATCTTCGGGATCATAATCAGCATCATAATCATCAACAACGTTATAATCGTAATCGTTCAAACAATATGCATATGCAATCATCACAACAGCTGCATCGAATATTGAAAAAGGATGGTACGATAGCCAAGCTTAATGATAATGGTAAACGGCGACAACGTAATATCAATAATGGTATGGAACCATTACGTTCATATCATTATGTAAATTTGAAAAGATACGGTGACATTTCACCGTTGATCTTGTCGAGCCCGCAACAACAACCACAACAACAGCAGCATCGATTCGATTTGATTCAAAATAATCAAAAATTATCACCTTTAGCCTCCGAAGAACATCAACGTCAAGAACATGTGAATCTTTATAGCCAAAATAATTATCAACCAAAATATCGAAATGATTATTTTCATTAATTGAAATTTTAAATTGATTGATTCAATCGACCCTAACACGATCCATGTTTTTGCCCCCATACAAATTTGACTCGTTCACAACGATGGATACCGATGATTCTAGACATTTTAATTATTTTTATATTTTAATCGATTTCAATGACATTTAAACAAATGACACAAATTCTACTCGATTTCTTCTTGATTTTTCTGAGAATCTCAATCATTAATAACAATCGAAAATTTGTACAAAAACAGACCAAATTGAATACCAAATGAAATACCAACCAAATCCGAATCCATTCAAAACCCTAAATCAAATGAAGTTTTAAGTCAAAAATTACAATTTTTTCGTTGTAAATACTCAAAAACTAATCATTATTCATTCATACAAACAAATTTTACCCAATTCTTTAGATGAATTAACCAATGATATATAACCGATGATCAACAAGACAAGACAAAGCCATGACAAGACAATATTAGTTGATATGTGTGCCTTTGCGCAATTTTTTCAATTAAATTTCAAATATTTTTCTATGAATTTTCTAAGATTTTTTTAAAATAAAAAATTTTGAAAATAATCTTCAGATTCGTCTTAATATTAGCATCGCGCTTGCTTATTTGAATTTCAATTTTGAAGGCCTGTGCCTGCTATGCGCCTTACAAGGCTGCGCAATTGTACCGGTATGAAATGACTGAACTAGGTGGCAAATATTTTTGAAATGAATTTCAATTTCGATTCATTTTTTATTATCATTTTGTTGTTGTGCATTTATTTCATTACGTTTAATTTGTGCTAAACGATGTTGTTCATTTTCAAAATACATTGCTTTTTGATTTTTTATCGAATAAATATGTTCATAATCGGTCGGCGCTATCAATATGGTCGGTACATCGGAACCGATTCTTTTCATTTTTTCCTCCGGTTGTTGTCCTAAAAGATTTTGATTATTTTTTGTCAACGATTCTTTACGATCTCGATGTTCCATTCGTAGCTTACTTTTACTTTTATTTTCATGACGTTTTTTAGCTGGTGATGGTGATGGCTGTGATTGTGGTGGCTGTGATTGTTGTTGTTGATTTTGTTGTTCATTCAGATTTTGATCCCGAGGTGGCTGCACCATTGTGACCAATGATTGACCTTTCTTTTGATAAATATGATGATAATTTGGTTGATATTGTTGTTGTTGGTGTTCAGTGAATTGATTTTGAAAAAATTTTTCAAATAAATTACAGAGATGATTCATTGTTTGATTTAGCTGTAGCTGTATTTGATCTTTTTTATCGATCGGTCTCGGATGATGCGGCTGCTGTTGTTGTTTTGAATCTTGGGATTCAATTTGAGGGTCATTTGGCTGCGGATTCAGTTGTTGATTCGGTTGCTGCGGCTGCTGCACGTGTAAATAATCTTGTTGCTGCTGCAGCATGATTATTATCTGATGTTGATTGATTATCTGTTCGATACGATCCAATCGTAAGTTGATAAAATCAATTTGTTGTTGTATCAGCGCGATCGGGTCAATAATTGTTGCTGGTGGCTGCTGGGCCTGTGGTGACTGTGGCGATAATGGTTGTAACATCATGTATTCTTGTTGAGGTACCGGCTGCTGCGGCTGTGGCTGTTGATTTGTAAAGAATGGATTATTATTCATGGTTAATGGCTGTGGTGGTTGTTGCTGAGGTTGTTGTTTTGCATAGATTTGATGCTTTGGTTGTGGCTGTTGCTGTTGTTGTTGATACATTTGGGAATCAAAGGATTATAAGGTGATTATAAGCGATGAATGTCGTTTCAAAATGATCGAGGGAAATGTGACAAAACTTGACAACGAAATAATAATTCAACTTTTCACTTCAGAAACTCATTGAAATATATTCAAAGTTATATGTATTTTGGAAAAATAGCTTTGAAACATTTATATTCATGATTAAATTGAAATTTAATTTCGAAATTTTCAAATTTTCAAGTTTTCATTACTATTTGCCTACATAATTCGACAATCAAATTTCAATTTGTTCTTCTCAGTATAAGTGTTCGTTCCTTTTTTCATTTTCATTTCCCCAATGATTGCCACAACCTTTAAATTTGAAAGTTTAAAGCATCTTCTTCTTGAAAAAATTCAAGTTGTGAATTATCAATATATTTTCTTTTATCTTTTACATTTTCCACCCTCAACCTTATATGAATGAAACATTTTGTTTAAATTATTTATCGCAGGTATATTATTATCATTATTATGATTTATTATTTATTCATATGTATTCATATCTATTCACTTTCATAGCTTTTACACTAATTGATTTAATTCTGATTCAATTTCGTTTTGATTCTGATTTAATTTTTATTAAATTGTTCATCATCATTTAAAATGAGCATAAATTATGATCATTCTGATCATAATCAATGGTTGTTTGTGTGTGATAAATGGATATTTAATGATAATAAATAACAATAATAATAATTCAAGGAAAAATGTTCATAGATTTATCACATTCACAACTTGTATTTTACATTATTATCGTAATTTAATGGATAATTCAACAACAACAACAACAACAACAACAACGACAGCAACGAATGGCCAACAACTACGACAACATTGCAAATACATGGCAACATAATAGAAACATTTTCAAGTGAATTTATTGAATATGAATTTAATTGAATTTATTCAGCAATGATTATTTATCATCATTCATCTTTGATCAGAAAAATTATGTTTAAATACTTCCTCACAAATATGAAATGAAGGAATTATTATTATTATTATTATTGAATCAACGATCATTAATAATAATAACAGAAATTCAATCAAATATTCGATTGAATTTCGATTGATTTTCACTTTTGCTTTTATTATTAATATGATTATTATCATTGAAACACCAATAAATATTAATGCGAAAATTGATCATTTGAATAATTTACTGATCAATCAATCGATTGATTGATTGGTTGATCGATTGAGTATCAATTTTTTCGTTTGTTCCTTCTTGATTTTCATTTCAATTTCAAGACATTTTGATGGCAAAATTTAATCAAATTTTTCCATTGGTTAGTTTTCCCACTCTCGTTTTCCGTATTTATTCAATTTCAATCGTTCATCTGTAATTCTGGTCATTATCATCATTTCTCTTTGCTTTCTTCAAGTTACAAGTGGCATTTTCGTATCATTTTCACGCTAATGATCTCAAAACTTGTCATTATCTTTGATTATTTCATAATAATTTCACTTGGTTATAAGTCTGATTTATAAGCGAATCATCTACCTAAAAACAAATTGTCAAATGAGAATACAATAATAAGATTAATTTGAATTCCAAGATTATTGTTTCAAATACTTGAATTTGTTCACCAGGAATTGCAATTATATTTGAAATTATATTCATTCATTAATTCATAAAATGATAAATATTAAATCAGATTTTGTTTTCAGTCATTCAAATTCAAAGCTTCAATTACATAAAATTCATTGATTTTCTATCTTCCAAAGATGCTTTTGGGCAAAATTTTCCCATATAACTTTATCATAATTATTATTACGAAAATAATAGAAATTATAACACCATTGAATCAAATTATTCGATGATAATAATAAGAGTAATTACCATATAAAATATTCATACATTCACCAAGAGGTATTTTTTGGCTTTCAATCTTTGAATCTTTCAGACACATTTCTACCTATTTAGCCTCAAGTTATATTTCAATTGATGATCATACACTCTTCATAATAATCAGTATAATAATAACAATAATAATAATGATGATTGATGATTAATTACATTTCAATGATTATTTGTCAAATTACATTTCGATGATTTTTTGGTGTGTAATCATACGACTGTGATTGTCTTCTGGTTTTTGATTGATCGAAATTTTCGATTTGAAAAATTTCAAACAAGTTTCCAACATTTCAAAAATTGAAGACTAAGCATAACTATAACCTGACAGCTAAGAGTCATAGATCATGTATATTCGGTGATTTATTAAATGTTATTTGATTGTTTTATGCAATTTATGATTACTGATGATATCATCAATATTAGTATTGACATCATATTAGTTTATAAATATCAATCACCCTATGATAAATGACAATCTTAAATCATGATAAAATGATTAAATAGATCAATCAACGTATCATGTCTGATCAACCACGATCATTTCCGATGTTTATTTGTTTTATTAGGTTAAGTATTGACCGGAAAGTTTTTGCCGATTATATTGTTGGAAAATTATTGAAAAATCGACAAGAACTTTTCGGACAACCTATTAAATCAAACAAATCAAATAAAGCTGAAAAAATGAATACAATCATCGGTCATTAATCAATTGATTGATCTGATTATTGATTGTCATTCAAATTTTATTAATCAAAATCGAAAAGGATGGTCAAGCATTGTTATTTTCCTTCCATAAATACAAATAAAAGTTCATGATAATTAATGATTGAATGTGCATGGTGATTTTGAATATGAATCATCAGTCTGTCTACTGTAAATATTTATAGCTGCAGCTGCTGCTGATGATTCGCTTTTTTTTCCGGACAAATTTTTACTTTCATTTTCAATCTGGTTGCCACCAACCAAAACAAAAAAAAAAAATTCACGTTGAAATCATTGATCTTTGATAAGTGAAAACCACGATGAAATAATAATAATTTATCAAAGAACAATGCAAATGAAAATATGGCTGGAAAATTGTTTTGATTTTGATTCATTTCATTTGTTTTTCAGGTAAAAGATTATCCATCATCATCTATCATTGTTCCATTCGATTTCAATCGTATATACAACCGAATGTCTACACCGAAAACAATAATCTTTACAATCATATATTAGGTTGTCCGGAAAGTTCTGACCGATTTTCATGATCAACTCTATTGATTAAGCAAAATGAACTTTTCGGACAACCTCAAATATCAACACTATTATTTTTTGCTCCAATTATTTGAGCTGCAAACGATGATTATGATGATGATGATGATGATAGCGGTGATGACGATGATCAAAATATATCAACGAAAATTGGCTGATAAATGGAAAAATTCATCAAATTCATTCATTTCAACAATTGTCATTTTTTTCTGTTCGTTGGTCATTTTTCAAAATTATTATCACTAAATTATTAGGTTGTCCGGAAAGTTTTGGTTGATTTTCATTAGCAACTCTATTGATTAAGCGAAATAAACTTTACGGACAGCGTAATACTAAAATATCATTGAATTCATTTGACCATTGTTGTTGTTGTTGTTGTTGTCATTAATAATAATAATGACAATAATCGGTGATCATCATAATAATAATCATCAATCGACTATCATGATGATGATAATAATTTAACCATTGTTAAATTGATTTTCAAATGCATTTTTTTTCGGGATTAAACGAATATACAACAACACACACTGACACACACACACACACACAAACACACGTTTTTGAATCAGTCAAAATTGAATGAATCAAATGAATCCAATGAATCAAATGAATGAATGAATGGAAAATGAGCATAGTTCATTTTATACATGTGTGTTACAAATAATCATAATAATAAGTATCGGGTTGTCCCATAAGTTTTTGACATTTTTTGCAATTTTTTTCCGTTCGAAAAATGGCAAAAACTTATGGGACAACCTTGGTATAATGGATGAGTATAATAACTTGAATAGGGAAATAGGAAACAATTATGATACGAATAATGATAATGATGATAATGATATTAGATCAATTGGAAAATTGACAATATTTCAACATTCAACCAATCATTATTATTATTATCGTGTTAAACGTGTAAATAAACGTGTGTAAACGTATTTCATTATCAACAATTGAATTTTTGAATTTTTGAAAAATTGAAAATCATTTATCGATTTTGTCAATTGAATCTGATCAATTGAATTTCGTTAATTGAATTTCTTGAATTCAAAGATGTTGGAGTTTCAATCAATCAAAAATGAAATAATAATCGAAAAAATGAAAGATTTTCAATTCAAAATTGACCAATGAACTTGATTGAATCCCATTCATCATCATCATTGTATTTTTCTATGTGTTTCATCAATCATTTCATTTATATTTTTAAAAAAAATCCTTTGTATGTGAATAACAAATGATTTCAAAATGAATTCAATTCAATTTGTGAATTTAATAATTTTCATTTTTTTGAAAAAATTGAAAATGATACAATTCAATTTCATTATACATGAATTCATTCATTTCTTGGTTCAATGATTTTCATGTTTTGTAGCATTTGTAATTAGTTAGCAAATTACAAATTATGAAAATCATCCATTGAAATTACTAATTATCAAAATTATTAATTAATTAATTTCAATATTAGATTCGGTTCAAAGGTTTTCCTTCACTCATCAAAGATGTTCGGAATAATTTGTTTTGTTTTACATTTAATACAAATGAATAAACTTGAAGTTCACCAGCCGATTATCGATCGATCATCAAAAGGTCTTGGCCTTTGAAAACGATCCAACTTTATGAAAAAACGGTCCAACTTTATGAAAAAATGATCCATTTAATAGGAAAAATGAAATTATTTTGTAAAATAAAATAAATTTTATTATAAATTATCATCATTCATTCATTCATTCATTAATTAGTTCATTTTGCATTTTTTCAAATGATCGAATGTAAATTTTGCATTGTCAAAGATCATGCATTTTTCTTTTAAACATAAATATCGGTTGAAACAATTTTTGAAGCACAAAAAAAAAACAATGAAAACATTTCCCATTTTTAGCATTAAATTGAAATTTGGAAAAAATTTAAAAAATTTACAAAAATTCAAAGAAATATTTGTTGAAAAATCAAATTAAATGAAATTTTGAAAAAAAATTGAGTGAAATTATTATGATAAATGTGAGAAAATGACATTTGAATTGCTTAGTAAATTAAGGGCAAAAAATGTCAAATTTGAAATGATAAATTTGTGAAAAATAAAAAAAAAACAATTAATGAATATGGATGGATCCAAAGAATTGAAATTAAATTCAAAAAAAACAAAATTAAAATAAAATTAAAATAAAATAAAATAATTAAAAGTAAAATAATTAAAAGTAAAATAATTATTCAAAAAAACAATAATAATAATTAACAAAATTAATCAAATCAATAATTGTCATAAGCGTCATATCAATTCAAATCAAATCAAATCAAAAATAAATTAATCAATCAATCATCATCATTATGTTCATCAACATGATAATGATTATCATTAATTTCATCATCATCTTTATTTATGGTTACATAATGATTTTTATGTGCAATACTTGATGTATAACCTATACGTTTTATTTCATTATTATTATTATCATTGTTATAGCTATTATTATTATCATCATTGATATTATCAAGTGTATATGATGCTAAATATTGCCGATTTCTTTCATATTGATCAAACAGAGTATCGGTTAATGATGGTTTTGAAATGAATAATGGTTGATCTCGACCAATGATCGATCCATACAATGATACTCTATTTGAATGTAAAGATTTATGATGATCATCATCATTTGAATTATGATTGTTATTGTCAATATTTTTCAATGCATTCGATAATAATTGTGATGATTGTAATGTCATCAATGAATCTTCGACATATTTATCATTTAATAATGATTTTGTTGTTGATTTGATTGGTGATGATGATAATGTTTCTAAATTATCATTATCAGAGGTTGATGTTGATGCTGCTGTTGTTGTTGTTGTTGTGGTTGTTGTTGTAGCTGCATTTATTGATGTTGATTGATTGGATAAATCATCTGATGATGATGATGATGTTGTTGTTGATGGTGATGACGATGAGGTCATTGGTATTAATGTAGTCACATAAACAGATGTATCGGACAATTTTCTCATCGGTTCATTATGATCGATCATTGTTGAATGGTGTTCTACTTGTTTTGATTGTTGATGATGATGATGATGATGATGCTGTTTTTGTGCTTCAAAATTTTCTACATCTTGTTGTTGCTGTTGTTGTGATGATGAATGCTGTTCACTATGACCATTGGTCATCGGTTGATAACGATATGTACGCACTTTGGCTTCATTTTCATTGCTATCCAATTGATTTTCATTCAAATCATCATGTTCATTATTGTCTAATAATTCGTTTTCATTTTCATCATTTCTCAATGCTTGTCTTGATAGTTGATATGGATTTAGTGTATATGTTGCTGCTTTCATCGCTTCAGGCGTGTATTCTTGTTCCGATATCAATGATCGAGATGGATTTTTTGTTATTTCATCAATCGGTTGATCAAATATTGTATTGAATGTTATCGATGTTGGTGATTCAGATGATGGCACTGTTGCTGTTGATGATTGTGTTGATGATGATGGTACAACATATGAATTGTGACCAGTTGATTGTGTTTTATATTCATTCATAGCCGATGACGGTGATGATGATGATGCTGATTGTCGCTGTGTTTTGATACGATTCACTTCTTGACGTATTGCATTCAAAAATAAATCAGCATCAAAACTTTGATCAGTATCAGCAACAATATTTGTCGGTTCTGATTGTGTTTGTTCTTGCGATGATTGTGGTACATATGTTACTGTATCTGGTTTTAATTGCGTCGATTGATAACCACCGCTACCGCCACCAAAAGAAAATGATGAAGCTCCTGATTCGTGATACATATCAGAATGTCCAGAGCTTCCACCATGCCTTATCATAATTGGTGATGTTTTCAGGCTGCCTGCACCACTCGAAATGCCTGTTGCACCCATTCCATGATATTGATTATCATTCGGTACATATTTATTATTATCAGAAGGCATTTGTCTTGATACGATTGTTTGAATATCTTCTTCAACTGGTTTAATTTCTTGTGTTATTTTTCTATATGGTTTAATTATTTCATATACTTCTTGTATGATTGGTTTCACAACACGATGTATAAGATGATGTGGTTCATCTTCAGATGATGTTTCTTGTGTACTTCCTTGTGAAGGTGTATGTTCAGTTTCGACATTCAAATTGGATGATTTTGATTGGAAGAAAATATTCAATGGTATACGATTAGCTTCAACAAGAATCGTTTGCGGTTGAATCGGTGATCCTGTGTACGGTACATCAATATATTGTACTGAATGTTTTGATTGTATAGCCGCTGACACTGGACCTTGTTGTTGATATTGCTGATTAGCGGGCATTTGATATGATTGATATGAGTGTTGCTGCTGTTTGCCATAGCCACCACCACCACCACCACCGCCATAGCCACCACCGCCACCGCCACCTTTAACTCCATATGAAGATAATGATGATGAAGATGATGATAATGGTATGGATGAAAATGTTGCAGTTGGTGTAGTGATTTCATCATATTCCATAGATTTTCCAATAAACGGTTGTATCAATGAAATGGCCGATGTTTTATATGGTGATGAAGATGCTCGTAAAGCATTCGATGAACTGGATTTAGCTGCACCACCTATAGCTAAACCATGATTACTTTTAGCATCGGTTGGACCAAATATTAACATTTCAAGTGGTGAAACTTTTCTACTACCCATCGTACTAGTACTAAGCAAATTTTGTGACATTGACCGATGTTGTACATAATTACTTGATGGTTGTGGTGGTGTTTTTATTGTAATACCACCATACGATGTAACGGATTCTGCTGCTGATGATGATGATGATGGCGATGAAGATGGAGCAAATGCTGCTGATGATGATGATGATGCTGTAGGTGATATCGGTGGTGATGATGAATGAAATAATGATGATGTTATCGGTGCAAATTGTGTTGATGATGATGATGCTGCTGCCGCTGCTGCTGCTGCTGTTGATGATTTACTAATTTTATTTATTTTCACATTATTTTTATGATTATTATTATTACTATAACTTTTAAGACCTTCAGCATAATATGCTAAACAATGATCAAATATTGATGATGAAAATATTAATAATAATAATAATGATTTTAATGGTCTTAATTGTTTCATTGTGGCCATTGTTTTTTTTTCAAAAATTATTCGAAATTCATGAAGATTTTGAAATTTTTATTTTATTTATTTGAAAATAAATGAAAAAACAAAATTTCAAAATACAATTAAATGGTTCACAGATCACAGTATTATTCAATATTTGATCGAAAATTTTCAATTCATATGAATCCAATGGAAAATATCAAATCGACAATCGACGAATGGAAAAAATTTTTTGGACAAAAAAAAAATTCAAAATTCAAATAATTGTTCAGGTTTTTATATCACACTGAATATGATTACTGAATATCGAAGAAATCAAAATCAAAGAAAAAAAGGATGATCCAAAGATGATTACAACAATAGCATTGATGATGATGATAATTTTGAGCTTCAATTTTGATCCAAAAAAACATTCAGAACATAAAAGAACAGAACAGAGAAGAGACATTAAAAGATTCATTCAAAATGCAAAACAGCAGCAGCTATAGCCCTTGATTGTGTGATATCTGGCTGGGCATTGATCATCGAAAAAATAAAAAAAATAAAAAATAAACAACTCTTTTTTTTTGACTGATTATTGGCCATTTGTCATACAGTGAAAAAAGTAAAAGTTGTGAGAAAATATAAAAATAAATAAATAAATGCCCTAGAATAGAGAATATATAACCGAGCGGCCAAATATACATACACAAAAGGCCAATATACAGAAAATTTTTTAAAATTACATAATAATAATAAACGATGCAAGGTTTTAAAGTTTTAATTCGTAGTTTTAAAATTAAATTTCGTAGTTTTGAATGTAATTTTGAATGGTAAAATTACGAAATTCAATTTTAAAACTACGAATTAAAACTTTAAAACCTGTGATAAATGATAAATTATAATTTCTATCATAATTTTTTCAGTTCTTATTCATTTTTACTTTAGAATCAATTCACTCTTATTTATTTATGTTTATTTGGTAGAAATTTTTTCATTGTAAATTCATTCTCAAAATGTTTCATAAACTATGAAGAAAAAAACTGTGTAAAATTTCATGAAATTTCGTAGAAAATATTAGATTGTCCAATAAGTTCTTGCCGATTTTCTCATAATTTCCTACGATATAATCGACAGAAACTTTTCGGACAACGCTAATAAATAAATTCAGGTTCCATATTATATATAATATCGACAGAATGATGATAAAAGAAATTAAAATTTTTATTTTTATTTTTTTTGAAAGAAAATAAATAAATGAAATAAAATAAATGAATAATCAAAATGGTAATCATCTTAAAATGGAAATATTATTCTTTTCTTTATTTTGCATAAGAAATAAATAAAAATATTTATGTATTTTGACCAATTTTGACCAATTTTGTTAAGTTTATTCATTCATTTATTTATTTATTGCATAATTCAATACTATTATACTTGTTTAGTTTGAATTCAGTTTCCCTGAAAATTTCTTTGAAAATTTTTCTTTAAAGATCATCATTACAATCGAATAATATAATAAAGGATGACATTAGCCTCGTCGATTCACTCAATGTGTTTCGACAGTTATACAATATGACATGGCAATAAACTTGCGATTATTTTTCGCATTTTTTTTTTGTCAAAGTCTACACAATTTGACACAATTCATATGACTAATTAATGTCTTTGAATCAGAAAGGAAAATTCATGATCAATCGTAGAATTATTTTCATTTTCAAAATGATTTCATTTAATTTCAAAATGATTTCATTCATTTCATTTAATTTCAAATTTTTTCTATTTGTTTGGTTCTAATTTGTCATACAAATTAGCATTAGACAATGATAATGATGATTATTCATTCGTTCATTAATGAATATGTTTTGTTCAAATTTGAATTTGTTCCACATGAGAATCATGTTCCATATGAAAATAAATGCTTTAATTAATATTTGTTTTAATTAATTAATGAATCATCATTATCATTATTTACATGGATAATTAACGAATATTTAAATGGGGAAAATTTCAAACAAATTTTAATTAGTTCTCCTTCAGTTTTCTATGGCGGAAATGAATGGAATCATTTTCATTCTAGTTCATTATTTATTTGAATTTTTTGCCAATTTTTATGGTTTTCCTGCAATCTTAGCAATAGGTTGTCCGAAAAATTCATTACGCTTAATCAATAGAGTTGCTCATGAAAATCGGCCAGAACTTTCCGGACAGCCTAATATATTGCTGATAACATTTCATTCAAATAATAAACAAACAAATTGAAAAAATTGAAATTCAGTGTGTGAAACATATGTAACAATAACAACATTTCGAATCGGGAAAAAAGTGAACGTTTAACATCTTTTATTTTTGAAAAAAATAAAAATTGGATCGTAAAATCTAAAACATCTTGACCATTGTTTGTTTATATATCAAAAACAAACAGAAACACATGTCTATTGCGTGACCAAATGGTGAAATTTTTGCATTTTTATGGAAAATGAATTCCAGAAAAATAAATAAATCAGCAAATATTCCACTGATTTTGGGCTGCTTTCTGAATTTTAAAATTCAATAAATTTCAAAGGGAAATTTTGAACCAATTTTTTCCTAGTTTTAAATACAATAAATACTTGGTAAATACTCCGTAAATACTCTGAAAATACTTGAAAACTGTCAATCAATATTATCACATTACTGGTACTATCATTGGTCAAATAAATAAAAAAATTAATAAGTAATAAATTTTGGTTGAATTTTTGAGAAATTTTTTTCTTAAAAATTTTAAAACGAAAAGTTCCTCCCATATCATTCATATTATAAAACATAAATACATAATTATTATCATTATTTAAAGATGATAGCCTTGCTAAATAATGATGAAAATAATTATCAATGATTATCTTGATTATTTTTTGTTTTTGAAAAATTTCAAAAACGAAAAAAAAAATCATCTTCATTATTTTTCTTTGAAATATTTATTTTTTTTCAATATAAATCATATGATTATGCCTGTGTAAACACCATTAAAGACATTTCAATACAAAGATAATTCACCTAAAAAAAATTGTAGTAGATTCAGCTGTAGTAGATTTCATTATAAAGATTTCATTATTTCATGCTTTGTTGTGTTTGAGTTTAGCTTACATTTGTTCCGGTAATCTATCATTCGACAATTCGTTCATTTCATTTTAATATTTAAAAGTTCCCTGTTTTATTCCTCTCCACAAATCATGAGATAAGAATCAACAACTAAGAAAAAACAAATGATAACAATTGATTATGATTTGTAATCATTGAATTGAATCTGAATGGAATCGGAAATTGTTTCAATCAACACCAGATGATTATTAGTGAATTACCTTTGAATTTTTCGCAAAATTAGACAAAAAGATATTCATAACATTATTATTGTCATGTAAATTGGATTATTTTCGATCGCATTTGAAATGATATTCAATTTTTTGATATGATTTTCAGGAAATTTTCGGCTATGGCCATCATCATTGGATCATTTGGAGCATTTAGATGCAATAATCAATAATAAATGCTTGATCTCTGTGTCTATGATATTCAAAGGTTTTCGACAATAAGTACTTGCTCATGAAATAGTTTTCAATGATCTTTGACAACATTACATTGCAATACGAATGGTAATATTGAATAAAATAATATCGAATTAATTGCCATTGATTGACAGTATCAATGATAATGATACTGATAATAATAATAATAATAATCGATGATAATAATTCATGAAATTTTTGCTTCTGGTTTAAATCATCTTCAATTTCAAAATATTCAATTTTGAAAATGAACAATTTCAACAATTGTTTACGTACACACGCAAAAGATTAATTCAATTATCTTTTTTTTTTCTCTGTGTATTTGAATACTCATCTCATCATGCATATTAGCTATTCTCATTAGGCTGTCCGGAAAGTTCTAGCCGATTTTCATGCAGCAACTCTATTGATTAAGCGAAATGAACTTTTAGGACAACCTAATACTTGTGTTTGCAAATCACTCAAATCCTATATCCTTTGAAATTTTATCATCATCAATTTAGGAAAAATATATTCATAAACACCGGTCACAATATTTTTTTTTTTTTGTATTTTGTATGAAATTGTAATTCATACTCATCCTCAATCATCATCATAATCATTGACATAAAAGATGGGAAGCTTAATTCAAAGCAAAATTCAATTTTCAAACAAATTCGCTCTGCTTTTGAAATGAAAAGAAAAAAAATTCAATTTAATTTTGTAATTCTTTGTAATTGTATCGTTTAAAAAAGGTTTATTACAGGTAAAACTACTGCTATACGCTTCAAACGCTTTAAATATTAGGCTGTCCGAAAAGTTCATTTCGGTTAATCAATAGAGTTGCCCATAAAAATCGGCCAGAACTTTTCGGACAAGCTAATAATAATTTCAATGCCTTTCAAACAACAAGCAAACAAAGATTTACTTTCCAAGAAATAATATTTTTTAAAAATTGTTTCTTCCGATCATCAAACATTTTTCATACATAATTTCATACACATATAATTCTTGTCATGGTTTAAAAACAAAAGAAAATTAAAATTTAAGAACGAAAAAACACGGCAAAAAAAACAATCCAAAATCATTTCCACATCAATCAAACATCATTCATTCATTTATTTATTTCTAATTTTCAAAAATTGAATGACTTACCGTTTCAGATTATATAAGACATATAAACATATGATAATAACTATTGTAAATATTAACAATTATTGTATAGTTCCGTTTTTCAAATAGTTTTTTCTTTATCATAGAAAAAAAATACACTAATGATTACAATTATTTGTTTAAGGAATTTTCCATTAATCATCGAATGGATACGTATTTTCAAAATGAAAAATCAAAATCATTGAAGATGCATGAATTTTGGATGTTTGAGATGGTTTTTCAATGAGAAATTTCACCCATAAATCCTTTAGAAATCGCGATAATCCTTGGTTTACATTCTTGGTCCTTGATCGACCTCATGTCTCCGGTATTTGACTGTAGGGATTCGATGGGGATCAATTGATTGATCAAATCACTGATTGATCAAATCATTGATTGATTATTAAATTTCAAATCTTTGAAAAATTTTCAAAATCTTCAAAATATTCAAATTCAAATATTTTTCCCGTTTTTCAAAGTAATTATAACACTTAATCATTGATAAATTAATCAAATTTTCAATTCAAATTCATATTTCAAATTCAAATTTGAATTTTAATCTTTCTTGAGTCTTTCAATGTCCATACTATACTATGTACTAATACTATTAATACTTTGAATAATGATAATCATCTAGGAAGAAACATCGGAACAACTACAAATATTTCACTAAGCCTATGCAAAAAACAAAAACAAAACGAGAAAGGCGTCAAAATTAAATCTGCAAAAATCTTTCCATGTAAATATTGTCTGATGTTGTTGTTTTTCTTAAAGCTTAATCGCCATGTTTGATTGTCCATCTTTTGTGATTGTTGGTAAGTTAGGATAATAATAATAATAATAATGTTTGATTATTATATGATTTAAAATGATTTAAATGATGATTCGAATGATGATGATGATGAACATGATAATCGACATGATGTACAGACACAACACAAAAATAAGATCAAAGAAAACAAATGAACAAACATTTGAAAATTTTGAGCCAAAATCGTACGCCTTTACTTTGAAATAAATTAGATTGAAAGATTGAATTAGGCACCTTTTCATTCACCTGTTGCTTGCAAAATCCATCCATTCATTTATTCATTTTGAAATATTCAATTGAATTAAATCACTCATAGAAATAATTCAAATAACAATTTTGTATTGTTATCTATCAGTGTCTTTTGTTATCAGTGTTAATACTGTTATTATTATTATTATTATTTAAATCAAAACTTTTGAATAATTTTAATCTTTGATTATTTTTTTTTCTTCGATAAATTCAATATTAATATCTGATTCAATATATTTTTTCGAGTCTTTTGTATATGAAATAATCTAAATAATTACATAATCAATATATTTTTTCCATTTCTTTCTTTTCTTTTTCCCAAAAATTGATTCAAACAAGTAAATGTTTCAATTCAATAATAACCATATGTATTGGGCAAGAAATGTAAATCTTTAGATCGACTTCAGACTCGAAGACTTTGTAAATCTTCCATTGTGACTATGGATTGGAAGGAAAGCTTCAGACTTGTACCGAAGTGAATCAAAATTAAATCCCAAACTAGATTAGAAATATCAAAATTGATAAGATTTGTGGTCGAAAGAAAAAAAATCAGATTAATTGGATCAAACAAAATGAAATTTTGTTTGATATGAAATTGAAAATTTTTGTAATTCTTCATTATTATTAATCAATCAATATATATTCAATTCAATCGAATTGAATGGAATAGCGAAAAAAAAAATCTATAGACTTAAAAATGATGATCGATTGATCGATCGATCGATCAATTTGATCCAATTTCAAGCTATCGCTATTAATGATCTAATTATTGTTATTTTTTTAATTTAAAACAAATTCCAATCATTCAAAAGTGATTGATTGAATTTTTCGTTGTTGTGGCTGTTGATGGTAGATCTTCTTCAATTGAAATGTATTGGATTGTATCATCATCGTTGTTGTTGGATTTATTGTTGAATCTGTTGCACAACACACCTAAATATACAGCATACACGAAATACATTTCAAGGTAAATTTTCGATTATTTTTAAATCACTTTTTCGTCCAAAATTGAATCGAAAATTTCTTCTTTTTTCGAAAAAAACAAATTAAATCCAATTTAACGAGTTGGCGATTGATGAATACACACGTGCCAAATACACGTCTTCAACTTGAAAAATAAAACAAGATCAATCAATTGATTCATTGTTTTCAATTGGTCCACCATTACATTTTGATTTCGATTTTCGATTTCGTTTGTTTGTTTTTCTAAATTGAATTTCGTTTATCTTTTATTGAAGTTTTTAAATTATCCAAAATTGAACGATTGAATGGATGATTTGAATGAATGAATGAGTGATGATAATGACTGCTGTAATAATCATTCTTAATCCTTGAATATTACTATTAGGTTGTCCGAAAAGTTCTTTACGCTTAATCAATCAAGAGTTGCCGCATGAAAATTGGCCAAAACTTTTCGGACAGCTTAATATTTGTATTTTTCATCAATTTTCTCAAACTGTCCATGACATTCATTTTTTAAAATTTGATTACAAATTTCGAATGTGGAAAAATTTCATTTATTTATTTTGGTTCATCTTCATTTTTCAACAGCAAAATAAAACTATTTCATCCTACATTATGATGATAATTCATATGTAACACAACGATAAATGGATGATTGAATGAATGAATGAATGATCAATGTGAACGTACAAATTTCGAAAAAAAATCATTTCAACAAAACAAAATGGATGAACAACGAAAATCAACGATTGATATTCACCATTCATTCATCTATTCAGTCAATTCATATTTGAAATAAATTGGGTAATCATATCTGTTGAACGTGTTTAAGCATTTAAAATGTATTATTATCATTATTATTTGATGAAAAATTTGAATCAAACATTTTAGATTATTATTTGAATCAAAATTTCTTGAACTTTCAATTCAAAAATTATGTGAAAATTTTCATAATTTTTCCATATTTTCTTCTTTGAATATGAAAATTTCGAAAAATTTGAATTCAAAATCATTTTATTTCATTTCATAATAATAATAATAACAATCATACAAAAGCTATGAGGAAAAAATGATTCATCATTGATCAATCGATGGATTGATTGATTGATTGATTGATGCAATACCGATATATTGAAAATTTGCATTTTTAAAGCAAAACATACAGAAATGACACAATCATCGCCATTGAATTTGTGAAATAAAAGAAAAAAAAATTTGTAAATATCTCGTATATTTGGGAGAAAAAATTCAAAGAAACGTCATTTTGAATTGATCCATGCCAATGAATGATCCAATATAAGCCAAATAACAAACAAACAAACGACAAATCACAAGCAAGATTCAAGCAAATCATATTGATCAAACATACACATAGAAATTATTGGATTTGGTGGTCAATTTTGTTGTGTATATGGTCATTTTGCTTTGATTATTTGAATGTTATCTTAAAGAAAGACTTTCCTTTCTCCGTGTTTTCATATCAAGATAAGATTTTTTTCTTAAATTTTTGAATGAAAAATTTTCAAATTTTCTTATATTTCTCCTTGAAATTTCCATACACATATATGAAAAATAAGCCATTGTATTTTTCAATGTTTTGGTGATCGAACATTGAAACATTAATGTTTGATTTTATAAATGGCTGCAATAACAATGAATCGAACAACAATGAATTTTCTTTGGAAAAAAAATACAAAAATCAAGTTCAAAGTTGAAACCTTTTTTTTCCAATGAAATTTTTACATTTTCATTATGATTGTTGAGTTTTATTAAGCCATAACTTATGAATCAAATAATCGGAGAAAATTTTGAATCCATTCCTATTTGAAAATATGGAAATCGATGGGAAAATTGAGCGAAAATGATGTGAAATTTCTGTGTAACATTGGTTGGAAATTATTGGTTGAAAATGATAATTCAAAAATCATAAAAAATGGTTATTGTTTGATTTTTAAAATTAGAAAATCTAATGATTAAATGATTCAATGAATCTCTTGGTATGTACAGTAGCTAAATTTGATAATTTCTAATCATCCAAATCGAATCTAAATAGCGAAAATAGCATTAAACATTATAATTTGATTGTATAGATTATAATCATCATAATGATAATGATTTTGATTCTTCATTTAATATCTTTATCTAGTTATCATCATTATTATAATCATTCATATTTTTTAAATTTTATGCCATAATGTATGATTTTAATGTAGAATTTTCATTTTTTTTATCCATTCATGTTTAATTTCGATTAATTGTGTGCGCATTATTATTATTTTCATATTGTTGATATCCATTTATCCCATATATTGTCCTTGACTTTTGATCAAATCAAAGCCAATAATTATTATAATTATTAGTGTCGTCAAATGAGAAAATTATTTGAATTTTTTGATAATTTTAGAAATGAATCAAAATTATGATTGGTTACTATTATTAGGGTCTATAGTTTTATCAATGTCTATATAATGTCTATTGAATGGTCATGATCATCAATAATTTTCATTTTTATTTCGTTGATAAATGAATGTCTGAAAGTTAACCAACCATTGCTTATAATACAATAGCAGCTTCGAAAAGGGTTTATTGAAGTTGAAGGCTTGTTTTTTGTTCAATCATTTTCTTCGAAATTATATCATTGATTGATTTTTTTCATATAAATCCATTGATTTTTTTCATTCAATTGTCATCGTCAACCCTACACGCACATTGATTTAGAATTCATAAATTATCGATTCACTAATGCGACACTAAAAATAGATTTTGATTTATAATAATAATTAATAATTGGATTCATTATTATTAAACAACAAGATCAAAAAAATCAACGATCAAAATATTCCGATTAATAATCGATTGAATTATTATTATTATTTTGTGTATTGAACCGATTGAATTTCAATCTAATTCAATTTGATTCAATTTGATTCAATTTCGTTTTGTATTTCCATTTTCCATTCGATTTGATTGATTATTGGCCATAATAAAATGGCCGCAGCAGCCACAGCAGCAGCAACAAAAATCGAAATTAATTAATTTCATTTTCGTTCAATTTTCATTTCTTTTTTTCGAAAATAATTAAAACAATTTTTTTTTCATTATCGTCCATGTCTAACATAATCATCGTCATCATAATAATCATTGTTATATTGAAACAATTATCAATCATAAATCGATAATTTATTTTTTCAGTTTTTTCATTAATCAATCTTATTATATTTTTGCATTGTTTTCCGGTCGATGGTTAATTAATTCAAGGAAAAAAAAATTGAACTTTTTAAGACAAAAGACAATTTTATTTTTTCGTTATCTTTCATTTGATTGATGATTGTCTTCAAAGCCAAACATTCAATAGAAAATCAATGTTTCAAAAAATTCAAAAAAATTTCAGTGGTTTCAATTGATTGAAATATTTTTTATTTTTCAGAAAAATTTCCAGACTATCCCCTCTGAAAATTTTTGAAAAAATCGAAAAAATCTAAGGCTATAGTACGTGGAAATTTTTGAAAAAATCGAAAAAATCTAAGGCTATCCATCGACAAAATTTTTCAAAAAATCGAAAAAATCTAAGGCTATAGTACGTGGAAATTTTTGAAAAAATCGAAAAAATCTAAGGGTATACATCGACAAAATTTTTCAAAAATTCGAAAAAATCTAAGGCTATAGTACGTAGAAATTTTTGAAAATTCCGAAAAAATCTAAGGCTATCCATCGTCAAAATTTTTGAAAAAATCGAAAAAATCTAAGGCTATAGTACGTGGAAATTTTTGAAAATTCCGAAAAAATCTAAGGCTATCCATCGACAAAATTTTTCAAAAAATCGAAAAAATCTAAGGCTATAGTACGTAGAAATTTTTGAAAATTCCGAAAAAATCTAAGGCTATCCATCGTCAAAATTTTTCAAAAAATCGAAAAAATCTAAGGCTATAGTACGTGGAAATTTTTGAAAATTCCGAAAAAATCTAAGGCTATTCATCGTCAAAATTTTTGAAAAAATCGAAAAAATCTAAGGCTATCCATCGACAAAATTTTTCAAAAAATCGAAAAAATCTAAGGCTATAGTACGTGGAATTTTTGAAAATTCCGAAAAAATCTAAGGCTATCCATCGACAAAATTTTTGAAAAAATCGAAAAAATCTAAGGCTATAGTACGTAGAAATTTTTGAAAATTCCGAAAAAATCTAAGGCTATTCATCGTCAAAATTTTTGAAAAAATCGAAAAAATCTAAGGCTATCCATCGACAAAATTTTTCAAAAATTTGAAAAAATCTAAGGCTATCCATCGTCAAAATTTTTGAAAAAATCGAAAAAATCTAAGGCTATCCATCGACAAAATTTTTCAAAAAATCGAAAAAATCTAAGGCTATAGTACGTGGAAATTTTTGAAAATTCCGAAAAAATCTAAGGCTATCCATCGTCAAAATTTTTCAAAAAATCGAAAAAATCTACGGCAATAGTACGTGGAAATTTTTGAAAATTCCGAAAAATCTAAGGCTATCCATCGTCAAAATTTTTGAAAAAATCGAAAAAATCTAAGGCTATCCATCGACAAAATTTTTGAAAAAATCGAAAAAATCTAAGGCTATCCATCGTCAAAATTTTTGAAAAAATCGAAAAAATCTAAGGGTATACATCAACAAAATTTTTCAAAAATTCGAAAAAATCTAAGGCTATCCATCGGCAAAATTTTTGAAAAAATCGAAAAAATCTAAGGCTATAGTACGTGGAAATTTTTGAAAATTCCGAAAAAATCTAAGGCTATCCATCGACAAAATTTTTCAAAAAATCGAAAAAATCTAAGGCTATAGTACGTGGAAATTTTTGAAAATTCCGAAAAATCTAAGGCTATCCATCGTCAAAATTTTTGAAAAAATCGAAAAAATCTAAGGCTATCCATCGACAAAATTTTTGAAAAAATCGAAAAAATCTAAGGCTATAGTCTGTGCAAAATATTTGCGGAATTTTTTGAAATTTTTTTTATCATTTCATTCATTTGTTAATTCATTCATTCCATTCTAGCAAAAACAAATAAAATTTTTTGTGTTTAATCCTTTCCTATTCATTAATTAATTCATTCATTCCGTAAAATTGTTTTGAATAATATAAAATAATAATTTATTTGGTTATTTATTGTGTTGTATTTTTCTTCATACTAAACATCCATTATATTCATTCCATATAAACACTGCTAGACGCTAGGGAAAACAACACACACAGTGTAGTAAAATGGCCTATTGCATGATTTATTTTTTCAAATTCATTTCATCCCATTTCTTTTTTATTATTATTTCAATTTAAATTTTTCAAAAAAAAAGAAAAACTTTATGGATTTTAATCGTATAAAGCATGTGATAATAATAATAAAGTGATGAAATGGAATAAAATGAAATGAAATGAAATGAAACGGTCAACAATGATAATTCATGGAACATTATTTTTCATGCAAATGAAAGGGGAAAGGGGAGAAAAAATCAATTTTTACACCAATATTTTCGCTTGAATTTTGGCTTGAATTTTCCCCAAAAAACAATTCATATTGAACTCCATTTTACATTTGAGAATTAATCCGTAAGACGAAATGAAACAATTTCTTGAAATGATTCGAGACTTTCTGCAAAATAAATCATTCATTCATCCAAATGTTCTGATTGATTGAAAATGATTTATTTTTTTTCATTTTTTGATGATTTTATGGACACATAAGAAAATAAAATAAAATAAAACAATCATCTTGGCTGAATGAATGAATAGACGTTGATAAGTGAATGTAAATTGAAGTAATAAATGAGCTAAATAAATAAATAATAAATGTTAAACACCTGTGACCACGTACGTATTATTATAATTTTCTTTATGCTTAAATCATCATCGATGATAATAAATCAAAATCGATTTGATGGCATTAAAGCGTATACGCGTATGATGAACATAAATCAACAATAAATGAAGTTCAAATGAAATTGAAAATTTTCCAATGTATTTCACTGGGTCTGTAAATTATTATAATGAATTTAATCTTCTAAATGTGTATCGAGTATTATTGATCAGTGATATGTGCATTGATTATTACCATTATCATTATTATCATTATTTTAATGATGTACTATTCAGCATAATAATTCGTTGTTGTCTGGCGGTGTCATAGCTGGCTGATGATTACATCGTTCAATCATTCATAGTATTATTGTTTGTTTGAAAATGTAAGATTATAATACATATTATAATAATTTGACCCAATAGAAAAATTATTGATAATATTTTGGATAAAAAAAATGAAAAATAATTGTTTTAAAATGTTTTTCAAATTTTTCCCACATACACGTATTCGCGTATTCGTGTACACACGAAAACTATGAGACACGAGACATTGAAAATGTTATCGTTTGCCAATTTAATACGATCGATTCGTTGTTGATGATTCGATGACCTAATAACCATGTAAATTCTAGTAAAATATAATCCATGTTAATATGATTATTATTATTTGAAACAATGGAGATATTTAAATGTAATGAGGTGTAATGATATTTAAAATATGAATTCTCAAAAATTAATTTATTCAAATGAGAGATGAAAGTAAGGGGAAAAAAATATGAAAAATGAAAACTTTTACAATTGTAAATAAATGTTATAAATAATGACTGATGAATGTCACTGTCTAATCGATTGTATTTTGTATATGCAAATGTTTGTCGAATGTAATATAAATATTCATCATCGTATGATCAATTATCATCATTATCAATGTTAATACCATGATTTATATGGCCATCCAAATGACTGTTTCTTTTCATTGTTGGCTCAGATATTTCATTTAATGTTTCATCTGATGATATTTGTATGATTAAATCATAACTATTATCATTATTACTATAAATTGTTGATGTTGATGTATCATCTGATTTTTGTTGTTGTTGTTGTTGTTGTCGTTGTTTTTGTTTTAATAAATAATTTTCATAATTTTGTGTCCATTTATCAGTTGGTATTAAAAGCAATTTTAAACGTTGTCTCATTGAAATTGGTAATTTTGAATTACTTTTTGATGAAGATCGATTATTGTTGGTGGTGGAGAACGTTTTCAAAAATTCACCGAATCCAATTATTGGTATTGCCAATATTGATGCTAATGCAAATGACCAACCAATATATATTGCCCATTCTGGATATCGATATTGGCCATAGAATAATTCTTTAGCTGAAAATAATTGTTGTGATAATATCCAAAGCATAACGAATGGTGCAATCAACGTTATCATTATGACTAAATGTGATTGCAATATTATGTTTGGTTTCCATTTGGTCATTTGTTCTAGATTGATGAAAAATCTATCGATTCCTAGTAGAATTCATGAATAAATAAATAAATACAGTAGTAATATTAATGGAAAAATAATTATTTTTGAGCATCATCATAAAAATAGAAACATCAATATTCAAATTACCATAAATATAAGTAACGATAAATATTTCCAATAAACCAATTATCAAACATGGAACACCAATCGAATATTCATCCATAATCGTAAATATATAAATGCCAGCATTTGTACATAAGGGTATACCGAACAAGAACCAAAGAACGGATGATATGATAACAATTAATGGTTTATTTACTTTGATATTTTTCGATCGCTTTTGAGATGAATGAAATTTTCAAAATAAAATTAGTTTTCAACTTTTAATTAATTTATTCAAACAAAGGGTTTAATGCTGAAATAATGATCATTTGTTCACAAAGAACAAATTTGATCAAATTTGAATTCTCTGAATTCAGAGAATTCAATACTCTTATGAATTGAGCAGTGGAATTATGTTTTTTTGGTATGGGGTAATGTTTAAATTGAATTTTTGTTTTTAAAAAGTTTTAGGGGGTCAAAAAAATAAAAATTGAATACTCACAACAGTATCGAATATGAACGTAATGACCGTTTCGACCATTGCAAATTGTGAATCGATACCGAGCAGAAATAACATTGTGAAAAATAATAGCGACCAAATGATCGATATGGGCATACGAGATAAACCTTCGGGTATAACAATGAATGCTAATCCTAAGGAAATTTTTAAGGGTGAAAATTAAATTTAATTAAACGAAAATAAGCAAATTAATTAGGCAGAAATGAAATGGCAAATTAGACCATGAAATTGGAATGATCTCATTAGCCAGAAACAACTACAAACTTACCAGCACCATCTTGTACAATTTGTTCGATCGGTTTATTCAATTCATATGCCATATAACCGATCATTGCAAATACGACTGAACCACAAAATATTGATGTCAGAAAATCACCAATACCAACTAATAATGCATGTTTAGTCTGTTTGGAATTTTCATTTTCAAAAATAAAACAAAACAAATAGATTTGAATTAAAAAAAAGCAAAGGCAAAAATAAAAAATATATGAGGCTGTCCGAAAAGTTCATTACGCTTAATTAGGGAGAATTGCTCATGAAAATCAGCCAGAACTTTTCGGACAAACAAAAATAAATAAATTGCAAAAAGCTCGAAAAAATTTTTTTGAACATTAATTTTAACTTGAAAAATGGTGCACAGCCATTTATTGTGTTGTCTACTACTAATAAAATAAATTAACATCTTAGCAAATAAACTGATCGTTACACACACAAACACACACACACAGACATAAATTATTTAGTTATACTGAGAAGAACTGGGCGAAAAAATATTCTTGAACTGAAATAAAACAAATATAATAGAATTATTAATTCTCTTCGGATTCTTTGAAACATATATAAATTAAGACTACAATTTAATTCTACAGAAAATTACTTGTAATTTGTAATTGGTAATCATTATTATTATTATAATTCTAAGGCTAATTGGAAATTTTTTATTCGATTAGGTTGTCCGATAAGTTCATTCCGCTTTATCGATAGAGTTGCTCATGAAAATCGGCTTAAACTTTACGGACAACCTAATAGATTAATTCAAGAACTTGGCCGTTGCTACAGCTGCAAAATGATCGCTGAAATTTGAATCATTTTTCTTCATTTTCTCATAATTATGATAATTTAGAAAAAAACAAATTACTTACCACCGGGTTGTTGAAACGATTATATGATGCATAGGTTATCATACCGCCACCACCTTTGAAATGAAAATGGTCATAGTTAACAATGATAATTATGAAAATTTCGTTCTAATTTTCACTTACCAATACCAAAACTATAGAATACTTGAACGGCAGCATCACGCCAAACATCAACATGATAAATACGACTCCATGATGGTCGTAGATAATAATATAAACCATCAAATGAACCGGGTAATGTAACGCCACGTATTAATAATATTGTTAATATGATATATGGAAACGTGGCCGTAAAGTAGACAACTTTACCAGATGATTGTATACCTTTGATCAGGGCTAACGCAACAATAAACCATGATATTAGCAGTGTAACGACGATTTTCCAATTCATCATTGTTAAATGATCAATTCCATCAGATTTTATTAGAACATAATTACTGTAATAATGATGATAATTATAATAATAATTATAAATATTTTAATTTTGATCAATTCATTTCCCTAAAAAAATACAAAACTTACTTGAAATATTCTTCAGTTGAAGATATGGAATGATTAGCGAAATTATTTGTATAATTATCAAAAATACTATGATTATAATTATTGTAATGATTATTATTGTTCAATATGGAAAAACAATCTAATGGTTTAACGAAAATTAATTGATGATACGGAAATTTCAAATAAGTTATAATCTTAGTGATTCTACTTAATAATTCTCAATTATTAAACACTTATTAAAAACTTACTTTCCGTATTAAAATAATTGGTACATTGTTGCCATTTTTGTCCAAAAAATGATTCAACAAAATAAAATAATGTCCATGCAATAATAATGTTGTAATAAATTGCAACAATTGCCGATGATATTATCGATGCTAGCCCGACACCACGAAATAATGGTGATAAATTTGCCCATAATTGTCCAGGTCCCATAGCGGAATATTGTCCCAATACCAATTCGATTAAAAATAGCGGTAAACCAATAACGATACAACAAATTAAGTATGGTAATAAAAATGCACCTTTAAATTAATATATTAAATGAATTAATTGACAATCGTTGATAAATAATGAAAATTTGTTGCTTACCACCGCCATTTTTATAACATAAATACGGAAATCGCCAGCACTATTAAATTAGGATTAAATTAAAGGAATTAGAAAGAATTGAATTGCCTAAAGGTCTAAGGAATTCTTAAAGAATCTCTTTTGCACTCAAACAACTGATCCCGATTTCGGGAATTTCATCAGATTAACTCTGAATCTCTCTAATGAGTTTCGAAGAGAAATTATCAGAATAGATACATACATTGCCTAAACCGACAGCATTACCAAGACATGCGAGTAAAAATTCTAGCTGTCCACCCCATTGATCACGTTGTTCTTGCTGCTGCTGTTGCTGCTGTTGAGGCGATGACTGATGATTATTGATTATTTGCTTGTCAAATTTTGATACATCACTCATCGATGTTGATGTGGATGATGATTCTGATGCTGATGAGGATGATTTGTCTTGTAATTTTGAATCGTCAACATTCAAGGAATCTTTATCATTATCATTGGTTTTGTTCGTCATTTTATCAACTTTTTGACCAAAAAAAAAAAAATTAAAAACGAAAATAACCGAAAAAAACAGGTGAATCAAAATAAAATGACGAGTGAAATCACGAAAAAAGTTAATTAATTCTAATCTAAGATCATGGGGCAATATTTAGGTTTGCTGGCCAAAAATCTCGATATTAATTATGATCAATTAAAATTAATTAATTAAAAAATTAAAACAATATCGATATATGTTGTGATTTATATTCGACTGAACAATACACTGAACAAATCATGGATGAATGATTTGATTTTTTTGCTGGCAAAGAAACTCACAAATTTAATTGTAAATCGCAAATCATAAATAATCATAGCCACAACAATTCAATGTTGGTTGGTCGGTTGCTACTTTGTCATTTGTCAATATTCATATGTCATTTGTCGATATTCATTCGACTTACATTGACAAATGTGATCGTTGATCATTGAATCAGGCTGCTTTCGACTACTGCTGCTGCTGCTGCTTATGATTTACTAATGATTATTGCTTTGATCTTATTAATATCATTATTATAACCATTATCATTATTATATTTTGTTAAATTTTCCCTTTAATTTTTATATTTTTTTTCTTGAAATAAATTTCAAATCGCATAAATCGCGTATACATAGAAACACAATGCACATTCAAACACACAAAGACACCAACAAAGGCATAAATTTTGAACGTTGAAACACCGTTTGACCATGAATGTTTTTTTTTCAATGGTATAAAACACATAGATTATGGTTTATTATATGTCTTGTATTACTTGAAACATTGGTATATGTTTTTTGGTTGGTAGAAAAAACGATTTATTTGATTTGATCAAAGTTAATTTAACAAAATAATAATTATTTTGAATTTCTTCAATAAATTGACAT
Organism: Psoroptes ovis; assembly: GCA_002943765.1. Lineage (NCBI taxonomy): Eukaryota > Metazoa > Arthropoda > Arachnida > Sarcoptiformes > Psoroptidae > Psoroptes > Psoroptes ovis. The sequence goes on along the minus strand of PQWQ01000003.1, from coordinate 3,846,606 downwards.
ATGAAACATCGAATCAAATTGAAATTGAATTTGAAACTGATTCAATCAATCAATCAATCAATCAATCAAAACTAATTAATTGGAAATCATTTAACCAATAAAAACCAATCGAATCGATTGATTTCAATATTAACATTGAATTGAAAATTTTCGTTTCTGGGGAAAGAGAAATTTTTATATGAGAAAATGAATGAATAACAAATCTGAAATTTAATCCAGGTGTATTTGTACATTTGTATTCATCGAATAACAACAACAACAACCAACAACAACCACCACCAACCACCAACGTTGGAATCAATCGTTTTTATTCGTTTGATTTTAGGATTTCATTTTCCCATGTTTTTAGGGTGAAATTTATTCAGCTTTTTTTTCCATTTTCATGCAAATTAATTAATTAATTGATTTCATTCATTTTATTGGTTTAATTAAATATGAAAATACATAGATTTATTTGATTAAAAACAATTTAAAAAATAACGATATATGAGAGATTAATGACAGATAGTTATCATTGCCAAATAATGCCTATATTTCCATTGAAATATTAGGTTGTCCGAAAAGTTCATTCTGCTTAATCGAATAGAGTCGGTCATGAAAATTGGCCAAAACTTTTCGGACAACCTGAATATATTCCATTACGATTCCATGATTATTATGATTACGATGTTTGTAGTTTTAATTTTTCGTTAGTAATTTTTTGCATCAAAAATTTTTGTGCTTTACCCGTCGCTGTCATTGGAAATGAATCAACAAATAGAATATATCTCGGTACTTTGAAATATGTCAGCTATTTTTGGAGAATTTGGCAATGGAATTTCGATGAAATTTTCATATATTTTCAATGGAAAAAATATGAATAAATTTAAATTTGTTAATATTTGTTGGAAATTTTTGAAGAATTTCACTGGAATTTACTTAAAAATGCACTCACTTTTTCTTGACAAAATGTTCGTATTTCATTTTCGGTCGGTTTTTGATCAATATCATCATGTAGTTTGATCCATGCACATATTTCTTCGCCTTTACGTTTATCTGGTACACCAATAACCTACGATATTTGGAAAATGGGAGATATTTTTAGATAAAACAAGAATAAAATCAAGGAAGAATATTTTCTTCGAAAATTTTGCTTTGATTTTCTTTTAAAAATTTGAATTGTAAATTTTGTATTTTTCAGTCTATTATCTTGAATTTAGATAAAATGTCAAAGATTTTGAATTTTTTCTAACAAAATGCATGCATTTTCAAATAATATTTACATTAACAATGTCTACAGCTGGATGTGTATAAAGTATCTCTTCGATTTCACGTGGATAAACATTTTCACCGCCAACAATAATCAATTCTTTTGTACGACCAATAATTCTCACCATTCCTTTTTCATTCATAACGGCTAAATCTCTGATAAGAATTTTTGTATTTTTTGGTTAGTTCAATGATACTCATAGTTGAATGAAGCACCAAAAACATACCCAGAATTATACCAACCACCTTCATCGATTGCTTCTTTAGTTTTTTCCGGATCACGCCAATAACCAAGCATAACAACATGACCACGACAATGTAGCTCACCAGTTTCACCGATTTTCACCACGGATTTTGTTTTAGGATCAATTAATTTAACTTCAACAAAATCCAACGGTGAACCAACAGTTTCGACTGATTCTTCGATAGTTGATTCTGACGAGAATACTGTTGAACATGGTGATGTTTCTGTTGAACCATATGCTACACATACTTTACAATCTGGTGCATATTTCATAAATTGATAAGCTAACTCAATTGGCATAGCAGCACCGCCTGAATACAATCGTTTCATTGTTGGTAGCTGAACTTCATGATGACGAACATAATTTATTAGATCAATGACTAATGTTGGTGTAGCCATTAAATGTGTTGCACCATATTTATTAATAACTTCAACTAATTGTTCAACATTATATTTTAAACATGGTACCAGAACTTGTGAACATTCTTTTGAGATCGGTATAAGAGCACCAAGTACACCAGCAAATGAATGAAAAAACGGTAATGGTACACAATACTTGGAATTAGGATTATCAATCGCTTTGGTTGCAGATAATAATGCATTATTAATGATGTTGAAATGTGATAAACATGCACCTTTTGGACGGCCAGTTGTACCAGATGTAAACATTATGATAGCTGGATCATCCGGTAATACTGAATCAAGTATTGATCGATCTAATTCATTACCATTATTATTTGATTGTTTTAATTTTTTCAATTCAAATAAACGTATTTTATTTCGTAAATGTTCAGGTAAATCATTCGAATTGAAAGCATCACCATCAATACTGATAATATTTTCTAATAATAATGGTAAATTCTATTAATGAGAGAATTAAAAAAAAAAAAAAAAAAATTCATTGGTTTCATTTATTAATGGTGGGCAAATGATCGCAATATCTACAAATCAATCGATGACTTACATTATCTTCCGATTTTTTCTCCAATGTTTTCATAGCAATCGTTGAAAAGCGATTCACGATTTGTTGCCGTGAATTAGGACCAGGCAAAAATAATGATTTCATTTCACCTTTACGCATGGCATAATCTAATTCATAAGATTGATAATATGGATTCACTGTACATAATATGGCACCGATACGTAAACAAGCATATTGTACTACAATCTATTCAGATATCTTTTTTTTCAATTCAACTATTCAACATTGAAAACAGCTACATACCCAATCATAAATATTACAGCTCCAAATCCCAACAACATCACCATGTTGAATATTTAAATTTTCATACATTGATTTTGATAATTGAAGAACATCTTCATAAAATTCCGTAAATGTTTTTTGAATATTTTCATGATGAAAAACAATTACCGGTTTACCGCTTTCTATTTTTTGAAAAAAAAAAAAAATAATTTTCAGAATCAAAAATTCCTTTAAAACTATAGTCCATCAACATTACCATATTTCACACGTTCATCAAGCCGTTGTCCTATGGTTTCATAAATTAAATGATTTAAACTTCGACCATATGCATATGAATACGGTACACCGACAAAAGGTCTACATTTTTTTGAAATTTATAAAAAAATCAAAAGTAAATTCATTAATCAAAAGTAATATTGTCACGTTGAACAAAAGGTACATTTGTACTCTCTATGCGCACACGTTGTTGCATAGCAAATTTTCAATTTTTTTATGCGACAATTCACATCGCCAACATCCATCAATTTGCGCATGAAAATTTTTTCAAATTTTTGCCAATTATTTGAATTTAATTTTCAAATTTAGTAGATTATTTTTCCGCCTAAAATATTCAGATAATAATCGCAATATTAGACAATTCAATACTTACGGTACAAATTGATTAGTAAATGTACTACTATATGATGATAATGAACACCGGTTCGTTTCATTTAATGTAGAATTTTTTTGAATTAATTTGTTAAAATTTTTAGTTGAAATATGATTAAACCGTGTAAGATATTTGTACATTTTTTCAGGCTCGAATAAATGTGAGATGATTATGAATATTTTTCAAAATTTAAAACAAAAAAAAAAAAAAATTAAGAAACAAATAAATAATACTATTTTTTGGTTATCTGATATTATTCTGAAATACTACTCGATTCAACAGAAGCAAACAAAAATCGTAAGCCTCAAATGTGTTTTGAATCTTTGTTAAATGTATGAGCAAACAAAAACAAAAACAAAAATAAATAAATAAATAAATAAAAATGAAAATGTGGATTAAATTGTGTTACAGAAAGCAACGACATGCATATGCATACACGCACACACACACATATAAACACATTGAATTTATGTTTATTTCAATTTTCATTATTAGTAAATGAATAAACTAGACACTTTTTTTTTACCATCAGTAAACATCTTGCTGTCTGATTGATGTCGTCATCATCAACAATCAAACATTAACCATCATCAACAAGCATCGTCATCATCATCATCATCATCATCACCTCAACCATGCAGGAAATCATGTTTAATGGCATTCAACGTAGTAGCATTCAATTGTGATTTGAAAATAATAATATTCAATTCAATTATTAAATTTGAATGTGTTGTTGTGTGTACAAGCTTTTTTTCTGAAAGAATGGCCATGATTAGTATTTTCAATTATTTCAATTTCAATTAATATTATTGTTTGCAATACTTGAAATAATTGAACTTTTCCATCCATTCATTCATTCATATGAATTTTCCACTAAAAATATCCCCGTTGTTGTTATTGTTATTGATTATTAAGCATTGAAATAAATTGAAAATAAATTGAACAATAAATCATGACAACATTGGAAAAATGATGAAAATAATGATGATGATGATGATCAAATGTAAATATTCATTAATTGAATAATTAATGTTGAAATATTGATTATAATAATAATTCATAATGAATGTATTTATTCATTTATTGATTTATTCAATCGATTAATCCTAAAATATCAATTTTCAATGTTTTACTTATAATCAATATTCATTGATGATCACTGATCAATTGATAAATAATGAACAATCAATGATTTTGAATATTATTTGAATGAATTATGATTTGGGAATTTGTTGAATCAACACATTTTCGTTTGATAATCGACTGTGATAAAATTAAATTCATTGATCTAATTTGATTTGAAATTTCATTTGAATTGAATTGAAATGCATTTAATCGCATGAGAAAATCAAATTTTTTGTACAATTTTTTCAAAATCAATCAAAAGCTATTGATTTAATGATTAATGGTGAACAATAAGATATGTCAATCAGCCGAACCAACAAACCAGAAACGAGAGCAAAATGCTACTGTTTAGCAACTTCAATAGCCATGATTTGACCTTTACTACGTACCTTACTACCTTTCAAAACGAAGCAATAATTACAAATTCATAATTTTGATAAAATTTTCATTTATTTCAATTCGGAATTCAAAAAAACAAATTACGATTCAAATACAAGCGATTCAGTGTAATTTCGAGTGTTTTCTGATATTTTGTGATATCAATTTCTGTATTGAATAATATTTTGCTTTCTTCTTTGGAAAATAATAAGTACACTTGGTAATAAATGGTAGGGATATGGGAAAGAAAGATGTCTGTGCAAAATTGATCATTAATTGCTTATTTTCAATAAATATTCCAAAATATTACTTTCATCCCATGTTAATAATGTTTTATACTTGGGATTATAACTGATCATTGTTGTATTTTTAAACGGATTAATGAATACAATTTTACTTAAATTATGTTCATTATCATTTTTTAGCTCAACATTTTTATATAAATCATATGCAAATATTATCGATGTATGTAGCTGTCTAGTTGAATCAATACCATATAGAATACCACACATAATAAATGTTTCACCCAATGTTTCATAATTAATTGTTAAATTCCATATGAATTCAATATTTGTACCATTAAATTTAATGATAATTGTATTGTTAAGCTCACTGTAGATATTTGGATAAATGATCCAGGCACCATTTTCATCGATTGATATATCAATTTTATTTATTTGATTTGAATATAATAATTTTTTACCATCATTATCATTATCATTATGATCATCATCATTATTATTATTATCGTTATTATCGACATTATTATTATTTTCAACATTTTTCGAATGTTTTTGTTTTTTTATTTGAAATTTTTTGGTATTTCTATTTGATAATTTGTTATTGTGGCTGTTGCTGCTGCTGCTGCTACCGCTGCTAATACCACCACTAATCATATTAAAATTTGTCATTTCTAAATCAATATATTTATATTCATTTTTATACAAATCAAACATAATCAATTTGTACGATGATTGTTCACAATAATAAAATATTCCCGAATTAATTGCATGACTATTACCAGCGAATGGATATTTGAGTGTATAATTTTTTGTCATCATTTTATTACGAAACATTTCTTTGGTATTATATTCTTCTAGCAATCGATTATTACTTAAACGTGTCATCCAATATTTATTCACATCATCATGTTTAATTGGATTTGAATCACGCATCCAACAGCCAGTTTCATTAACATGTTCACCATAAAATACTGGTTTACCAATTTGTATTAAACGACATTCTAAAATAATTATGGTCAAATAATTATAATGACAAGAATCATTACAATCGTTAAATGCTTTCATTTAATTTCTACAATTTATTTGCAATTAATTGAGCTCGATTTGATTACAATTGATTCATGCACAAAAAAAAAGTAATCATCAAAGAAAAGAAAACCACATACCATCATTTCTTTTCGAAATATGTTGCATAATTGTATGATTAAATAATATCGAAACACCCATATTAATAATTTCAGGTCGCTGACCTTGTTTACATTGTTGTTGCTGATGCTGATGTTGTTGTCGATGAATCGATGATATATATGGATTCAATGTTTGTTGTTCATTGTTCATCGCCGTACATTTTGGACATGGAAGACATGATTGTTTAAATTCGATTGGTTTCGGTGTCTGTTTAATACAAATATATTATTTCAAAATGAAATTTATTTTTAAAAAAATTTCAAAAAATATTTAAAGATAATGTGATTATGGAACATTTTTGCTTCAGATGCTATAACATTAATATCATTATTATTATACAGGCATATAATAATATTATTATTACATACTTCACCATAAATTACGAATGATTCTTCTCGTAGTGTATCAATAGATTTTGAAAATGATTCCATATCATTATTATTATTATCGTTTATTGTTGTTTTACTATCAGTTTCTGTAGAAAAATACATATACACAAATATTGATAATAAAATATATAAATAAATAGAAAAATTCATCCATTAAATATATTTATTTTATTTTATATTATTTTGAAAAATGGACATCAAATTACATTATGTACCGAAAATCTAAATGTATTTATAAAGAACTTAGTTAAGCCCGATACTTACCATACAGTGTTATAATACCAAATGTTCGTCCAAGCTGATTACGTGCTGAACATTTATAAAGACCTAAATTATTATCTTGTACATTGGTGATGTTCAATAAATAACGTCTACTTATTACATATGATAAACGTGTTTCCAATATTTCTTCACTAATATTATAGATTTCATTATCAACAATTATTTGTCTATCACCATATATCCAATCTAAAAATGGTTCAGGATAAGCTTCAACATAACATTCTAATAGTACCCATGAACCTTTTCGAGCACCTATCATTTGTTTGTGCAGAATTATCTTAACCAATGGTGGAACTATGATCAATTTGAAGAAAAATTCAAAAATCAAAATTGTATCAATTGTGATATCAAGAGTATAGTATTCATAGGACAGGTACATCAGAAACTTTAGGGAAAAATTTCGGGAAACTTCCCGGGAATTCATCAAGGTAGGTTAAGAAGTTTCCCATTTTGGCCAAAATTAAAATTTTTTGGCGGGAAACGGCTTTTGGGATTACAAAAAGCTGAATTTTCTAGGACAAACTTACAAGTAACTAATAAATTAATTTTTTGTTGAGCAGCTGGCGGAATACCATTCGTTGCTATACATTTATATGGCCCTAAATTTTTTGGACAAATCATTATTTTTGACCCTTGAAATAATCTTGAAATTGTGTCACCCACCAAAATTATCACGATTAACTTGTGTTATATTCAATTCGTTTGATTCAATAAGATTGTCTAGTTTCATTTAAGAAAAAAAAATTATGCCACAAATGAAAATCAAATTTTTTAACAGGGATTAAAATTTTCATTCAGGGTTTTAAAAATTCAAAATTAAAACTACGAAATCGAATCTTAAAACCCCAAATCAAAACTTTGAAACCCTGTAAAATATACAAATAATGATAACATACGTGAAATTCTATTCAAATAAATTGGCTTATCATCATCACGACGCCATGTTATTTTAGGTTTCGGTTGTCCACTGGCAACACATTTCAACTGTATTGGTTTATTTTCTCTTACAGTCAATGTTTGTAACGATGGATCGATTTGATCAATGATTGGTGGAACTTTGAATCATAGTGTTGGATTGGAACATGAATATTTTATGAAAATTATACAAAATAAAAAATTCCAAACAAAATCGTAGAAATTAATACCCACTTAATAATGTATTATTATTATGATACCATGCTTGTACAGTGATACCGGGTTTGCCTGAATCATTGTTTGTTTGAACACAAATCATGGTTTGATGGAAACAAATTATTTTGAAACTTTCAAACATCAACAAAACAAAACAGAAAAAAATCGACATACCGTCTTGACCGGGTGGACCACGTTTACCCTTGGGACCTTTGCATTTTTGAGAAAAACATTGTGTGTGTTGAAAAATAATGAAAATTTAATGATTTTTTTTTTGCCTCATCAAAATAAGAATTTGATTCAAAAAATAAATTTGCCGAAGCCAAAGAATAAAATTGCATAAAACAACACAGAAACATACCTGGAGGTCCTGTATTAATAAGAATCGACGAAAACAACCGATAAAACAATATGAAAACGATGAAAATGATTGATCGAAATGCGCGATGCAAAGTAACAAATATCGACGGATGAGTTCAATGTGAAAAAATTGTGAAAATAAAGGTGAAATTAAGGTGAAACAAAGGTGGAATATGGAAAAATTTGTAATTTTCGTAAAATTTTCAAATTTATAAATGTCAAAAAATTTTTTGTTACTTACCAGGACTACCCTGCATATGCATTGAACATTGTTTTTTAGTTTTTGGAAAAACAAAACGAAAATTAATCGATTTTTTTTCCGAAGGTAATTTGTTATTTACAAGGTTTCAAACTACAAGAAATACTTACATCCAATCCTGGTTCACCTTTTGGTCCTTGTGCACCTATTTTCATTTTTGGAAATTTGTGAATTTTTCGTAGGTTCACGAGAACGAAGAATATACCAAAGAATACAAATGAGAAATTGTTTGACATTTCAAAGCCCCTTGATGCAAAGTTCTAGGAAATTCCAGGGAAAAAACATTGTACTTACCATCAGTTCCATTGCGCCCTTATGAATTGATGTTGTTATTTTGCAAATTTCAAATTATCATTTGTATTTTGCGCCAAATAATAATGATTGTGCAAACATCATCACAAATATGAATGATCAAATGATTGCCAGCGAGTATAAGTGTACCAATTTGAATTTTGTTGAGTTGATATTTGAATAAATAAAATGTGAATGCAAAATGAATATATATTAATAAATTCAAATAAATAAATGAAATGAAATGAATAAATAAACGAAATTTAAAATGAAAAAAAATGTCAAAATTAGTTTTTTTTTCATTTTCCAAAAAGCCATTGGAAACCATGGAATATATCAAATTTTTGAATTTTGAAAATATTAGATTGCCCGCAAAGTTCTAGCCGATTTTCGTTAAGCAACTCTATCGATTAAGCGGAATGAACTTTACGGACAACCTAATAGATTTTCCAATAGGAAATGATGCAAAATTTCAAATTTCAACAAAAAGTAAATAGTGAAATAATCGATTTTAAGAGTCAATCGAGCTGAGTGCTGTCTATGGTTATGGCCTGAGTAGAAGAATTTGTTCAAAAATAAATTATTTGATTTTTTCCAATTGGAAAATTTCAATTAAATTGTCAAAATTGTTTTCGAAATGTTTCACAATTCCAAGTATTTTGTTTAATGAAATTTTCACTCAGAATTTTCATTGAAAATTTTCCCAGTTGAAAATTGACAGAAAATTAATTTTGAAAATAAAAATGGTTACCACTTACCTGGCAAACCAGGTTTACCTGGTTGCCCCGAAATGCCTGGCCTTCCATCAACACCATCACGGCCAGGTGTACCTTCTAGTCCTGGTTCACCGGGCAAACCATCGACACCATCCAATCCTTGATCACCTTTATCGCCTTTGAATCCACGCGGTCCTGGTTCACCACGTAAACATGTTTTCTTCAGCGATATACAGTATTCATTCAATACTTTGAACTATTTTCCGAATTTGACAATCAAATAATAGGAAAAGATAATCAAACAAGAAAAATTACAGAAATAATACAATGGAATGCAATCAAAATACTAATAATGAAAATAATGAAATTGAAAATCATGATAATAATAAGAATAATAATAATTGACAACAATATTTCGTGCATAGAAATTCAATTGAAGTGAATTCTATTCATTTACATTTCTCACATTTCTCTTATTTTCATTCTCACATTTTCAGTAAGAAATTATTCAAGAATTCAATTCTTGAAGATTCAGAAAAAATATGAGAAAATTCAATTTCAAAAAAAAAAAAAAAAAAAAAAACAACAATAATTGAATTGCTGAATAGAAATATTAGGTTGTCCCATAAGTTCTTGCCGTTTTTTTTGATGAAAAAAAAATTTAAAAAACGGCAAGAACTTATGGGACAACCTAATTGAAAAAAAAATGAATAGAAATGCTAAATTAATGAGAATCATGAAATTCTATGAAGCATCTTTGAATCAAATATATTTTTAAAAAAATGAAAATGAATAATAATAATCATATTATTAATGATGATGATAATAATGAAGAATTCTTAAGAGAAAATTTCACACAAAAAAAAATGAAAATAAAATAAGAAATTCAATTATACAATTGTAAGGTGCGTGTATACAGTATATGCAGTGAATGAATGAATGGAAATTTATTCAAAAAAAAAAATTTCATTTTTTTTCGGTCCAAAAAAATCAAATAAATGAAATGAATGAATGAGATGAAAATAAATGAAATATTAGGTTGTCCAAAAAGTTCGTGCCGATTTTCCAATGATTTTCTACGATATAACCGGCAAAAACTATACGGACAACCTAATAAATGGAATAAAATAAGAATGAATTTGAAGGAAAATGAATTTGGTTCTTTGAACATTTCCATTGAAATTCTGTGGAAATTACAAGGAAAAAAATACTGTGAAACCCAGTCGAACATCACAACACACCCAAAATACACAATTATAATGATAATAACACTGAATGAATGAACTTAAGGGATGATTCTCCGCAAGTTAATTTAAGAATTGTTGGTTTTTGAAATGAAATAAAAAGGATCTTTATTCATTTTCGCCTTATTTATGGCCATACAATCAATAAATTCAATGAATTAGGTGAATATTCATTGCTTTTGAGCCGAAAAATTCTTTGAAACGCTTTTGGGAGAATTTTCGGAAAGAATCAAAGAATCGAAAGGCTTTTACAATTAATAATTAATAAGATTATTCTTAATTCTTATTTATTTGTTTGTTAAGTAAGCGATTTCCTACGTTCATAGTTTCAAAGTTGCAAAATTAATTTTTCAAAGAAACGAGAGAGAATTTTGGTTCAATAAACAAACAACAGAATCATACATTTACACCCTAAAACAAGTAACAATAACTCTGCCAGCTTGGTTTTCAACCAAACCATCAGTGTAAAGAGCCCAAAAAATAAAAATGAAAAAAATGTATTAGGCCCAAGGGCTTCCGAAGAGAAAAATGGGAAAAAAATTTGAAATTTTCTTCGAATAACTTTGTGTAAAAACAAATATAAAAGTGTGAAAATTGTGGATCAAAAGCAAAACGGGCAGAAATGATCCATAGGAAATCATTTTTCTTAGTTATTTTCCTGTAGATTTTTTTATGGAGAATTTGGGTGAAAAAATTGAAAATTCTAAGAAAACATGGATATTGAAGGTTCTAAGGAACATAATTCAACGGGTCCATCGTAAAAATGACCGTAAAAATAGATTTTTATTACTTGAAATTTGACAAATTTTTTTAGTATTTTGTCAACACATCAAAAAATAATAAAAAACATTAATGGTGGACATCAGTGATCGTCATATTTATATACATCAATGATGTTTGCTTAATGGTTTTTATTTGAACAGGATGTAAATTACAGAGAAATTTGAAAATGAAAATTTGAAGAAATTCAAAGAAATTTCAAAGAATTTAAAGGAAATTTCAAAGAATTCAAATTCTGCAGAATTTTTGATGATATTTTGATGAAATTCTGTGCAGAACCCTGCACGGAAAACCCATTGCAAGCCCATACATCAATAATATCATAAACGAATCGATATCATTACGACCATTATCATCATAACTATTATTATCATTATTATGACTATAACCAGTATTTTATATTTCAATTTTGACCATTTTTTTATTTTAAATTTCTTATTGTTTTATCAAGAAATATTATATATCATTCACACTATTCCATAGTCTTATTATTATTATTCGTATAAGAAGATTAAGAATTTTTTTCTATGGTTATCATTGTAAATGATAATAATAATAATAACAATTGATTGTTCGATTTCAAGAAAATAAGAAAATGGTGTGAAACAAAGACAATAACAAAACAATGGGACAAAAGTAATAAAAAAAAAATTTCAATGATCATAATAATCACAATGATGATGATGATCATCATCATCATTGATTGAATGAATGAATGAATGAATGAATGAATGATCATTTCTATTATTTTTTTACGGCCATACGAAATATATTATTATTACTTTTCAATTTACAGAATTTTTCCCGAGAATATTCTTCTTCTTGACTGAATATTCTCCGAGATATTTCGATATATTTCAAGATATTAATATTGGAATGAATCAATGATTGAAATGAATCAATGATTGAAATGAGTGGATGAATCAATGAATGAATGAATGGGTGTGATTTTGAATTGAATTAAAAGAATAAAATGATTTTATCACTTTGACAATCAACAAAATTGTTGATTTGAAATGATTTGAAATGAAAATATCAAATAATATCGACGATTTGAGCCAAAATTGAAATAACTAGCAACAAATTTTGACAACTTTTTCAATTTGTTTCATTTGAAATTCAATACAAATCAAATCAGTACAAATTGTACTGAAAAAAAACAATAAATAATGTAATCAAATGAATTATATGAATGATTGATCATCATCATCATCGAAAATCACTTCAAATCATTTTAAATTTTGATGGTTGAATGTTGTTTGATTTGATTGCTTTCAATGAAGAATAAGACGAAGTAAACGATGAACAAATGCATCTCAAATATTATTACATCAAACATTGTTTATTCAATTTCAAATCATTCCAGATCAATTCAAACCCATTCAAATACACCAACAGAAGATACACGCAAAAATAATGTTTTTTTTTCGGTTCTTCAAATCTCAAATAAAACGATTTGTTCATTGTAGAATGAAAATGGTTTTGATTTTTTTGATTTTTGAAATAATGAATTTTGAATTGATTTTCTTATCTTATTCTTTTACTTATTGCCAAGCAATTTTAAGCATAAAACGACTTCAAATCGATCAAAGCAATTCAATTGCAAAGCGATTTCAGGATTTTATTACCATTGAAATTTTTCAGATAAGATTCTTTGGAACATCTTCTTAAAACCTTTGGAAAAATTGAAAATTTTGACAGAATCAAGATAATAAATTGATGGGAAATTTTTGAAAAACGAAAAAAAACGAAACGATAAATGGTCCATAGGAAATTGGTGGCGATGATAAACCATTATATCAGCATTATTATTCAGTGATAGAGATAATTTTGAGATTCAGTTTTGAAAACGAAAACTCTCAACAAAAGACCAAAACAAAAGGCAATGAATATTATCTCATATATTCAGTGGTTTATCATCGTCTTATTATTACCATTAGTTTTATCATTTATATATTCTTAATTTTCAAAATTCACAGTTCAATATTGGCTGTTATTCGTTGATATTCACAATCATTCACTGAATATATTCACTGATATATTCACCGATATTCACTTGTGTGTATGCGTTAATTTCACTGTATTTATTCTCTAATGATTCCGAGTGTAATAGTTTGGTGACACATCTTAGAGATGCCAATAGATTCTCTCTTTGAGAATTCAGATGCAAATATGCAAATATAAATACCAAAATTCATACATTCACAAGAGCACAGAAATGCATTGAAGAATGTACCGAAAAAAAAAGATGTCAAATGATTTCTTCGGAATTCTTTGCTACGAATTCAAGTAAATATAATTTGAATTTACTTTTCGAAAGCATTTCACCGTAGAATAGCAAAATAATCATCATTATTCTTGTTAAATCAGTGATTATTATGGAAAAAATAATAAACCTGGTAGAAAAATGGAAAAAAATAACGAATTCACGAATTCAAAAATCAAAATCTGTTTTGAAATATTTTTTTACATTTTATTTACATAAACATTTGCGTAAATAATACACAGTGAATTTATTATATGTTTCAGGTTTATTTTTGTTTATTAGTTTGTCCGGAAAGTTTTAGCCGGTTATATCCAACGAAAATGATTGAAAAATAGGTAAAAACTTTCCGGACAACTTGATATTTTATTTTTGTTATTTCAAATATTTTGGATTTTTTCCGCCGAATTCATGGTTGACCGGTTCGGTTTACATTTCGACTATTCAAATATTTTTTCTATTTTTTTCAATTTAAATAAAAATTTCAATGAATTCGAGGAGAAATTCAGTTGAAATTTCAGTTGGAATTTTGAAAATTTGAAACTACACAAACCAACACTAATAACAGCATTAACTGAATCAAAGCAAAAAAAAAAATCAATTCAAGAATTTCAAAAGCAGAAAATAACATGAATTTTCTCATATAACCAAAGAATTTTCGACCATTCAAAGAATTCAAATGCATTTTGCGATTGAATCAATGTATTAGATTGTCCGGAAAGTTCTGGCCGATTTTCATGAGCAACTCTCGATTGATTAAGCGGAATAAACTTTTCGGACAACCTGAATACAATTACCTGATTGTAATTGTTTTGAGAGAGAGAATGGAGAACCAAAGGAAAAATAAATATTTAAAAATTGAAAAAATAAACGAAAGAATTTAAATTCTTTGAATTTTTTCTTTTCATTCGCATTCAGTCACTCTCTCTGGGCGAAGATAATCCACCTTCAATTGCATGGTGGTGGTGGATTATGTTGTAATAAAAAATTCTAAATCGGTGACTATTTCAATTTTTGAAATGGAAAAGCTATAGTTTGATCGTGAATTTCAGAATTGAAAATCTTGAAAAAAATTTAAATTGAAAAAAATGAATTTACTAAATGGTTATTCTGGGAAATATTTTTAAATATATTTTCAGATTATTTTCAATCGAAAAAAAATGAAAATTTAAATTCAAATTTCGTATGGAAATATGTTAATGGAATATCTCGTATGGAATATTGAATATTATTTTGAAAATACCAAGCTTGGAATAAGTATCTTAAATATGTGCGTGTGCCTTAAATTCTAAGACATTTTATCAGCATAAAAAAATTAAACGCCAGCTGCTTTTCAATAACGATTAAAATCGAAGACTTTTCAACGATTTTCAACAAAATTTTGGGCAAAAGAAGCGAAATTTCTATTCATTCAATGAAAGAAAAAAGAATTAAATCAAAAATTGAAACGATATTTTCAAAATAGCTCGGCAACATGAAAGAATTTCAAAAGGAAAACAACACCAACTGCACTGCAAAATGGGCTGATGCAGGGTAATGGTATAATGTAGCCCAAGAAGTTGATATCATTGATTTTTTGTCACAATTTAGTTTGTTTTTTCAACGATTATTTCTTACATTATCATTCATTTTCAAGGCAGCAGTTTATTCATTAAATTTCGTCCTGTAGCAGTACGCAAAATTTTCACATAAAAAAATCAAAATTAATGAATAGGCAAATTACACTACATAATACTTCAAAATTCTTATCAAAATTTTCTAATAAATGAATTATGAATCTTATTAAATATCATTGAAATTTTGAAACTTCATTTTTTGCATGAAATTTGAGACTATACTATTAATATTCACATAGAAATAATTGAGTAAAAAATAAACTTTATGATAATAATAATCAATGATTGACAGCTTTTTCAAGATAAATATTTTCTATATTGTTCAGGGCGACATAATGGATGCCATGAGGATGGCATCTGCAGAGAAAAAGACAAAATTCAGCCATCAAAATACAGCAATACTTTTTGAACTAATAAATTTGGCAAATATTTACGTAATCAGCAATAAAATAGAGACAAATCAAATTTTATATTTTCATTTACTTTGAAATTCGGATGCAAATATAAGCAAATATGCAAATATCAATGTATGGAAATTCTATCATTGAAATTAATTTTGGACCATTTTTTCCCCAAGTTTCAGCATTCAAATGTTTGTCAAGTTTTTTCATATTTTGCAGGGTATTTACTCAGGGTATTTATTCAAAGATGAACACACAAATATATGAATATCAAATAATTATGATTGACAAACTAAGTTGGACAAATAGATTCAGTACTGAACCGAAATATAAACCGAATAATGAACCCGAAATGAACGAATAATAATTTTTTTGTGGACCAGTAAACCAGTGAATAGCAAATTATTCGAGTATTTTATAAAAACAAAGCCATGGAAAATTGAATAATAATTCCAAATTACAAACAAACAAACTAATAACGAATAAACAAATAAAAACAAACAAAAAAGTAATATGAATGATCATTGTGATCATCATCGACAACAACGAAAAATTCAAATAAATATGACCATTTGAAATATCACAAATAAATTCGTTGTTGATTACAAAATAACGAGAAGAAAATGGACAGATTCTAAATGGAAATCGTTCATTGAAATGTCAACAACAGCAGCAGCAGCAGCAGTTGAATCATATATCTATGACAATTCAAAATATCGAAAACTGTGAAATGATAATTCAACAAATATCAATATTATAAGATATAACAATAATGATAACAATATGAATTATCTTACGAGTTTGTTGTTTTTTCATAGAAGAATTCGCTTCTTGAAGAATTTCTTGTTATTATTTGATTGTATATTGACCATTATATTTCATCAATTTAATAAGTTGTCAATTGTATTGCGTTATATTGTGTTCGTATTGCATTGTTTCGTATGGAATTTGTCGTTTGTTTTTCTGCTCTTAATGACAAGAACAGCAATATAAAATGAATCATAAATAACAATAATCATAATATAAATGATAATATATTGGAACAGTTTCAAAGAACAAAATAATTTCAAAAAACAAAACTGTGTTGATCCAATAGATATATCAAAGCCTTAGATACGGTTGGATTGAATAAACTAAACTAAACTTATACGAAATAGGCTTAAATTGAATATTTATTAGATCGTTTATTGTTGAACAAATTTTTGGTCTATCTCAAAATACACAACAAATAACTAAAACTAATTATAATATGAATTGTGAGCAATGTTGGCTCTTTAAATATGAACTAATTCAATAGTTCGCTTTTTGGAACAATTAATTTCGTTACACAAAACAATTTCAAAAGGTTTTTTGATGTATTTTTTGATGTGCTGGTATTTTTTGTCAAATTCAATTTGAATTCAATTTAAATTTAATTCAATTTGATATAAATTGATTGCTGAAAAAATAACAATTTTTGAAAGAATCAATTGAAGATGTGAAATGAAGAAATGTGAAAAAATGAAAAATATTTCAAATATTTGTTATATTTGTAGAAATATTTGAATGTTTCAAAGTCATTTCAAAAATTTTCTTACCAATTTAATTATGAATTGAATTAATTTGAAATCAAATTATCAAAAAACCTTTATTTTTTGGATGAGTTTTTGAAGCTTTCAAGTTTTAGAATGACAAAGATGATGGTGAAGATAATGATGAATGAATCATATGAATTATTTATTGGATGGTGAATGGAAGAATTCAAAGCAATGCTTCAGTTTGTATCATAGATTTTCAGTTATTTTGCCAAGAACAAAACATTTTGTCAATTCATTTCATCGATAAGATAAATTGATGTATTTTGCTTATAAATTGATCACAATCACATTGATCGATTTTCAATGAATTCAGCACAACATTAATTTAAATTGTGGTGTAGCAAATACAAAAAATTTTTAAATTAGATTTTGATTGAAATTAGATTGAAGGTTTGTTTTCAGAAAATTCAAAAACAGAAAAAAAGTCGTTGAAAAATGAGTGAAAAGCTTTACAAAATAGTCATTGTCAAACTGGTAATTATTGTCACCATTTCAAATCATTGATATGATCAAATAAAACCCATCTTTCACACCCAAAAATACATAATGTGTTGTGTACTTGACATTTTGAACCTCAGTGTACATGTCACAACAAGAATATCCTTCAAACACCCACTAAAAACAATCTTCTGGAGACTTTTACAGGGCTTAAATCTCAAACAAATTTTTGTTTGCTTTGTTTTCAACCGAAAATTTCCATGTAAATGTCCAATGTCCCATTCGATTTGGATCAAAATCCAAACAAGCCAATGTATTGGATGGATATCGAAACGATTCACCAAAAACCAAAATGTGATTTCATTTTAAATTCAATTTGCATATGTCAAATGATATATTCAGATTTCAAAGCTCCCAAAAAAACAAACAAATTGTTATTTGATGTACAATTCATTTCAAAAAATAAACATGGAATAAAATGGATTATGATCCGAATATAAAACCATGATAAATATAATCAAATTATGTATTCGTTGATTTATTCGCATAGAATTATCATCATTGACACATGATTATTTCTTTATTTATTCATGGAATGACAAGTCAAATAAACAGATAAATAAATATTAGGTTGTCCCATAAGTTCTTGCCGTTTTTTGAATGAAAAAATATTTAAAAAAACGGCAAGAACTTATGGGACAACCCAATAAATAAACAGACATAAATAAATAATCAAAGTTGCATTAATTCTTGAATTGAAATATTTTCAAAATTTATTTTTTCAAAAATACAAAAAGTAAAAATATCTGATTTCTATTCATGAAATCTGAAATTCATGAAAATTCGTAGCACGAATTGATCATTTTTTCCCCGTTTTGCTTCGCTTCGGAACTCAGAATTTCAAAGCAAAGAATTCAAAATATCAACGATTCAACGACAAAACAACGAAACAAAGATGGTCAAAGACAATCGAAACAATAACGATTATTATTGAAGCCATTATTAATCAATAAATTAGCGAAATCTTCAAAATGGAAAAAATCGTGAAAATGTGAAAAATCGATGTAATGAAAACGACTGGTTTTTCATTAAAGGTTCCGAATCAATCCAAAACATCAATTTTAAATCAATTAATCAATTCAAAACCATCAATAACTATCAATTTTATTATTGCTAAATTTATAAAAAGGATTACAAATTATTCAAGCATTATTACAAAAAATGGAAAAGCTTACAATCATTTGTTGTTCTACATTAATTAAAACTATTCAAACTATTACAATCAATTTTTAACTTAATTCTTTAATTTTTTTGTGGACGGTTGTTAATCGAACTTTTTGACATGTGCTTTTTACAACCGTTTTTTCTAGAACTTTTTCTATGGAATTTTAATCGTGAAATTCATAAAGAACGTAACCAATTTTTTAACTTAAATTTTCACAACATTCTCGGGCCGAGGAACAATTAGATATCTTCTGATTAATTTATTATATCCACAATCGTTTTTCTTGATCTTAACTGGAGCAAATTCATTATTATTAAACTTGTTCTTGTATGAATTGTCATCGTAAACTATTGGTGCTCTTGATTGGTCAATATTCATTCCATGTTGTATATGTTCATGACTTTTATCCAAATTAAAGCTAGAATCCACATTAGGATGTTGATATTCTTCAAATTTTGTTATTTCAGATGAATTTTTAGGATGTTCAAATTTTTCTTGATTGATTGATGATTGTCGGGTATTAATGGTGCTAACTTCAAATGCACAATTAGGACTTTTGTTTATTTTGACTTGAAACATTCTGCTTATGCGATCATATTCATCTTTTGATTCATTGATATTTGTTGATTTTGTGTTCTTCATTTTTTGACTGAAATCAAAATTTGACTCTTGATGTTCAACTAATTGTGGCTTTGAAATATTTCGAGGTTGACTAAGCTGTTCTGAATAATTTGATTCTTGACTGGTGTTTATGATACTGACTTCAAATTTTGAAGTACGATTATTATTTTTTGATTCGTCGATGGCAATCGGTTTAATGCTAATATCTGTCGAGTCGGTTTTGTCATGATTAATACTAGTAATGTTTTGATTGCTAATGCTTTCTTCAGCTTTAGGATTCAAACAATGTTCTTCGATACATTTCAAATCTGAATTCTTAAAAGTTGAGCTTACAATTTTTACTTTGCCAAACACAGTGTTAAAATATAATACTTTCGGTCTTGGACTAAAGAATTTGTATTTATAATCAGTACCAATGATTATCAATTTTTGATTTGAATCAAATATTCTAGCCATTAATTCACAACTGGTTGAATCTTTTGTGAACTTAATATTGATACCACGATCTATAGTCTGTTTTAAAGAAGTATCCACTGGAGTAATGATTTCTATTGCTGATGTTGGGAATGTTGGTTCATCACTAATTAAACAAGAACTTATTAAGCTAGCTTTTGAGCCGGAATCAAGCAAAATTTCTACTTCTTCTTCTTTGTATTCACCAATCAGAACTGGACGATCTGAATTTTGAATGCCTATTATTTTTATTTCAATTGGATTATTTTCAACGTTGGAAATTGCTGCGACTTGATTTGTAGCTACTTCTTTTATATCAAAGGCTGAAATGAATGCGCTTTGATTGGTTGCTGATTCAGTATTTGTATTGATGGAACTGGCATTTGGATAATTTGCTGATACTTGGTTCGGTGCTGCTGTTACTGATGAATGAACATCTCTTATGCTTGCGGATGTGATTGCTGCTGTATTATTTGTTGCTGCCGATGCTTCGTTGTGAATTTCTCTTGGTGGTGTTGGAGCTGATCGATTGTTTGTCGGACTCATTCTTAGTACAGCTTCGTGAAGACAAGATGAATGACCATAGCTACAAATTGAACACACAATGTTTGATCTACAGTCACGTGCCCAATGACCTGGTTTGATACATTTAGTGCATAATCTGTTTTGTCTGATTTTAGTTACGATCCAATCTGGATTGCTCAAATGTGTACAATTTATTGATTGATGTTCTTGATCACAAAAATTGCATCGAATTCTGCTGTTGTTGTTTATCATGTTGATTGATGCACGGCGAATTTCTGTCGCTGGTGGTCTTGCTTCTGTTTGTTGTGGTCGTTTTCTAGCGAATCTTTCAGCTTCATCGTACATTTCTTGTATTTTTTCGATCGCATCTCTAAATGATTTTGATTTACCACTTATTTCGCGGTTACCGCGGTAATAGAATTTTTCAGCAATTGAATCGATCATTGTACCTTCTGTCATTTTATTTATGTTGTCGAAGCTTTCGATTGCAGCGAGGACTGCTTCGCCTGCTAACTTGACCGATCTTAATCCAACGATCTCATTTTCATTTCTAACTTGTGGACATTTGGATAGCTCATGTCTACATTCATTCAGAAATTTTTCTTCATCTTCATATTCTTGTTCCAATTTATTCCACAATTCATTCAAAGATGCGTTGGAATTAAGTAATCGCATTACTTTACGTTTAGATACTTCGTCAAGTGATTGGACCAGGAAATTCTTTGCTCGAATTTCGCTTATGTTGCTGTTGTTGATCATGGGCTTGGCAAGATTCTTGAATGTATACCAATCTATATATTTACCGGAGAATTTTGGAATTTCATTTATGTTGATGACTTGGTTGATGGATTCAGATGATCTTATTTCTTGTTGATTCGATGTTACGCTGTGACTTGCTTCTTGTACTGGCTGATGACTTGCCACTGGTGGATTTTGTTCAACATTTGTGTTATTATCATTTGTTTGATTCAAATTATTATTAATTCCATTTGTTTGATTGGTATTATCATTATTTTCATCATCAGGATTGACACTGTCTTCTTTTGTTTTAGCTTTAATAAATTTATCTATTTTTTCTTTATAATAATCCATTTTCATTTCATTTTCTAAAGAAATTTCTTCATCACTGGCGATATATAAATCCAATAATTGATCATTCAATTCCAACATCTTTGTCTTTAGATCTTGCGCTTTTTCTAATTCAAAATTGTTGTTAATGCCTTTTGTAATATTTCTTCTTATTATTCTTAATTGCTTTTTGACTTCTTCCATTTTTGGATTTTTGATCAAATTATGTTCTTGTCAATGATAAATTTTAACTTATTGAAATTTCGACTTTAAATTCTTGATTGATTTTCTTTACTTGTTGCTGACTTCGTGAAAAATTTGTTCTTATCTTCTTATACTTGCAAATGATTCAATAATAAAAATTGTAATGAAAACGACTGGTTTTTCATTAAAGGTTCCGAATCAATCCAAAACATCAATTTTAAATCAATTAATCAATTCAAAACCATCAATAACTATCAATTTTATTATTGCTAAATTTATAAAAAGGATTACAAATTATTCAAGCATTATTACAAAAAATGGAAAAGCTTACAATCATTTGTTGTTCTACATTAATTAAAACTATTCAAACTATTACAATCAATTTTTAACTTAATTCTTTAATTTTTTTGTGGACGGTTGTTAATCGAACTTTTTGACATGTGCTTTTTACAATCGTTTTTTCTAGAACTTTTTCTATGGAATTTTAATCGTGAAATTCATAAAGAACGTAACCAATTTTTTAACTTAAATTTTCACAACAAATCGATTTTTAATTCTTGTCGTATATCGGGAAAACACATATTCGAAACATGTTTGTTTGGAGCCGAATATACATTCGGAATCGAGCTGAATTTTAAATTCAAAGAATCTAAGGGTCTTTGGCCTATTTTCATTTATTTTTTCATCTGAATAATCGTAAAACTACGGTTCAATCTTTACAAATTTATCAAATATAAATATAGAAATATTATCTAAATGATAAATAGATGCTAATTGGAATTATTGTTTTTGATTAGTTTGTTTCATTTGTATTATTATTATTATTATTATTCGTGTCTGATGTACTGGAAATTGTTGATTTTCTTTGTTTTTCACTGAATCGTAATATTAGGCTGTCCGTAAAGTTCATTCTGCTTAATCGATAGAGTTGTTCATGAAAATCGGCCAGAACTTTATGGACAGCCTATTATTTTCAAATATTTGAAATTCGGAAAAAAACGGATTCGAAACAAAGCGAAAAATTGAAACTTTTGCTAATTTTCGATTTCATTTGAAACAAAACAAAAAAAAAAAAAAAATCAAAATTCAAAAATAGAGTCTCTTTGCATGAATTCACAATTATTATCATATGAATATTGATTATTATCAATGTACAAGAAAAAAAAACATATTTATTCATCTATTAGATTGTCCGGAATGTTTTTGTCGATTATATCGTGAGGAATCATGAGAAAATCGGCAAAAACTTTCTGGACAATCTAATATTTATGTAGTTATTTATATTCATTTTGATCATAATTTTTTTTAGGGAAAAACTTTTCATTTTATTTCATTTGATTTTTTCAAAAATTTTCTCTGACTGAAAATTAGTTTAGTTTGTATCGATTTGTTTACTGCGATTTTTTTTTACTGGGGATGAAAATTTTTTTGGAAAAATCTATGAATTTTTAAAATAATAATGAACACATGAACATGAATATGAAAACTTTTTCTAAGCTTTTTTCCAAGTTAAAACATATTTTTTTCGAATGAATTTCGATAGTTTTGTATACAGACTCGCTCATATTAGTTTCAAATTCGTTATTTTTGAGTTTTATATTAATAATGTAAGGGGGTTCAGGGTAGTGTATTGGGGTTTTATAATATGAAAATCATCAAATGGGAAATTAGCTTCAACAGATTTATTTTCATTCGGTTCGAATTTTTGGATTTATTCGTTTTAAAGAACAAGGAAGAGAATCAAGAATTATTTTTCGGATTTCAGTAAATTAGCCGCACATTTTCTTAGTTTATTTCAAAATATCATTCCATTGCCAATATTTAAGGAAAATAAAAGAAGTAAAGGATTGAAAAATGATTTGAAAAAAACGAAATTGGGCGAAAAAACCAAAAAATTAATGAATAATAATGGATGAATAAACCAAGCAAATTATTATTAAGAATAATAATTTTAACCAGATGTTCATTTTGGGTTGAAAACACAAAAGAAGAAAAATTCATATATTTGACACTTGATAATTTTCATTATTAACCCTTAGTACTCGAGGCATTTACAGCGCAAGCAAGCCAGCAGCTCCACGATTTTTCACTTTCATATAAAATGGTGACTGAGGGGCGCCTATAGAGTTGCGGCATTACATCTTATGGTGAGTGATGCTCAGCGCTCGAGTTTTAAGGGTTAATAATATCCAAGAAACAGGAATTTTTCGCCTTATTATTTTCATATTCATTAATAATAGCCTTATTATCATTATTTGCATTATTATTAAGGTAATTTACCTCTGATTTATATTTCTAATTGCAAGCATTCAGTTTACCCTTATAACTCTTATTCCTTATTTACTTATCAAAATTTACTTAAGAAATTAAGAATAATTAAAAAAAATGAGAATCGTTAAGAATAAATACAGAATTTCTTAGGGTAAAAAGACCAAAGAAATACCAGAAAATACATCCAGTTAAAGCAGGCTGTTATAGGAAATAATGAATTTCGAGAAGAATCTAAGACGAAATCTCAAGCAAAGAGTACAGATATTAACAAAGAATCAAAGAAGAAAGAAATATAAACGGATTTTAGTATTTATTTAACTCTCAAAAATTTATTTATTTTCATATTTTCATTTTTTTTTGTATTTGGTTTTTATCAAAAATAAACACACACTTCTTTTACAAAATTAATATCGCATCAATGAACAGTTGTATTTAAACTATTTTTTGATTGAAAATTCTTTTACCATTCTTTTTTATTAACGAAGAATTAAATTCATTTCTTAACTCGAGATCCTTTTAGAGAGATAAATACTCACAAAAAGCGGAAATTTCACCAAGCATAATAAGATTTTTTCGGTGAGTAAATAGCGAAAATCTTTGGAGAAAAAGTTTAAAATTTAATTGGCAGAGAAGCATAGGAAGAGAAAGTTTGAAATCTTTAAGAAATCTTAAGGAAATCTTTGACAATAAAAAGGAAAAAGTTTCATTTTTGCTCGAAGAAATCCTGGAGAAATTTCCATTGAATGGAAAATGTACTATTTGATCGATATCGATCAATAGATAATATGATTATTTTTAGAAGGAAAAAATCTCAAAGAATTGATTCAAAGTTCATTGATTTTTTGATGATTGATTTTGATTAATTTGAAACTTTTACTTTTGAAAATTTCTTATTTTGAAATTCTGAAATCTTTGAACTGAAACTTACCGGAATTCGTGAATATGATGTTAACCATGTTGATCCTGGTTTTGTCGTTGTTGGTGGACGATCAGTTGCTTGTGGTTGTTGGAAAAAATCGACAGCTGGTTCATCATCGTCATCGTTGTTGTAATTATCATTGATATTAAAGTGTTTTTGCGGTTGATGTCTTCGTCTTTTAGGTTTTTGCCGATGATGTTTATGCTCATGTTTCAAATTGTCATTATCAGTGATTGTTGATTGATCATCATCCTGATCATTATCATCAATCCAACGATATAAATTATTTAATTGTCGCTTTTGTCTTGATTTGTATTCGTGATGATCGTTATCATTATTATCAATTATACCATTATTGAATTGTTGAATCGATGATATCAATGATTTTAATGATTGTTCATGTCGATTCAATGTTGTTTGTTGTCGCCAAATGTATGTGAATTCAATTATCATTGAAAAATATAATATCGCTATGAGCAAAATAGATATTTGTAAATGATATTTATTCGTTGTTGTTGCTGCTGCTGTTGTCGCGATCATTTTAAATGTTGAACATTTTGTTAATAATTTATTATTATTACGAATACAAGAATCATTATTTTGATGATTATGATTATGATTATAATGATGATTATGATTGTTGTTGTTAGTATTGTTACAATTTTTCTTATCACAATTTAAATGATTTGTCATTTTTTTTAGTTGCTCATTATTTCAATAATCATTATTATTGTCATCATCATCACCATTACAATCATCATCAGTGAATGAATGATGATGAATTCAAATAATTGTCAATTGTTGTTGTTTGTTGTTGTTAATAGTCCAAAAACGTTTCAAAACAAAACATTAAATTCCACATAATGATGGTGATATTTCGGGTAAATGTTATATTTTTCAGCAAAAAATCATGTAGAAATCATCTGAAAATGTGAAATAAATTGTTGTTTAATTGTCAAAAAATGAAAACAATTGCTTGAACAACAACATTTGAATTGCTTGAACACAAACACATAAACTTTTTTTGGCGCCTTTCAATCAAATCAAGATCAACAATATAAAATGACAAATAAACAAACGATGACTGTCTTGAAAAATTTATTACAATGATTGTATTTGCACACATGCAGAGACATCAGACTAACTGAAGTGATTTCAAATGTTTCAGACACGATTTACAATCTGGATCCAGAATCGTTTGATGTTTGATGTGCTAGATGCATGGTTTCAAACAAATTCATGGATTTCTATATAAGAATAAGGAATTGCGCGATTCTAAATTGGTCGAGAATCGCTGGAAGAATCATTTTCACTGTTTAATCATGACTAAATCATATAAATTGCTTCATTATTTCATTTGTCTGATTTTGAAAAAATTTGAAATTTCTTGCGCAACTTTCGGCATTCATAAACAATGTATGGCTGGAAAGCAGCTGATTACGTGGCTTAATTTTTATTTTTATTTACGTTTTTGTTTTCGTTTTTAAATTTGATTAATTAAAATGGATATTTTTTTATACATACATACAATCAATGTCCTCGTCGAAGCACTAATTAAGAAAACGAAAAGAAATTAATTAAAATTAATTATTATTATTATTATTGATCAATTGTTTGTGATACAATATTTCTATAAATCCGATTCTGGGACCTAATAAATAAACAAACAACCGATTCATTTGTTGTTGTTGTATTATAATGTTATTATTATTTATTAATTAAAATACTATTTTTGTTACAATTCTTTTCATTAAATCAATCAAAATATATCAATATGAATCATCGAATCATGAGAATAAATAATCATAAATTATTTTATATATTTTTATTAATATTTTCCATAAATCAATCGACAATAACGCCGACAATAATTGAACGATTATTTCATACAAAACCTGGACATTATGACAGAATGTTCGGCTCGTTCAATGAAAGCGAACGTTTAGAAATGTTAAATTTAGCGAAAGAAACATTTACGTTTGCATATGATAATTATATGAAACATGCATTTCCTGCCGATGAATTGAATCCAATTTATTGTCGTGGTCGTGGACCTGATGTTGAAGATCCGTATGTTTGATTATTTGTATCATTATCAATCATTGAATTAATTATCTCACATTTCATTTTTGAATCAATAGTTCAAACATAAATATCAATGATGTGCTGGGAAATTATTCATTGACATTGATCGATACATTAGATACGCTGGTTGTAATGAAAAATTTCACCGAATTTCATAAAGCAGTCAAATTGGTTATTGATACTGTCGATTTCGATAACGATGCAATCGTTCAAGTATTTGAATCGACAATACGTGTAATTGGGGGTCTATTATCTGCACATCTATTGATGACTGATAAAAGACTGTTATTTGGTCCCGAAATTCGTCCATCGTGGTATAATGATGAATTAGTATTATTAGCTAAAGATTTAGCTGAACGTCTGTTGCCAGCATTTGAACAATCGACAACTGGTATACCGTATCCTAGAATACATCTGCGAGAAGGTGTACCGAATTCTACATTATGTGATTGGTGTAAAAAAGAAACATGTCCTGCTGGTGCTGGTTCATTGTTACTTGAATTCGGTATTCTAAGTCGATTAACTGGTGATTCTCGTTTCGAAATTGCTGCTAAACGTGCAATAAATGAAATATGGAAATTACGTGCCAAAACTGGTTTGTTAGGCAATTCAATCGATGTTGAATCAACTGAATGGTTAGGCGAAATATCTGGCGTTGGTGCCGGTATTGATTCATTTTATGAATATCTACTGAAATCGTGGATTTATTTTGATGATCGAAACTATTGGGAAATGTTCAAAGAAGGTTATGATAAAATAAAAATTTATAATCGACGTGGTAGAGCTTATTGTAATTCAGGTAGTGGACATCATCCATTATATGTCAATGTCAACATGCATAATGGCCGTACAATAACTAATTGGATAGATTCACTGTCAGCATCATGGCCAGCCGTACAATTGCTGGCTGGTGATGTCGAGGAATCTATTTGTACTCATATGTTATTTTTTAATTTATGGCTGAAATTTGATTTATTACCTGAACGATATAATTGGCATCAATCAGAACCGGAACTTTTATTTTATCCATTACGGCCCGAATTAGCTGAATCAACATATCAATTGTATAAAGCTACGAAAAATACATTTTATTTACATGTTGGAAGAAAAATATTGCAATCAATTAATAAATATACAAAAACAACATGTGGTTATGCCACCGTTCATGATGTACAAGAAAAAAGTCTGGAAGATCGTATGGAAAGTTTTTTCCTTAGTGAAACTTGTAAATATCTTTATTTGGTATGTAATCATTGAATCGTACAAATATATTTAAACAATCAATTTTCTTTTATCTCTTTATAAATACAGTTATTTGATAAAGAAAATCCATTGAATAAACATTCGAATGAATTGTATTTGTTCAGTACCGAAGGACATATATTTCCAATTAATAATGATTTAAGAAATATATTTCAATCATCTCTGGAGACGATCGATTCAAAATCATTAAATTCATTTTCTTCATTTGAATCAAAAATGAATAAATCTTCGATGTATTCAACAATAAACTGTGATCCAATCAATATTGAACGAAAATATTTATTGCCTTTAAAAAATGATTATTTTGCTCAACTAAGTCATATGATTGGTGTCGAATAAAATTTTTGTTTTTTGTTCAAAATTTTCATGCACCACAAACATTTAAAAACATTTTGTATAATTTTCTATTTTTCATACGTTTTTTTTCTTTTAATAAATCAAATATATTTACATGGAAAAGAATGATTTATAAATAATAATTTTGATGCAAATTACATCGATTTTGATCATCGACGACGTCTTGATGATGATGATGAAGATGGCGATGTATAATATCTGGATGAAGAAGATGGAGATTTTGATCTAGATCTTGATCGTTTACTTGATGACTGGTCTTGAATGGCTATAGCTTTTTTCAATAAATCATGACGATATTTTTCCACCTTTTGTTCGATTGTTTCATACGAGTTCAACACAGATTTACCCATTCGTATTGATTGTTCCAATTCATCTTGATATTTGACAACTTTTAATTCTATTTCTCGCAATGTTTGCCGTGATAAATTGGTTGATGCTGATGATGGTGTTTCTGAATTTTTACTATCATTATTCTTCGTCATTATTGATTCTATGAAATCATCATCTTCAATAGGTTTACCATCAATATCTTCTTCATCATCAAAATCATTGTTTCTTTTATCACTTTCTATATTTTGCCGCGGAAAATCATCATCATCATCATTCAAATTAATTGATGCGTCTTTTATTCCATTTGGATGTAATTTTTGTTAGTGATGATGTTGAATTTTCATTCATATCATCCACAGGATCAATCGTTTCCCATTTCGATGCTTTGAATTTATTTTTGAATGGATCTTCTTCATTCAATCTACTATTATCATTAACGGATGATATTGTTGTCGATGGCATCATTTCGATTCCATCAATATCTTCATCATCATAAATTGGTTCACCATCGATTTCATCGGATTTATTGAAAAACAATGATTTATTAGCTAATTCTTTAGCTTTTAACATTGTAGGATTAGATCCTTTTGATGGTGTGGTCGCCGCTGAGGATGATGATGTGAGACCGAGGAAAATATTTTGTAATTTTATCAAAAAATCAGATGAATAAATGGCTGAATCTTCCCATGCTCTGAAGCAACTCATTACACGTTGCTAAGAATTGATAAATAATTAGAACAATTTGGAAAAAAAATACCATAGAAATTACCTTGAATTGTTCGGCTTTTAATCGTCCTTCAATTTGATTGTATGTTTGATGAAATGATTGAAATATGTCTGGCAGTTTTGATTGAAAAACTTTTCGATAATTGGATACATTCAATACTTTAACCGAGCAATTATGCAATATATCTGATATCAAAAATAATCTGGCAATTTTCTTATATAATGGCGTTTCAGGTATACTTAATGAATCGGTGATGCAGTCAACAATTTCTTCCCATGAATCTGAATGATCAATACAAAAACAAGTCATTTCACCAATTTTTGAACGTGTTGGATTCAATGCACGCAACATATCTTCAAGTTGTTCACGATCTTTACTGCTTAATTTATGAGATTTAAATGAAACTGATGATTTTGATTCTTTGTGGCGATTTTTCCGGGATGATTTTGATTTTTTCGATGATGATGAATAACCATTTTCACGACGTCTATGACGATGACGATGATAACTATCATCAGAATCACTTGAACTTGATTCTGATCGACGATCATCGTCGTAATGAGAATCATCATCATTATTTTTGTCATCATTGAAAGCATTTGATATTCCATCATTATAAAAATCATCGTTAGGAAGTAAATGATCAGGCATTCCTTGTTGAAAAATATAAATCGGTGGTGGACGCCATAATGATCCACCCATGAACATTCGAAAGTCTTCAGTTCTCCAACGGCTAGGATGCTCGCCTTGCAATACAGAATAAAGTCTCCAACGATAATAAATATGAGCTGCTGATTGATTATCAAATAAAAATGAATATTGAGGATTATTAATTTCTCGATTCATCAATAGTGCTTCGAATGGTGGTCCTTCTCGTACGACAAATTCAATGACACGATGAATCAAACAAAGTAAAGTTCGATCTTGAGGAATAGTGACTTTGACAACGGTTCTTGAAAGCAAATCATTGAAAGCTTCAGGATTATCATGATACAGTTTTTGCGGATCGTTTCCATATTTTTGCAATAATTCTTTATCCTTTTCATCTTCAACTTGGGCACTGAATGGTAATCCTGATTGTGGTGGTGGCATTATTAATTCATGCAAAACTTTTGGTACATAAATTGGTGTTGGTGGAATTGTCACAGCTTTACCCCAACCCAGACGCATCTCATAATCCAGAAACGTTCGATTATTCAAAACTTTCAATGCACGTTCAGCATCTTTACGGCTCATGAAAGCGACAAACCCACAATTACGATTACGTATACGTTCTTCTTCGCTACGTGGCCACATAATTTTAACCGATGCCAGCGGCCCATAACGTCCAAATATTTCACACAATTGTGTTTCAGTCATTTTAGGACTCAGATTTCCGAGGTAAATATTTGTCGTATTAGGATCGCCTGTATCATGAGATCCTCCAGTTGGCTTCTTGATGAAACTATTATTGATATTGCTGCTGCAATTTGATGAATCATCATCGCATGATTTTGAATTCTGAGACAACGAATATTTATTTTCTTTATTAATGCTATTATCATCATGATTATTAGAACTATTTCTATGCTTGAATCTTTCTTCACGTTCTTCTTGTAACATTTTCAATTCTTCTTTGAATATTTCTAGATTACTTTTTTTCTTTGTTTCAGATTTTTTCTTGGCTGGTTTATCGCTTGATGATAATGATGATGAATGTCGTTGATTATGATGCGAATGATGATCATTGTCAAATTTATTATCATCTTTATGTTTATTATCTTTTTTCTTTGTATCAACTGAAGTTTTCTTACGTTCAAGTTCTTCTAATTTATCTGGTTTATACAATTTACCGCAATCTTGTACACTTAGGTCTTGGCCAGAATTCGGATTAATAACCGAACCACGAACAAATATTTTAGATTGTGATGATGATGATGGTTGTTCGAATGCTGCAACAAATTCCTCGTAAACTTCAGCACATGCTTCTTGTTCGGCCAATTTTTTCTGCTTTTCAATATCTTGTTTCTTTTTTGGATTCAATGAAAATGATTTCATCATTTTGGCTTCATTTGAATTTGTGATTTGATTAAATTAAATTTAATGATTGATTGATCATATGTTTGTAGAAAATGATGGCAGAATTGCTCAAAAATCATAAACAAAAATCAAAATTGATATGCACCATTTCTTTGCGTCCGTTCTTTATGAATACACCGATTAAATGGAAAAAGTAAATGGTTTGTTTACTTGAAAAATCAAACAGATGGCGCCGTAGGTTCTGTTTACAAAATTTTCAAAATGAAACGTGTTTTTTTGTTTATGTTTTGTTTTTCAATTTTTAAAGGGCAGAGATTTTGACTGTAAAAAACAATCATGAACAATGGTCAACCAAACATTTAACGAGCCTTTTTGGCATGTGTCATTGCTTTATATTTATCGTCCAAATCTTATAAATAAACGTTTGTTAGGTGCAAAATTAGAACGATTGTGGCACGAAGCCAAAAATGAACCTGACTTATTAAATGATTTAATTGAAAATAAATTAATGAAAAATGAAAGCTTAACCATTAATCAATTAAATCATATGTTCGAGAGTTGTAATGATAAAAATTTACATAATTTATTATTAGATAATCGATCATTGAATAAATCTTGCAGTGAACAAATATTAGTATTACGAAAATTATTTCGCAAAATATCACTAAAATCATTGTTGAACAGCAACAATACATCAAATTGTGATCAAGATCAATCTGCTAACAATAATAGCAATAATATAGAATATGATTTAATATGTTTATGGCCATCATTGAATAAATTTTCAATTATACCAATCAATTTCAATACTAAACTCGATGATGATGATGATGAAAATTCTAATCATGTACATATTAATAAAAGAAATTGTGAAGAAAATTTACCATTTTCATTGAAATTGATGATTGATGATAATGTCAACATTGTTGATGACGATGGCAAAAACTTTCATCTTGAACTTTCATTTTTGGATCATAATAATAATGAAAATTATTATGATCAACAACATCGAAATGATTCTCAATCATGGTTAAAGAATGTTTTTAAGAATAAATTTGAACGTTGGATATTACAACAACAGCAACAGCAACAACATGAACAGAATTTTATATGCGCAAATAATGATAATAATAATAATAATAATAAACAAAAAAGTTTTACGAATTCTTATAATGATAATGATAGTAATAATAATAATAATAAATATGAAGGATCAATTAGAAATATTTCGGTTGAAAATTATTGTGAAAATTATAATCGCCTAAAGCAAAAATATGTACAACCATTGATGAAAATATGGACAAAAATCGAAAATACTGATCCTATTAAATTCATTTATGAAGATATTGCTATTGCAGCATATT
Source organism: Psoroptes ovis (assembly GCA_002943765.1). NCBI lineage: Eukaryota > Metazoa > Arthropoda > Arachnida > Sarcoptiformes > Psoroptidae > Psoroptes > Psoroptes ovis. Next base: position 3,813,150 of record PQWQ01000003.1, on the reverse strand, counting down.
TAATTACATTATGGAATGAAATTGATGATGAACAACATGAACCAGAGGATAAGTTTGATCATTCAAAACCAGAACATCATCAACAACAACGATCAAAAAAACGGAAACAAACATTTGCTGATATCGGTTGCGGTAATGGATTGCTAGTTTATATGTTAACACAGGAAGGATATGACGGATATGGTATCGATTTGAGACGTAGAAATATTTGGAGTGAATACAATAATCATATTGATAATAGTAATGAATTGTACGGCGATAAATATGTACGATTAATTGAAATGAAAATTGACCTTTTTAAATATGAAAATATTGATTATAATTTCGATTTACCGCAACAATGTGATTGGTTAATCGGTAATCATTCCGATGAGCTAACACCATGGATATTGTTTATGGCTGCACAACAAAATCAACGAACAAATGTATTTTTATTACCATGTTGTTGTTATAATTTTGATGGTTTCAAATTTCAGCGTAATAATAATCACACAGAATTATCAATGCCAACAACAACAACAACAAAATCAATGAAAAATAAAAGTCAATATCAATGTTATATTGATTTTCTTGAACATCTTGGCTATCAATTTGGTTTTGAAAAATGTCAAAGAGATAAATTACGTATACCATCAACAAAACGTATTTGTTTAATTTATACTGGAAGACAAAATAATAATGATGATCATTATTATTATTCTGAATCTATGATTTCAAATATTGATAATAATAATGATCATAAAACTTTGAAAAAACAAACAAAAAAATCGATCGAATCATTATTATTACAGAATGAATTAGATTGGAAACAAAAACGAATCGAAATTGTTAGAAAATATATTGAACAAAATGGAGCTGATCGAAAACGAAATAAAAATGTTCGATTACGTGATACAAATGAACCAATACGTAATTGTACTCGTATTGATCAAAAAATTAAACAAGAAATTATAAATCGTTTAACAAATGTATTAATATTGAAACAAAGACAACAACAGAAAACATATGATCGATCATCTTCATCATCATTATCATCGTTAAGTTTTGATGAAGCAATGAAATTATTGATGACAAATAATGATAATAATGACAATAATAATAATGATAGAAATATGATAAAAATACATTTAAAAAATCAATGTGGCGGTTTACAGACCTTTATTCGTAATCATAAACATATATTCGCTATTAATGTTGATAATCGTATTGAATTTCAATCGAAAGATTATTTAAGATTGAATCCAAACAATTCAAATGCATCGAATCGTAATAAATCAACAAAAGAATGTTGGTTTTATCGTTATCATCCCGATGGTTGTCCATTGTTGAATGATGAATGTAGATTTAAACACATTTTAAACAATTCAAACAATAATGATGATATCGTTGTTGTAAATGATTGAATATATCATTCCATTATTTTTTAAGGAAATCAATTTTTAAATAAAAATTTTCATTTATTTTTTATCAAATTTTGAATAAATATTCATTTAAGACTATTCATTTTGAAATACATACACATTCATCAATATTTTCAAATATTTTTTTATTTAATTTTTTCAAAATACAAAAAAAATTATTATTATTTTCATTTATATGATTAATATTTACAATACAAGTATATAAGCATAGATGATGATGAAGAAGAAAATTGACAAGAAAAATGATGATAATGATCATCGTCATAGTTTGAGAAAGCTGTATGTTTTCTTCAAATTCAATTTGATTTAATTTTTCTTTATACAAAATTCAATCTGAGTATTTAATGTTTCAATGTTTTTCATTGGTTGTATTTGTGTGTTTTTGGTCAAAGTTGGATTATCAATTGTTTATATGTTTGTTGTTTGTGTTGATGTTGGTGTATTGTGTTTTGATTAGTATTTATATGTATAAATGAACCTTAGACAAGAGATTATTTACAATTTTTATGAGTAAATAAACGAAGAAATTGATTAAAGTTGAAAATTTTTCTGAAATTGAAAAATATGATTGAAAAAATGTACAAAAAAATGAGAAAAACTTATTCCACCGTCTTCATATTTCGATGAAATAATAATAATGATAATGATGATTTTTGAAAAATAAACATTTGATTTGATTGTAGATTGTGTCTGTCTGAGTAGATGATTTAATAATATTCATTTTTTTCGATTTAAAATCGAATAATTGAATTGAAATTTAGTTAAATTGATTGATTGAAACATTTCCGATTTTACAATATTGATAAAATCAATGTTTACGAAAAGATTTCGAAAAACATCTGTCAAAATGCATTGAAATTGATGATCACAATCATTTATTTAATGAAAAAGTGTGACATTTGATTCATCGATTATTTTCAATCGATTGAATTGATTGATTCATAGAATTTATTCTCCAAAAAAAATCAAGATTCAAATGATAAAAATGATAAATTTTCATCAAATTGAATCCTATTCATAATACGAGAATCACAATCATCGGCGGGAAATCATTAATTATTTAATAATGATATTTTTAAAATGAAAAAACAATGATAAGTGATTGATAATCGTTTGAAAATTTTCATTTTTCAAGATTAATTCGATTCAATTTGATTAGATTTCAATGCAAAATTGAGTCAGATGTTTTTCGTACTGAATATGTGTTTCAAAGATTTTTTTACTTTTTGAATAAAATAATTCAAATATCAATTCAAAGGACTTTTCAATTCATTAAAATGAATATTATTTATGATGAATTGTGTGTTTTTATATGTGTTCAAATATTAAATATGTTCAAGTTTAACGTCGGCGTGACAACACGATTTCATTATGATTATTATTCTTCATTTATTTGATTTATTTCGATTTTTTTATTATGAAGAATTGACAACAACATTTGAATTATCATGAAAAATTATCATCAAAATTCAATGGATTTTTGTGGGGAGAAAATATTTTGAGTTTTCTTGATTTCACAACGAACGGATGTCGATTAAATGATTGATCGCAGCGATGATAATGGTAATTATTCATTAATGCTTTTAAGACATTAATATAGATTTACAATTGACTTATATCTTCATAATCACCTTCAATAACTGAATCATCATCATCATCGCCATCATCATGATCTCTTGCTGTTGTTATTGCATTCATATTATTATTAGTGTTTGATGATGATGAAGTAATATTAGTGCTATTATTATTATTCAATGCAAGCTGTGACTGACCATTATTATTATTATTATGATTATCATGATCATCTGCCATCATTGTTTCAGTATTTTCATAACCACTTGTCATGAATGACATTGATGATGTTCGATGTTTTTGTGCAAATTTTGTTGGCTGCTGTGGATGATGTTGATGATGATGATGATTGTCCATCATTTCATTGTCAATTGATGAATGTTTCATTGTTGTTGATGTTGATGATGATGATGTTAATTTACGATTTTTTAAATTACAAATATTATCACGACGATCATGAAGTAAAAAATTGTTATTATTTTGTTGATGATCATTGTTATTGTTACTATTATTATCATTATTATTCGATGATGATGATAAATGTGGATTAGGTAATGGACGGCGTTGATGACGATTTAGATTTGAAATATTTCTTATATTATTTCTATTATTATTTGGATTATTCATTGCAAATGGCATCGGTTGATATCTAGGTTCATTCGCTATGGATGAACATTCACCATTTTGACTATTACTATTCATATCGAAATCATCCAAATCTGAATATGATGGTGGTGGTATGATTGTTTCACCAACAGCTCCACCACCACCATTATTGTTTATGCCACCATTTTGTCGATATAATGCTCCTGGTAATAATCGACGATGTATTGGTGCACTATTGATTATCGGTAGATTATTATTTTTATCATCTTTATTATTATTGATTTTGTTGTTATCATCATTATTTTTATTGTTGTTATTGAATAATGTACGACGATGATTTAGGAGTGTAGGTAATGGACCATATCTAGGTGTTGCTACAGCGGGTGAGGATGAATGATTATCGATATTATTTTGTAAATTATTAATAATTGCTGTCGATGTTATGTTGTTGTTGTTGTTGTTTGCCGCCATTGTTGTTAATAATGGACTATTGACATTACGTTCGTTTTCATTAACAATTAATACTGTATGATTGATGTTATCATTGTTGTTGTTGTTGTCATAATTGTTATTATTATTATTATTGTGATTATTGTTGTTGGTGTTAAGATTTACAAATAAATCTTCTTCACCTTTTGTATAGGTTTGTTGTCCGCCGACGAATTTGCGTTTTTTGAACCACCTTTTGGTACATTCAATACAAGATTGATTGGTTTCGAATTGACTAATGTTCCCATGTCGGCTGGATGGCCAATATGGCCATGACCAGCAGATGAATAATGATGACCTAATGTAGCATGTGTACCATATAATGGTGCCATACCACTGTGATTATGGCCATGTCCTGCTGTTAATCTAGTCAAACCGGTTGTACCATGATGGCCAGCTGTTAATGCACTAGAAAAATTACGTGGATCTAGATAACTATGTGGATCATCATATGGTGAACATATTCCTGAATCATCTTTTCTACATCTTCGACTGAATATATAACCAATGATGAAACCGAATACCAATGATGTTACTACTGATGTAACCACAGCTAATGCAAATGTTTCACTTGAATAAATAGGAACAGCACTTGGTCCTGTAGTCATATCAGATTCCTGATCATCAATCGTATTCATTCCATTTTCATCAATAATACTCTCTTCAGATGGCATACCAGGACGTCCATCGGGACATCTAGGATCCCAACCCATTTCGATATTTTGTACAAAATTTTCACGATTCCAATAACGTGAACGTGAACTGGTACATTTTTGTTGTTGCAAATCGAAAGAACAATAAGGATCTTGTAAACGAACACATTCACCACATGTTTTAGCTTGACATCTAAACAATCGAATAGTTTTGATTTCATGTGATGAAAAAACAACCAATTTAGCATTATAATAGGATGGATGCACAACTAATTGTGTGACTGGTGTACCACGAGGAAATATTGTTATTTCTTCAATCACAACCGGTACCACTGATGATGATGACGATGATGAGCTATGATCATTTGAATGTGCAGCCAAAGGGCTGGCTGCATTAATGACTTTGAGTATTGTACCATTACTGGTGCCAATAAATAGAACATCATAAGTTTTTCCAGAAGCTGTTTCAATTTGTGGATCAACAGCAATCGATGTGAATTTAGATTGAAATGATGTACGCACAAGTATTGGTGAATTCCAAAATGATTGTACAGTATTATCCATCAGTGAATGATCTTTGATAAATTTTAAAGTATTTTCTGGCAAACTTTGAGAATCGTTTGAACATTCACCTGGACGTGGTGTTATTTGTGGTGATTCTGGCAACCAATTTGAATCGATATTTTTTTGTACTTTAAATGGACCACGAAATACTTGTTCAATATCCGAAATCCGGAATGCACAAACCGCTGAACCACCGATTGAATTGGTTGGCGTTGTAAATACACTATATATTAATTGTTCATTTTGTCCACCATATAAACCTTTGACAATTTCAGAACTAGCCTCTGTCGGTAAAAATAAAAATTGTCGAAAGGCAAATAAATGAGAATTGAACAAAAATTAATGAAAGCAAACAAAACAAAACACAAAAAAACTTACGAATTTCATTGAAATAGAATGGAAAATCACCAGGAATCGAACAATTAAGGCGAGCTTTCAAAAATGTTGTCCATCTTCCACTGATTAATATTTTATTGATAATTTATTTTTTAATGATTCCACATTTCCATTATTGTCATTATGATAATAATAATAATAATTATTATATGAGGACCAAATTAGACAAATGAATAAATAAATAAATGATAAAAATTCGATAATGATCAGTATTTATTATCATTGATATAAAATAAGATAAATAAATAAACAAAATAATTGATATTTACCGAAATTGATGTGGACCACCATTATCTCTGGCACAAACACGAGCAACTCTTGAATATATGGCTTTACCACAGTTAATATATTCGACTGCTGTTTCACGAAATAGAAAATATACATGTCCATTGTATGGAAATGAACTGACGAAAATTGGTGCTGAATTATTGACGTTGTTATTGGTGTTGTATGAGAAATAGACATGTAAGATTAAAGAAAAATTGGAAAATTGTCATTATTATGAGTATTATTAGCTTTATTATTATTTTGTTTGGATCAAATTTCCATTTCAAAAATAATCGAAAACTTACCATTTAAATGATTAGCATTAAATTGTACTGTTCGTAATGGTTCACGATATATCAATGGATCGGCACCATTAAAACCGACAACAGTTGCGACATATAAATTTTTTTCTGCCGAGAAAATTGCGGAGAAAAGAGTCTTTGATTAGTTAATTCGGAGAATTTTGGATTTGAGCTTTGAAAATCATGCAGAAATTCATATTTATAAGACTAAAATCTACTAAAATCTACAAAATCTACAGAAATTCCAATTGATTTGAATCAATTACCTGAACGCTCATGGAAAGATCCTTAAAGACATTATTTTGATTGGTTAGCAGTGGAAATATTTGGAAATTTTCGAAGAATTTTTTTTGGAAAAAAATTGAAAATTTCGAATGGGAGATGGGGAAAAGAATTTCAAAGAAGAAAGTAAAAGAATTACATCAAGAATCACAAATTCAAAGATTTCAAATGGTTTCAAAGGTTCAAAGGTTTATTTTTCGGTGGAGAATCTCCCCAACAGAAACTTACCATAGAAAGTATATGTACTTGAATATGATGGATCATATGGACAAATAGCTTCACCTGGTTTTTCGCTTAATTTTAAAAAATTGTTCATCTATATCCACCATTGATTAATCAATGCAATAAATCAAAGAAATAAGATTATTTATTAGCTCCATTTTGGTCTAAGATAAATAAATAACACATACCGGACCATATTGATAGCTACGGCACTTTGGTTTAAATGCATTCGTACCACAAACCAATATACGATCATCGGATAATTTTGCCAATACTTTTATATAATTTTGACATGCATCATCAGATTTGCCTTTATATTTACACATATTGATATCATCTTCATTGCTTGACCATTCTAATTTCTGTGTGTCGGTGTGTATTTCATTATTTTTATTATAAAATAAAATAAAATAAAACAAAATCAAACATAAATTTCAATTCATTTCATTAATATTTTGCTGCACCAATCGAATACATATAAAATAAAATCAAAGCGGAAAATATAAAATAAATTTCAAATCAAAGCCCAAAACCTTATAATAATAACGGTAAATATAATTGATGATAGTGAATCATGACTCATTGCAAGCGGAATTTCAACGAGAAATTATTATTATCATCATCATTGTACATAAGACTAATGTTATATGATTTGTAATACCATCGGAACATACATTAAATAACGAATTGAAATAGAGATGGTTCAGTGCAATAGTACGGTAGGCACGTTTCATTTTCACATTTCATTATTTAACATTGAATTCATTTCATTTCATTTATTTTATTTGATTTTTTATTGTTTTCTTATGCTTAAATATTTTAAGTAAATATCATATGAAATAGATGAGATAGAACCACATATAAAATAAATGAATTGTTTAAATATTGAACGATATGAAACATCGTACAACAACTCATCATAGTACACACACATCATAAATGTTTATATGAAACGTTTCGGAGAATCATTTTTCATTTCACATTTTTTTTAGTTGGCGAATCAATTTCAATCAATTTCAATTGATTGAACCTATTAGATTGATTTACTATTTGTTCAAAATTTTGGATTGAAATCGCAGCATTTGTGCCATGATTCATTTATATTTAAGGATGAAATGGTTGTGTGTATTTTGTATTATGAATTTTTGAAAATTTAAATTCAAAATTTTAAATTTTGAGATCCCAAAAATTAGAAATTTAAATTTAAAATTTGAATTTTCAAAGTTTAAATTTTTTAATTTTTTAAATGTCATATTATCGTATTATCAAAATGATTATTAAGTTTTGAATCGAGAATAAATAAATAAAACAAATCCAGTTCAATGTTCAATACACATCCATGAACACGTACACAAGAATTAAATCCTAAAAATAAATTCAATAAAAAACACGTGCTGACTCATGTCACTTAATAAATCTTTTTTTTTCATTTATTCAACTTCTTTCTCGGTGAAATATCGAAGCAAATATTTCATTCAAATGATAATAAATGACTCGAAATTGGCCGGTCGTACTAATTCTGGTCATTTTCATTGAGTACTACTGCTGTGGAATTAATGAAAAAAACGGGAACTTCGGGATGTATATGTTCGACAACACGTGACAAGAGCAAATACATATAAATGAAAATATACCATTTGGTATATTTATTTGTGGACCATGGAATTTTTTATTATTAGTTATCAACATCATTATTATTGAAATATTGCACACAAAACATTAGCCCCTATTGAATCGATATATATATTGTACAATTTTCAAAATGAATGACACATAAAACATTAATGATAATGATGATAATAATAATAATAATGTCGGTAATTAATCAAAATGTCGAAAATTGTACAAAATAAATAAAAATTCGGGATTTAATGTATTACAACAAGGAATTATACTGAATGAAACTGGCTGAAATGTATTGAATAATAATGTATAAGAATATTCATGAAATACCTATGAGAATAATAACGTACGCTCTCTAGGTTTCTCTTCATTTATAGACGAACATAAATTCATCAAATAAATTGAAATGAAATGAAAAAATGAAATTGGAAAAATTTCACATCACATAATGTGATTCATTTAAAGCTTGAATCATCATCACCGATATTAATATTTGTTAATCAAAAATTATTTTTTCAATACAATTTGAATGAATAATAAATTATTTTTTGAAATTGAATTTCGCAAGCAAACCCTACAACCCTACCCTTTGCAACTCTTATAACCTTTGAACAGATAAATCATGGGTTCGATTTCATTTGAAATTCATTTGTTTTACTGCTCTGAGATCAATCAGACTCGATTCTACCGCTTTATTACGTACTTAAGTCGCCAAGAAGCCTAGTCTTGGCCAATATCTCAAACATATCAAGCTAAATCAAACAATTATCATCAGTTTGTTGTCAATATAATTTCAGAAAATGAAATGTGAGAAAATGATTCGAAAAACCTTGGACAAATTCTGCCAAACCTGAATACAAAACTGTTCGCATATTTATATGCATTGATATTACTGATAAATATACAAAAGTACATTTATTTATTTATTTGTTTGTCTCCATTTTCATTTCGATTTTCATTTTTACTTTTATTCAGGATTTTTCGCTTTGTTTTATTTCATTTCATTCTATTCCATTTCCAAATAAATATCGCAAAAAACATTTTGTACGAAAATAAATAAATAAACATGGAAATAGACTCAGATAGTTTAAATGTGGATAAACATTTGAATGGCATAAACACAACAGAAATTTATTCAAGAATAACTAAATGTGTTTTCAGCTCTATTCCTTCGATTCTCGCCAATTGCAATTGAATCTTGGTTGCTATGAGTATTCATTTCTCCATTTGTTTCTCCATTTGAATCTCTCTATCCATTATTTTCAAGTATTCTTCACGATTCCATAAAATGAATTGAATAGAATACAGTTCATAAATGCTCGAAAACATATAAATGAATGCATTTGAATGGAATTGAATGCGAAATGTGAAATACGAATGAGTGAAGTGAATAGAAATTGGTCATTAGACACCGAAACGATATATGAATTACTGAAATATTAGGTTGTCCAATAAGTTTTTGCCGAATTTCTCATGTTTTCCTATGATATAATCGGCAAAAACTTTCCGGACAACCTAATAAAATGACTGAAATGATTTTCGAATGAAATTATTTTTCTGTTTTTATTATTTTCTCAAATCATAGTGAAATAAATGATGATAATAATAACGATAATGATATCGCGCAAGAATTGACCCAAAAAAAAACAAAAATGGAAAAATGGAAAACAAAGCATTCAATTCTTTCGAAAGTGTTCCATTGGATTCAATTGATAATTCCATGATGGAAGGAATTACAATTCAGAATTTTCAATTCAAAATATTCAATTGTATTCATCTCAGTATTCATATTCTTATTCTCGATGAACAATTGCCTAAATTTTAGACCATAAAATATGAATTTTGTTTTTCTTAAAGAAACAAAACAAAATGATAATAATTTATCATTGAATATCATTATTGTTGTTGTTTGGGTATGAGAATGTCAAGAGAATCTCGGATTCAAAAGAATATTAATCAATCATTGATCATTAATATGTTTTGTGTAATGATTCATTTTTTATATTCAAAGTGGAAATATGAATTGATAATCATCGAGAAACGGCCAAAATATCGAGGAAAACTCGGCCAAAAATAGAAAATCAAAGAAGAAATTCTCTCAATTCTTAGATTCATTTACTTATATTCTTCCCGAATAAGTTCAAAAAGAGAAACATTGAATCAAAATTTGAATTTGAATTATTGAATCAAAAATATATTAGGTTGTCCGGAAAGTTCTGGCCAATTTTCATGAGCAACACTATTGATTAAGCGGAATGAACTTTTCGGACAACCTAATGAAATAGAACATAATAAAATGAATGAAAAGTCAATGTTTGTTTCAAATGTTTTCAATAACTTTTGAAGGAAAAAATTATTATTCTTCACAGCAAAACTCATAAATCATATCGAAATATTACAAAATGCATTGGTGCAAAGCTTTACAGAGCAAACTGTCGTACCATTGGCAAGACACAGAGCCGACACACGCAGCAGCAGCAGCAGATATTCATTTCACATAGAAATAAAACACTTGGGAATGAAGAATAAATACACACATAAACAACAGCAGCCGAAGAATATGAATTCTTAAAGGGCCCCAAGAATGAATGGCACAAAAAACAAGAATAATTGATGAAAAATATATGGAAAAATGTATGGGAAAAAAATATTATTGGGAAAAATACAAATTCAATGTATTTATTTCATTGAATGAATGAATGAATACAATGATTATAATAATAATAATAATAATAATATTGATAAATATTGATATAATGTGTGTGTGTATGTATGTATTTGTGTAAACAAATATCAAATATACAGATAATGATGAGACACAGAGAATTCATTGAGAATTGAAGAGAAGAATCAATGGGAAGAAATATGGGGAGAAAATTGCATTGATTTCAAGTGAATGAACCAAGGAATCATTGAATCTTTGAATCATTTTGAATGAATCTTTGAATCAATGAGTCTTTGAATCTAAATATGAATGAATGAATGAAATATCATAAGATGAAACGAAGAATAAGGAACACAATGATTATTTCAATGAGAATGTAAAGAATATTTGTAGAATATTTTAATAAGAATAATAATATTCTTTTTCGTAGAAGAAGAATAATCGAAAAAGTTTTATTTATTTTATTCTTATTCATTCTTTATATTTCTTTGTTTGTTCTTCACAAACCCTGAAAATTTCTTCATTCATTGAACTCTCAGGGTTCTTCTCTTTGAATGTATTCAATGCAGAATTACAGTATTTCAAGAGAATTTTTGATTCTTTTTCAATGAAGAATCAAAAGAAAATTTGATTTCAAGAGAGTCAAGAAGAATGAAGTCGATTCATTTATTAATTTAAAATAAATGCTAATTTGTAATCGAGGAAATAAAAGGGTTAAATTCAATTATTATTTTCCAATTTTCTCAAATATTTTCGATTTTAATTGAATTTAATGAAACTTTGAATCGTTTCAGTTTGTAAATCATTTGAAACGAGAAACATGCATTTCAGAGCATGCTTTCGGATCTGAATTGATCAAATTCGTGGCCGAACAATTTTTTATCTGAATAAAAAAATGTGACTAAACATCACAATGATATTTGATACAGTGTATCATTAGAAGGCCCATTGGGGGCAAGGAAACTTGGGTCCATAAGTAATAAAGCAGGCAAAATGCATTTATTAGGTTGTCCGAAAAGTTCTTGTCGATTTTCTTTTAAATTTTCTACGATATAATCGGCAAAAAACTTTTCAGACAACCTAATATCAATGGTCTGGGACCAGCGTTGTCCAATGCATTTTCAGTCCGGTATTTGGCTTTCGTTTTCACAGAGTTTTCTGTCCTTCTATTTTGTTGTTTTCGCTGACCAAATGTGACACAATTTTGGTCAATTTTTCAAAGAAAAATGGCCAGAAAAATAGCAAAAAAGAGACCGGTTCCACGGATACACGGAAAATGAAATCGTGACTAATGATAATAATAATGATTATGGAAATTGATGAAGAAATATGTATTTTCAATGGATGAATGAATGAATGAATGAACAAAGCAAATAATGAATAGGTAGCAGGTGTATTCGAAAAATTCAAAGAAATCGATGATGATGATGATGATGTGGATGATAATAAATCAAATCAAATGAATGAATGAATGAATGAATTGAATTGAATAAATGAATTATTTTCATCTAATTTTTTAAATCAAAAACAAAGCAAAATGAATGAAAAAAATCATTTCACCATCACATTTTTGCATGAATAATGATGATGATAATAATTCAATGAAATGAACATATGAACATCATCATTGGAGACTAAGACAAAGACAAAGGCAAATGCACATGTATTAGGCTGTCCGAAAAGTTCTGGCCGATTTTCATGAGAAAACTCTATTGATTAAGCGAAATGAACTTTTTGGACAGCCTAATACATAAAGGCAAACCAAATACAGATGCAGATGTATGTGTGGACACAAACATATTGAATGTGAATTAAAGTAAAATAAAAAAAAGGAGAAATTAGCCCTAAATGAATACAAATGATCATTTTTTTTTCTCGATTTATTTCATGGACAATTTCATTTTGGTTTGAAAAAATATATATTTCAGTGATGATGATAATAATAATGAAATAAACGAAAATAGAAAATTGTAATGATTAGAAAATATATATTGATGGTTTTCGATGTGTAAGTATTTGATGGTTCTTCAAGTATGGAGAAAATGGAATAAATGGAATAAAATATCAACAAATGAATACATTTGGGAACACAGAACACACATGAATAAAAATAAGAGGAAGAATAATGCATTTAGCATCAGCATACTCACACATACACTAAAAATAAGAGTTGAATGCATAAGAAAGTATCACGAATCAATCATCAATGATATTGAATGAATTTTGGAACAGAAAAACAAAAAAAGAATCAAATGATCATTCATATCAATAAATGTGATAATGTCTTCAAGTTAATAAATTGTAAAATGCTTCATTTTCTTTTGAGAAATATTTAAAACAATTCAACATGAGTGTAAAACAATGGAAATTTATGGAAAAAATTTGAGAATTTTCAAAAATATTTCCAAGAATTTCAAGTTTCTGAATGAAGTTCACACTCATAACTTTCACTGAATCTGGGCTAGTTTTGTATTGAAATTTGGCTCAATCTTTGCTTTGATTTTTACACGTGGTGTTTTTAGACTTTCGAATATGTTATTTGAAACAAAATAAAAAACTTACCCGATTCTCTTTGAGCGATGGTAAACTAAGATTGTATACGAAATTTCTACAAAAAATTGAAATAAAAATAAAAATTATTGTCAATTGAAAATTCAATGAAATTCAAACATTTCAAAATGAATGAAAACATACCTGGCACCGATAAGAAGATAATCACCATCACGATCTAAATATTTAAAATAATCATTTGTCGTATCATTGCCAACGAATATGTCGAAATCTTCTGTTTTTTTCAATAAGAAAAAAGAAATGAAAATGGAAATTAAATCATTTGTAATTTAATGACAAATGGTAATAAAAAATGAAAATGAAATATTGGGTTGTCCGAAAAGTTCTTGCCGATTTTTCAATGATTTTATACGTTATAATCGGCAAAAACTTTGCGGACAACCTAATAAAAAAAAATGAATAAATGAATATCGTGCAATATTTAAAATAGAAAATCGACATCATCATCATCATCATCAATGATGATTACAAATGATAATCGGATCAACGAAAAAAAAAATGGAAGAAAAAATTCAAATTAAATTTGTACGAAAAATACGAATAATAATTCAATGCTTTCAAAGCTAATATTAGTTATATTTGTACAAAATATATTTCAGGTTGTCCGAAAAGTTCTTGCCGATTTTCATGAACAACTTTATTGATTAAGCCGAATGAACTTTTCGGACATCCTAATATTTAAATATTTTTTACTTGGAGGAGAGATTTGTGGTTGGAAAAATACATTCATATATTCAACGAATAACAAATATAACGAATTATACGATTGTCAATATGTGTGACAATCATTACGTTTGAGATGTGGAGAGAAACTTGGAGAGGTAAAACGATGATGATAATTCGAGCAATTTGAGGCGATGCGAATCGTAAAAGCTTTGAATATAATTCGTATTCGTATTAAAATGAATTTAATTGTTCGTATTTGAATTCAAACATTGGTCATTTTGATCACGGGAGAAATGTTTTAAAAGCTTGGAAAAAGGCAATAAAATAACATATGAATCTATGATAATGTAATACTTTGTTTTTGAAGGTTGAAGGTACTTAGTATTCATTATTTTCTCAATTCAAACTGTGTATCATTTCAAATCATTGAGTCTAATTAGTAATGTGACAAATGATCATCGTTGAAAAAACCCTGAAAGTACTTTGGGTAAACCAGCCGATGGTTTTTTTTTAATGGTCGAAATTTGGTCGAATCCAAAAGGCTATACATTTTGTAGGGTGGTGAAACACATTATCAACTAAAGAAATTGAACATGATCAAAGATGAAATTTATTCCGTAAATTGCGATGCAAAAGTTTTTGTTTCAACTTTTTTCGTCTTTTGTTTTAGAATCAAAACGACATGTGAGAATTGATTCATGATATATGATTCATCATCGTGTAGAAATACTTGGAATGTTTTTCCTATTTTTAAGGCCATAGTCCTTTCAAACAATCAAAATCAAACGAATTTCAATAGTTTTTCAATAACATTTTATGACATTTTTTGAATATGAATTTTTAATCAAATTGCCATTGTTCAATGCCTAAATCCTATCTGGATTACGTTTGGTACATTTTTCATGAAAAACTCATTTCACATGAATACATCAAATTACATAATAATACTGCATTAATTTCATGTGATTTACCGGTTTAATCTTGGAGAATTTAATTTTATTAGATTCAATTTCATTTTTTTTTCGAGTCAATTTCATTGGTCAAAATCGGTCCATTGAAATTACAAATGCAATCGGAATTATTGAATATGCAAAAATGCAATTATGATTGCATTTTTAATGGAGTAAATGGACAAAGGAAACCGAGGAAAAACTAATAAAATACCAATGGAAAAGGGGAAATAATTTCCATAAATTTCCAAGAAAAGTATTAAATTCAAATTAATATTGAAAAGTATTAATATTGAAATTATGTGTTTTTACTATGAAATTGGAAATTTCAAATTAAAAATGTACTGGAAAAAAATGTTCAAAAACGACCAATAAATTGATACAACAAAAGTAAATGACAACACAAAAAATAATTGATTCAAATTAATCAATGAATTTAATATTTCCATTCAAAGTACCAAGCAAAAATCTCATAAATATCAAAATATCAGAATTATTTTCAATTATTGGGTTGTCCCATAAGTTCTTGCCGTTTTAAAATTTTTTTTCATTCGAAAAATGGCAAGAATTTATGGGACAACCTGATATTTGTGAAGTAGAAATTATAGACAAAAATTCCATGAGTTTATTTAGCAGTAAATTTATGGAATTTTCTTCATTATTTTCCACCAATTTAATATTATTAGGTTGTCCGAAAAATTCATTCCGTTTAATCAATAGAGTCGTTCATGAAAATTGGCTAGAACTTTTCGGACAGCCTAGTAGATAATTTAAAGATAATTTAATTTTAATCATTTCACATTTTGCGTTATGTGTGTTTGTTCATAACTCAATAATTTTCAGGAAAAAAAAAAATTAATTGTGTACAATTTCACCATGTGTATCACCATACACACACATACACATGATTCTGGAGAAAAATCCCAGGCAAAAAAATCGATAAATTTCAAGATGAAAATGAAATAATTTCATTTTCATATGAATATATTGCTATGAAATGCCAGAAAATATTGCAGAAAAGGCAAAAATTCTGCGACAATCATCAAGCAAAATGTAACAATAATAATAATGATTTCATTTGAAACACCAAAACAGCAAATGACAACACATTGAATTGACATTCACAAAATTCAAGAGTTGGCATTTATAAACCAAGTAGATACCATGTACCAAGAAAGGAATTTACGGGTTATTCGAGAATAAGGCTATAGAATATATCGATAAAGTGTACACATCATTAAAGGTTTTTTTCTTCACGAGAGAATTTCGAGGGTAAACATGTTCTACCATTTCGACATTTCACCATTTTCATCCATTAACTCATTGAAAATCAATGTATTTCATTTGAAATTGCTGCTTCGGAATTCATTGAACAATATTTTTAAAGTATTCACGAATCAAGATTCAAGGATCGTGGATGGTTTTTCTCCATTAAACATTGAGAAAACCAGAGAGACAATTTACTACGAAGAAACAATATTGATCGAAGGATCCAAATTTGAATTTCAATCCATTTTTACATGATGATTTCATTCTATTTGTTTCACCATTAAAACCTTTTTTGCATAAAAAGATTTTAAGCAGGGAAAATCGTGTTTTATCATGGAACACATCACATCATCATCGAAACGAACAAAATTTCAAATTTCAAATTGAGATTTTCAAAAAAAAAATCCAAATGACATTTGCTCGTGTTCGTAAATTTGGTGAGAGTGAAATTTTGAAATTACAGCATAGAATAATACGACATACGAATGATAAAATAAAATAAAATGAAAATAAAATAAAAAATGAAAATGTTTTCATTTTCTGTCAATTTTTTCATTTTTTGGGCATGAAATAACATGGAATAAATTGCCTTAAGGGTATTTTTTCGGATATGATGTATTTGGATGTTGGTTCAAATATACATTTTCATGTATTCTCATTTCATCGAAATGATGATAATACGAATGATAATACATTTGAATAAGAAGAATCGTATGAATAATAGCGGCTAAAATTGAATGGAGAATGAAATGAATCAAAAAATGGAAGAATCGGTGAATCCATCCGTTGATTCAATGATTCAATGAATAACAATGATAATAATAACAACGATATGATTGAAATTAATTGAAAACAAGTGAAAATTCTTGACAATATTCTTTGTGAAATTTTTCGTATTTTATTATTAAAACATTACATTTTGAATATGTCTTATTTAGCTTTGAATTTCTGAGAAAATATCATAGACATTGGTTTCAGTGGAATCGGTTTTTATAAAGAAACTGATTTGAAATCAAATTTCAAATCGAGAATTTTGACATTTGAATCCTCCTGTCTCGGCAAAAAATTGAAATCTTCGAAGAATAATGAAAAGATAAGATTTTCTATTTTGAAAAACGAATTTCAATACGATTTGTTAGGCTGTTTCCTTCATTCATTCATCCATACATTCACTTCATTTCACAGCCAACTTCATCCACCATAAGCACCATAAGAAAACAAATGTGGTACAATTCTGAGAAATAACGGCAATAATTGATTACAATGAACACACAAACACATAGAGACACACATACACAATGAGAAGGGGATCGACAACAGTTAAATCGATTCCAGGGGCGAAATCATCAGAAACAAATGTTCAAATATGAACCAAACACAGAGTTAGAATCATCGACACCAATCAAGGAAAATGAATTTCGATCGATTTCTTCATTTCACCAAAATCTTTCAAATATCGATTCATTGATTGTGTGTCTGTGTAAGGGTATGTGGCTAAATGGTTGTATCGATTCATTGATTGTAAGTTTCGTAGGCTCACAATCATCATCATCATCATCAACGACGTATCCAATTTAGAATTTCTCAAAAATTTCTCATTTCAAATCATTTCAATTCGTCAGAATTCACACAGAAGAATCGGGTAGTCGCGCCCAAGTAGTGATTTGAAATTTGGCCTGGAAAAACACACAGCTCTATCGAATTCATTCAAAACACCAAACAAATGAACATTATTTGAAATGAAACAATTTCATTCCAATTCAATTCAACTCAAGAATTGAACGTTTGTCCATTAAATCTCTAGATTTCATTCCGAATTCAATTCAAATTCATTCAATTTCACTCAGTTCGGATTCAAATTTACTAATTCAGTTCAAATTCTTTCAATTCGATTCAAATTCATTGAAAATTCTTTCAATTTTCACCGATTTCGTCCATTGATTACCAACTATATTTTGATCACTTTCTTTAATTTTCTTTGTATACCAAAACATGCATTTCTTTCATTTAAAAATACTTTCAATGAAATACAGACTTTCGTATCATTTTAAACATAGAAATGGATTTTCGGGAAGAAAAATTTTTCCATAATTTTCAATGGCTCCAAACAACAGCAATAAAGCCTTAGTGCAAAACGATATATTTTGTTCAAAAGGTTTCTTTTCGATGGGTTTTTGTTTGGGTCTTGGGCGAATGTGATGAACAACAACAGTACAAAACTGTACTTTGAAGACTGAGCTAATACTGCACTCTTTTTCTTCAGCAAAAAATGATTTACAAAATCAAAGAAAAATGAAATGAAATCAATGTGTGTGTGCATGGCACCATATGTTTTTTTTTTGGATATTTTGCTTGTTTGTTTTGTGTACGATATTTCATAATTTAAGAATAACAACAACCAAACAAAGCAGCGAAACAACTAAGAATTATAATTTGATTCAAGAAATGGATTCTTCTTGTTATTATTTTTAGAAGAATTCAATTGATTAGTGCTGTCGTTATTATTAGTTTTCGATATTTTTCGATAATTCAACGAATATGAGGCAAAGATCTTAATGATTTTCAATCATTTTCTTCTGTGGATTTTCTTCAATTCTTGGCACACACGCATCAAATTCAATACAAAAATTTCAATTTTCTTTGATTTTTTTCGTTCGATATTTGTTTGATTAAAGGCAAACACAAAGCAAGCATAGAGTCTATAGCCTTAGACACAAATGAATATTGTTATTGTTGCTGTAGTTATTGCTTAATTTTAAACACCAAAAATCTATATTGGATTACACATTTATTGATTTATATTTGTTTTACACATCTTACATTGCTCTCTTCAAGGCTTATACATCTTTTTCGTGTACACATCGTGTACAAATTCCTTGATTTTTGCTGTAACAGCTAAACATTGATTGATTGATTGATTGATTGATTTATTCATTTATTTTGCAGAGAAATAAAATAAAATAAAACATCTGGTTTATTATTTAATGCATTTGTGTCGAAGAATTTGAATTGTGGTTTTAAGAAAATGAAAATACGGAGAATGGAAAAGGAGAATAATTTATATTTATCTTTAAGATTTGTAGAAATTTGAAAAATTTCAATGACAAAATATACACAATTCATTCATTAAATAAATTCATCATTTGCATATGTGTGCATTTGTGAATGCATTTGCATATGAGATTTATGAATTTTTTTGTTTCTTCGGTTTCTCTGAACGAATTTTGAGGCTTAAACAATGTTTATGTGAGTGTTTGAAAGCATCAAAGATAGAAATAATCAAAAGCGGATGAAATTGAATGAATGAAATGTGCGGCCATTTTTCAACCATTCACAAATGAATGATATATTTTTTCTCCTCTCAAAAATCAAATAAATTATTAGTTGATTTCAATCAATGAATCAATCACCGATTTTTCCGATTTCATAGGATATTTCAATCCCACAAAGGCATACACACAAACAGACAAATACGAATATGCGCGACTCGAATCTTTGAAAGTTTTGATTTTAAAATTTTAAAATTTTTTCTGAATTTTTCAAATTCTCCGACGTATTACAATACATTCTAATACAGCTCTCGATTGATTGATAATTTCAAATATTATGAAATGATAAATTATGCAAGACGTAAGATGCAAGATGCACATTCTCCATGCAAATGGTGAATCGAAACCAGACATTTCGGTTGTTTTTTGCCAGATTTCTTCACAAATCTATTTCCAATATTTTTGAAGGACATTTTTCATTGAATATTTGTCAAGATTTCATGTCGTTTGAAAAATTGCACATCAAAAAGCGTTATTTGTTTTTTCTCAGACATTCAAATGTCGTAGAATTGCATAAGTTTCTCATCATTATATTCGCACGAGAAACATTTAATTTGAAATTTTGAAAATTTCAAATTTTAACAAAATTTCATAATCACACAATTGGACACAATGAAATCGATGCCTATCAATCAAACAATAACAATTGATAATGATCAATCAATCGATCGATTGATTGATCAATCATTATTCCTTTTACAATCCTTTTATGTGAATAATATTAATTACTATTCAAACGTTTATTTCTTTCAATTTTTCACCAACGAAATCACAATTGAATCGCAAGTCAATCCAATCGATTCCACTGAATTCAATCGAATCACACGAATAAACCTTGAAATGCATGAAAACTCACCGATTGAATTTCAAGCTGCATTCTACACATTGAATTTTCATTGTATTCATATTTAATTCCAACAATCGACAGCATTATTGATTGTTTTGTTTTGCAAAAATATGAGATATTGAAAATCATTTAAATTACTTCAATAATTCTCTTGTTTCAAACTTTGCCCAATTTGAATTTATATAAGAATAAATATATTTCAAATTTACAGGATAAGCTATGATGGTCGAAATGGATGAATTTCAAGGAATGAATGTCAAACATTGGAAAAAATCGAAAAAATTGAAATTTTTCCGGTCATTTGAATATCAAATATTCAACACCATGGATCCTTGGATCTCACCATTATCTCATTATGAATTCAGCAGATGAAATCTATGAATTTCTCAAATTTATTTTTTCTATTTTTCGATTGAAAATTTTCACATTTAAATGAACCGAGAGAGAGAACTGATACAATTACCATTCAAATACATAATTCTGGTCAGATATTTATGCATGAAATGTTTTTCCATCTCAAATATTATTTGAAAATATTAATATTTGAAATTCTATTCAGATTTCAGTGAAAATGAATAAATGACGGGATAAATTCGTATTTTTCGATTCGTAAATCGTGAAATTTTTCATCGAAATTACCCGGCAAAAACTGATAATTCATTTTATTTTTCAAACAATAATAATAAATACCGTGAAATCATATTGATAAGTGTGTGTTGCAAGTTTCAAATAATAATAACATGGAAAACCAATTATGAATTATTGAAATAGATATGAATAGAATGAATTCACTGGTAAAAAAAAAATAAATGGACTCAATGATTCAATAAAATGTGTATTGATTCAGGGTTTCTGATAGGATTTCAATGAAATTTCGATTGAATTTCAATACCAGAATCCCCGAACGAAATTCTTGAATAAAGATCTGGTAGAATTCTGATAGAATTTTAAATTTTTTTCTCATTTTTTTCAAATATTTGAAGTTATTCGATTTAGAATTGGGAGAGATGAAGAAGAAGAACGAAAAACGAATATAAAAAGTCAAATATCATTCAGAAATTATGGTATTAAGACCATTGAAATAAATAGGAATGAAAATGTCTCCGGAGAATTGGAAAAAATTGATGAACCTACGGGCTCTGTTCGGAGCAAGGACACACACAGTACATGGAAGACTATAGCCCAGTCATTCTCAACCGGTGTTCCGCGGCACTTTAGTGTTCCGCGAGATTCCAAAAATGTGCCGCCAAATTCCGGATATCTAACTCATTCCTTTACTATTCCCTTACTTGGTGTGCCGCAAGATTTTGGAAATAAAGGCTTTTCCTTTTTTCAGTGTGCCGCGGCGAAAAAAAGGTTGAGAATGACTGCTATAGCCTGACAGTGCCCGAGATGCCTGCGAACTAGATTTCTTTGCTTTCAAAAATTATGCAAAATTCTGGAATTTTTAAAATGACTTTGGAATTTTAAAATTTTTTTCGAAGAAGAATTCTTCGAAAATAAAATTCTTTTTAAATGTAGATTACTTCAACATTTTTCAATACATTCAATACATTTCAATACATTAGTCTCTGGCCTACACAATCTCCTATTGATTTTAGAATTTGAAAATGAAATTTTTTGTGTGTTAGTTCGTTCTCTTGTTTTGTATTGAATGAAAATAGAATAATAATAATAATTCAATACATTTTTGACGACATAGGAAGAATTCATTGAAAATGGAAGCAAAAATTCCATTCAAAAAATGGTTTTTTTTATTTTGAAATCAAGAAAAAAATGTTTAAAATGACAAAAATCAATATATACAAACATTGCAATACAAATGCAAATGCAAACACATACACAAATAACGCAAACAAATGGAAATCAATGCAGATTTGGTCAAAGAATGTTTTTTTTTTTTTTTTGACAAAATTTTTGTAAAATTTTAGATATTTTCAATGGGAAAAATGGCTCCGAAATTCTGGCGAATATTGCATCAATAATATTCGATATCAGCAGAAACTGGTACAAACTTTGAATGATCGGAAAACTTTGAAACATTTGATTGCTTTTTTCGTGAAGAATTTTTAATTTTGAAAATTTTTGGATCAAAAATTCCTTGAAAACTGATAACACCATATAGTTATTGAAACAGTTATTTGTTTGAGAATTTTTTGAAAATTTTACTCAAAAATTTCACGAAAAAATAAAGGGCTGTCCGAAAAGTTTTTGCCGATTATTTCAAAGGGGAATCATCGGGGAAATCGGCAAAAACTTTTCGGACAGCCCAAATAAAATGATTCATTTTGAGAATAAATAATTAAACTCTGGTGTGTAGTTTATTTATTTATTAATATGTTGTTTTTCATCAAATAAAATGAAATTCAAAGCATTAGTTCATTTTGAACGAGTTATTTTGAAGGAAAACGAACTGAAACTAAACTGTAAATGAATCTAAAACTGTAATTCAACTGAATTGAATCGTGAATTGTGAATTTTCAAAATGTGAAACTTTTTCAAAATTTTTCCAGTTTTGAAACATCAAATGAATGAAATTCATTGAAAACTGGTATCAAGAGACCAAATAAAACGATTTCTGAACATTTCAATACACATAAGCAGCCATCATCAAACACTGGCAAAGTATTAGGTTGACCGGAAAATTTTGGCCGATTTTCATGGGCAACTCTATTCGATTAAGCGGAATGAACTTTCCGGACAACCTAATATATTATTGAAGCAGAATATCAGCAAACATTATTTGTTTCATTTCAAAGTTGAAACGAATTTCATCAAAATCAAACGAGTAAAAACACATTAATTTAGGGTCTGATATACTCATCATTTGATCAAAAAATTCTGAAAAACAGACATTAAAAAACAAGAAAATGTTATTAAAAATCATTTGAGTTTATAGTTTTATTGAATTTTCGTTTTTTAAAATTAAATTTGATCAAAATTTGAACAAAATTTGATCAGAATTTCATTTCAAAAATCAAAAATGAAATCATTTTTAAACGAAATGAAAAATCATACCAAAAATTTCAGGTTGTCCGAAAAGTTCATTCCGTTTAATCAATAGAGAGTTGCTCATGAAAATTGGCCAGAACTTTTCGGACAACCTAATACAGCCAATTTTCATTACATATAAACGAATCAATTAAATCATTCTTATTTCATCATTGAAGAATAATGATTAGACGTAAAAGTAAAATTCAAAAATGATTCAAAACATTGATTTCTTCAAGAAGAATTCATACAACAAGATGGAATGGAATATTCCATACCATCCGTACGTAGGAAAATTTATGCAAATTTCCAAAATTTCAAATTTTCAGATGGAAATTTGAAATTTCAAAAATTGTTAATGACATTCGCCTGACGATTCGGCTTTATTCCCTTTGGCTCTGGCATTTCTCGGTGCAGATTGCTTAGCATTCATTCATTGCCTCAATCATTCATTACTCATTTAATACAATGAATCAAAAAAATGTTGACATTTTTTGATGAACGAGTACCACCGAGATATGAATTTTACAAAATAAGCCAAAGGCCTTATTAGCATAATTTGTGCTTTTTGGTGAAATTATTTCGCTCATTCTTCGGGCTTTTGGACAGCCAAGGCTAAGCTTAGCTGCAGAAGACCCCTTGCAAAATGTCCAATTTCAGTCATTGAAAAATGGAAAATAATTGGCGTAATTTCAATGAAAAGGTGGGTGTATTCAAATTCCTGACAAAAAGAAAATTTCCGAAAATTCAAATTGAACAAGATGTTCACTTGTCAAATGTTATGTGCGCGTTCACATGTGTATAGTCGATTCAATGAATGATGGATTAATATATGAAATGAAATGACCGTTGAATGATGATATTCACGAGTACTTTTTGGCTGCTGTTGGACGGAATTGAATACACGATGGTCATTTATGAATGTTGAATAATATTAAATTTGACAACGATAACAAGCGTAATGACAATGGACGGGGGGTAAAAATAGTCGAAAATCACATCAATCATTTTTGAGAAAATTTACTGTTGAAAATTGTAAATTGTCATTGAAATAAAACTAAACTAAAATGTCCAAAAAGTAAAACTTTTTTTTCAAAGTGGATAAGTGGATAATAATAGTTTTATTTCAAGGAGAAAAGAAATAGAAAAAGGTAAAAAAGGACTTTTGAAAGACATCGAAGGACATTGAAAAGGACTTCGGGTAAAGTAACTCGGTACAATGTTTCCATTGATTGTACAGTCATCAATCAAAACACAGTTTCATGGACAATTTCAAAGTGGATAAACAATGAAATATGAAATATGAATTTAATGACAAACGTATTTGGACATGGTGAAACATTGTTTCGTACGAAACATTTTAGTAAGACCGGAAAACACTATGACTTTGAAGAATATTTGGACGATAAATCATTCTTAAAGCATTCAACTATCATCTTATATTGACCATTGATGAATTTCAAATTTAAAAAAGTCAAAATTTTACCCAAAATTCTTCTCATTTCAATAAGATTTCAACGATGAACTTTACCGAGAATTAAATTTCACACCTTTTTATCAACAAAATTCTAAATTATTGTCAATTTCTGTTGATAATTCATTGCCCTATTATCATTATGATGATCATCATTATCCGTAGAACATTAGCGATGATAATTATTATTAATATTTTGATGAAAATGATGAAATTTTGAGATAAAATCAAATGAAATGAACTAAAATAATGACAACAATCTTTTCAGGAGTGTTAGTGGCGTGTGTAGGTGTGGATGTGTGTGTAAGTATTCAAGTATTTTGAATATTTTTCACTCCTATTTATCATTATCATTGCTTTTTTCAAATGAATATTTTCATTATTTTTGGTTTCAAAAATTTCAAACAAGAGAAAAAGCAAATGAATTTTTCACTTGTCACTTGAAAATTTTTCGTGTCATATGAATCATTAGATCATTTGAATCAATTTCAAAATGATAGATTCATATATTTCAAGTGTTTTAGAGGGCATTATTTTTGTGTGAGTGTGTACAATTGGTACATGACAGTATCGCTTCGCTTTTCTGTACCCGAAAATCATTCACCTTCGAAATGAACCGAAAATTATCGGTTTATATTTTCAATGACGATGATTATTATCATGTTCATTAAGGGTTCAAATACTTTCATTCATGTTTCATTCAAGTTTATTATTCAAGTTTTCCTGAGTTCATTACTGCTATTTTCGATTACGAATCATTATTAATGAACTACACACAATAATGTCTCATTGAAAATGGATCGATCCATAGAAACGGAGGAAATTATTCTTCTTCCATTCAAAGTGAACCAGAAACATTTTTGTCAACATTCTTCCATCAGCAATGCAAAAGTTTGAGTAAACTTTGAATGAGTGTCAAATGTAATAATATTACTTTTGTTTTCACCGAAAACAAAAATACAGAAAACAATGATTGGTGAACATTGAAAATTGTTCAAAATGGAAGAAATAATAATAATTTGAATTTGAACTGGAGAACAAATCAAAAACAAATGAATCGAAATAAATCGAAATGAAACAAAGAAACTTTGAATTGAATTCTTCTAAATTTTTCGATTAAATTCAATTCAAGAAGACAAACATTTCAAACATTGAAACACTTGAGAATTGGTGACAAAATTCAACTAAAAAGAGTTGAAAAGGGTTGAATTGGAAGCTCAGGTGAAACAACTTGAATTATTGCCGAACCGAATGGCATCATTGAATCCAAAATAGTTGAAACATTGAAGTTTCAATTTTCGATGCCAGTATTCGATCACAAACATTGATAATTGAGATTTAAATGTTTATTTTTCGATCAACGAAATTGGAAATCAATTTCCAATTATCTATTGGAAATGAATTCGAGCTTTGCTTCAGTCTTTTGTATTTTTCATTTTCATAACATTTATTTCAAATGGGTTATTTTTGGGGCCAGTATTTTCAATTTTCGACAACTTTTGTTTGAGCGTGAAAATTTACGGCAAAAATTTCCTTTTTCACATTTTATTCTTTTGGTAGAAATAATAATACTACTTTATCATTGAAAAGAAGAGAAGTATAACCCTCAACAATTCAAAAATAACAAAACACTTGAAATAAAAACATTTATTTTCGAAGTTATTCAAAGAATGAAGTTTTCATCATTCAATTCGAAGATTGAGAATTAAGAAATTCAATCTAATTCAACAATCGATTCAATTCAATGTCGATTCAATTTCACATTTAATTTTCATCAATTCATTTCTCTTCTTTTCGTTTC
Source organism: Psoroptes ovis (assembly GCA_002943765.1). NCBI lineage: Eukaryota > Metazoa > Arthropoda > Arachnida > Sarcoptiformes > Psoroptidae > Psoroptes > Psoroptes ovis. The sequence continues at coordinate 3,786,190 of PQWQ01000003.1, read as the reverse complement.
GTGTCGGAGAAAATAGAAAAAATAGAAAAGAAAATTGGAATTTTCAAATCAAATTCTCTTCTTCTTCTCCTACATTTCAAACAATCAAAGAAATAATAATAATAATAATAACTGTTCATAGATTGATCATAGATTATTATTAGATTGTCTGGAAAGTTTTGGCCGATTTTTATGTGCAATTCTATTGATAAAACGGAAAGAACTTTTCGGACAACCTAATATTATTATTTCTTGAAAATTGAATGAATGAATGATTAAATGGAATGAATCAACGAATCGATGAATGAATGAACGAATCAACGAATCAATGAGAATTGAATAAAGAAAATGAAAAGAAATTAAAGATGAAAATCTTTGAGAAACCATTGCAGCAGCAGCAGCAGTTGTGTAATGATGAAATGGTTTTCATTTTTCGATTTATATTTTCGCTTTGAAACATATCAAAACATCGAAAATTGCTTCATATTTCTTTTTTTCGTTTTGTTAATTGGAAATTACTTGGGATGTTTTCACTGCATTTCACTTCGAGACATATATTTTCATACATTGTTTCAAATGATAATAATAATAATAATAATAATAATAATGAAATGAAACGAAAATAAATGATTGGAATAACGAAAAAAAAAAAATGAAATAAAAATAAAATTTCAAACTCAATTAAAGTTCAATCAACCAAATCGATTATTATTTATTGTCATTATTATTATTATTATCAATTTATTATTAAATGTTCAATTCATGAACGTTCAGTCCAATTCAACCCAATAAATACAATTCAAAACACATGAAATCATTCATTTTTTCAAATATTTATCATTTTGGATTGTAGGTGAAGACTAACTGAAAATTTGAATTTAAATCAAAATAAATTTTCAATTTCAAAGCAGTTTTTGGATAAAGTTTTCCATGATTTCCATTAATGAAAATAAATCTATTTGGAACAGATGATTTAAATGATTTTTGCATCAATCAAACACAATTGATTTCAAATGGATCAAAATGATCATTTATCGCGTTCAAAGACAATCATTTTCTTTTTATATTTATCAATCAATTTCAGATCAATTTCATTGTTAAGGACAATTTCAAAAAATGATATGAAGGTTATAACTTTATTGGAGAAATAAATCATACAAAATGAATTCAAATGACATTCAAAGGATTTGATATTTGAATCAAATTTCGAATTTGAAAATTGATAATTTTCTCATTTTCAAATTTCAATTCATTTCAAAAATTGACCTAAAATGGATTATTTCGATTCAATTTTATGCAAATATGTACAACCACACAACATAACAATCAATGATTGAATGATGATTTGAATAAAATCAACAATTGATGAAAAACAAATGAAGAAAAACTTAAGAAAACATATAAATACATGGCACACACAGAAAATACGTGTAATCAAAGATCGATACGGATATCAATTTGATGAATATTTTCAAGGTTTTTTTCATTTTTTGAATGTTCATTTCACATGTGTAATAATGGCAAGCTTTCAAGACTTTAACCTTTTGAAGATTTAAGCCTTTTGAAGACTCAAACCTTTTCAAGCAAACACATTTCAACTACCAAACACACAAAGAAATGAATATATTTCAAATGATAATTTTCAAATTTTCAAAAAACGATGGTAATAATTGTTTGGAAATTGTTGATTTATAATCATTGATTTGTACATCATTACTATTATTTGCATATAATTAATTAATCTATTTGTTTATTTATTCAGAGAAAAAATAAGCAAAAAATCAACAGAAAAAAACATTCTCATTCATCTCATTAAAAATTCATTTGGAAAAATTAAAATAAAATAAAAAATTCAAAATAAAAGCACAAAGCACAGCAAACACATACACAGACACATTGAAATTCAGCTAAAATGAATGAATTTATAATGAATCAGGAACAACGAAAAACAAAACGAACAAATGAACAAAACGAATGAATGAATTCAATGAATGAATCCAATGAAATTTCATCAATGGATGCCATTTCGGCCACCATCATCAACAATGATGATAATAACGAAGATGATAATATTCAAATTCATTATTTGAATCTCAAAGATAAAATATAAAATTCAAGTTTATTCATTCAAAATGCAAAAATATATGAGCAGCAATATGAATACAATTATTCAATATGTTTTTGATATTGTTTACTGTTGTTGCTGTCTATCTGATATTACACTCTTATCATTATCATTATCATCATTATTATCATTAAGATCATCATTATTTCATTATTATTAGGGTTGTCCGAAAAGTTCATTCGGCTTAATCAATAGAATTGCTCGATGAAAATAGGCTAGAACTTTATGGACAGCCTGATATATGATTAGCAGAGAGCAAAAAGGGAAAAATTAAAATGGATGAGTGAAAACGAGAAATATTTGGAAAAAAAAAATTGAAATGATTATTTCATTTCATTTATTATTATATTTTCATTATTCATTTCTGGAAAATATCTGGTTTGGGTGTGTGTGTGTGTGTGTGGCTGTTTGTGTGTATTCAATGTGCGTATTATTTAATGTGTTTGTTTGTATGTTTTTGAATAAGTTTGAATGTTTTCAGATGTGTTTAAATGTGTTTAGATGTGTTTGAATGTTTTTAAATGTTTGCTGTTGCTGTTGCTGTTGTGTGTGTAGCCCGAATACAAACACAACAATATTTCTATGATGAAATAATCGATGTTGGTGGTAATACAGATGATTATCATTGATGATGATGATGATGATGATGAGAAACACACACACAAACAGAAACGAAATCAGCTGCAACAGCAGCAACCACAAATAGATCATCATCATCATGATCATCATCAAAAGATATAAACATAAGATAACTGGTTAAAATGTCTCACCTTTTGCTTGAGTTAGTGTGTGTGGTGTTTGCTTGTTGCAGTCATTTGTAAATCATCGTTTTTGGCTGTGATCAAATGCTGAGAAACGCAAGTGAATATTTGTGGTAACACGCACACACACACATACAGATACAGACTTACACTAACAAGCAAACATCAAAAAGAAAACCAGAATTTCAACCTTCAAACACCAATGAAAACACAATTCAAACAACACAAACAAAAAACCAGATCAATTTTCAAAAAAACACAATTTAAACCTTGTAAACTAAACTATTTCATATGTGTGTTTGTCTAACTATTTTCAATTTCAAATCTTGAAACAATTCAAGTTCAAAGTTATTAGGTGAAGTAATCATATATGAAATGCAAACTAAATAAAGATCTACTTACTTAGATTATTGATTCGTATTTTTGGTTCAATATTTTCTTGCCAATGATGTTGTTGTTGTAGCTGTTGTTGATGCTGGGTTTGAAAATGTTGAAATGTGAACACAATTATTGATTCATTCAATATTGTTATCATGAATATTAGCGAAATGATTAATAAACGTTGATAATGATTTAATAATTTTGTTGATTTTGATGATATCAATGATGACGATGACGACGGTGATGATGATAATGATGATGGGGCAGCAAATAATGATGACCAGAATAATGATTTATGATGATTATCAAATTGATTCATTAATGATGATTGACTAGCATACAGTAGTAATGACAAGTTGTCGCCATTTGTATAATATTGATGATCATGATCTAATAATGACAATGATTTTGACAATTGATTTCGATGTTGATTATTCATTATGATTGTTGAATTATCACAATTATTATTTTCATTATTATTGTAATAATCATTTATATTATTATCATTATTATTACTGTTATCAATCACATTTTTATCATTATTATTCATATATAAAATATCATTATTTTTATTACAATTACAATTATGATTATCAATTAATTGTAATTGATGATGATGATGAGATCGATCATTATTTTCATTATTATCATTAAGGATATTATTTTTCATTTGATTATCATTATATTTTTTACGTTTTTTACATTTAATTTGAATTATTATTTTTCTATATGATTTATTCATATCATTTTTATAATTATCATTATAATTATTTTGATTATTGGAAACCATTTTCTCGGACAAATATATCTCCAGTACTGTAATTCAATGATGAAAAATGAATATGAAATATGAATAAATCATGTGATTTATTCAAAATTATTGATGATTTGTGATTCGGTTTTGCGTTGGTTTTGTTTGTTTGTTTCAAATTTCAATATTTAAAGATTTCTGGAATAACAAATAAATAAAACAGGGATAAATAAATAAAAAATGAAATAAAATAAATATTAATAATAATAATGAAATTATTCATGTGATTATATTTATAATCAAAGAGAAAATAATAATAATAATGAATGAATGAATGGCAAAAAACATTGAAGATTCTTGAAGAAATTCGAGAATTTCAAAAAAACATGTACCACACACACAATGCGATTAGGAAATTGGGAAATTGGGGAATCAGGACCAGAGAAAAATGGGCCACAAAGAAAATGGATGGAACATAGAAATATTGGATCAAAGAAATTGGAAAATCTGGAATGGACCATGGAAAAAATTGGGAAAAATTGAAAAAATCCCAAAACAAGAAGAACAATCCCAAAATCATTACATAATTTATTTGAATAAATTTGTAAATAATTTATCGAATCGAAGATTCATTTTGTTTAATAAATAATAATATTTTATATTTGGAAAAAAACTGGAACAAAATTTTTTCCAAATATTAATAATGATAATAAAAATATTATTATTATTAATATTATTAGGTTGTCCCATAAGTTCTTGCCGTTTTTTAAGGTTTTTTTTCATTTAAAAAACGGCAAGAACTTATGGGACAAACTAATTTTTTTTTTTTTTTTGAATTCATATTTTAAATAATTAATGTAATATGAGATTCTTTTTTTTGGGTGAATAATGAAGCTGTCCGAAATGTTCTGGCCGATTTTCATTCAGCAACTTTATCGTGATTAACCGGAATGAACTTTTCGGACAGTCTAATAAAATATATTCAACAAAAGAACCAAATAAAATCTTTATTTTGGGTTTTGTTTTGTTTGTTGTTGAAATAATAGCAAATAATTGTATTCATGTAATGCACACAGACAGACAGAAACACAGAATATTCTTGAATATAATCACAAACGTAGAGTGCCCATAATGATCGCAGATATGATTATTATTGATTACGCCTGGGTATTGATTACTTACTACATGAATTTTATTACAAGAAATATGTATCAGGTTGTCCGGAAAGTTCTGGCCGATTTTCATCAGCAACTATATTGATTCATGGGGATGAACTTTTCGGACATCCTAATATTATGATGATAATAATAATAATCAATCAATCAATTAAAATCGATTATTTTTTTTTCGGATTATTATGAAACATGTAGGTCAATAAATAATAATAATTCAAATACAAATGATAATGATAATACTAATCGAATAATTTCTTATTATTTGTTATTATTATCAGTTGAAATTGTAAATATCTGCGCATTTACAAACACTTTTTGATGGCTTAGAACGAGGATTTTTGTTTATTATTTTCAATCAAATCAAATTAAAAAATGAAAAAATCAATGAAATTAATGAAAATTAATCGAACAACAAATTAATCGAAAAAAATGAAAGACATTGACCTAATCATTGAATATCGATTGATTGAATCAATGTATTAATTGAATGTTGGACAGAAAAATGGGAAAAAAATATCAGTCAAAACTGTTGGAAATGTTATCATTAAATACAAATACAAATACAAAACACAAAATAAATAATAAATAAACAACATGAACATCAGCATCAGCACAATTGATAATCAATAATCAATATCGAAATAATATTAAATAAATGAATGACTGAATGAATGAATGAATGAATGAATGGAAACATTTATCATAAAAAATAAACGAAAATTAATTCAATTCAATTATAATTATCATTATCAATATTATCGAAAAAAACTGATTAATTATGTGTCTTGAACATACATATACAAAGCACGAGTACAAACTCGTACTGAATCACAAATATCACAAAATGAAATCTGCTCGTTTTGATGATTGATTATGATCATGAAATCATGTATTTGCACACACACATACAATATACACATGAACACAGAGGATTGAAGTGAAATGAAACACAAACACAGTTAAAGTGAAATGAAATTGAAATTGAAAAAAAGCAAAATCGAAAATCAATCGAAAGCTTCAAAGATTAAAACTAAATGTTCAATAATTCATTCATTCAATTGAATTGAAATAATCATTGAACTTCAATGGATGAACTTGAAAATATTTTCAAGTTTTTTTCCAATTCATTCATTCATCGAAAACAAAATTATTAATTTTTTTGTTTCAATTTCAAATATTTCAAATTATTAAGCTGTCCGAAAAGTTCATTCCGCTTAATCAATGAAGTTGCTCATAAAAATCGGCCAAAACTTTCTGGACAGCCAAATACATTTCAAACGACTGATGATTATTTCAAGTGTATTTTTGATTTCGAAATTTTTCGATTTAATAAAGGAGATTTTCATTTCATTTTTCATCGAAATGGACCCTGAAATTCATCAGGTCTATGATCAATATGAAAATTCAAAGTTCGAGCAGAGAATAGACTTGAATTAAGACCTTCAATAGACACCCGAAAAAAAACAAAACAAAACCTTTGACAGAAACAGGGAAAAATCTCTGGCCAAAACCTAAATCAGACGACATTCATCTGAATAATTCATTTTGAATGTGATCCGAACACAATTTGAAGACAAATCCGATTATCAATTGAATGTAAGGAGATATTTTGAATATTTTCTTCTCCTGCGAATTGAAATACAATTGAATTTCATTCATTTTTATTTTTCAAAGGCCTCGATTTTGTATTTTACCAATTTACATCCATCTATCTATCCATCCATCAGATTATGATGATAATCATATCGATAATAATAATGAAATCGAATTGAACACTGGAAAAAAATCAATCAAATAACGGATATGTTTTTTTTTCAGAGGGCTGTAAATTGAAATTTAGACCCAAAGACTATTGAATTTGAATTTGGCAAAATCAGAAAATATTAGGTTGTCCGAAAAGTTCTGCCCGGTTATATCGTAGAAAATCATTGAAAAATCGGCCAGAACTTTTCGGACAACCTAAATATATGAAAATCTATGGAAAATTTGAAATGTTTTTGTTTGGTGAAATGAATTTACGAAAATGAAAATGGACATAGAAATTAAATCAAGACCATTGTGTTGTACAGGATCATTGATATCCAATCCATGCATTGATAAATAAATCCACTTAAAATTTTTCATGGAAAAATTCATTTTTTTTGCCTGAAAAAAGAAATCGATTATTATTATACTCGACATTTCCTTGAGCAACTCAAACGATTAAAAATCGACAAATGTTTTTTGATTTGGAAAACAAAAAAAAAATTAATTCTTTACGACTAAAAACGAATCGAAATGAATTGAAATGAATGAGATTATCAATTGGTAAATTATATGCGAATTATTCCATTTGAATATAAGGATCTATTTGAATATTTCAAATATACAAAAAAATGCACACGAAAACTCACCAGATGATGAAAATTTTAATGGAAATGGAAAATTTCTCAAATCGAAATATTGCGTGCAAACATATTCATCATAATACATGCTTCGATTATTTGAATACTACATCCATAATACGGATATGTATTCAATTGAATACTCAATCATTGGATACATCTAATCATCATCATTTCAAAAAATACAAGTGTTTCAATTTGATGAAAAAGATCTGCCATTTCAGGCAGCCATTTGGCCCTTGTCATCGAAGATTTCATTGAATTTTGAATTATTATGACAATTGAATGGGTTTAGACCAACAATTTTTTGTTTTAAATTCAAAAGTATCAAGTATTCACATGACTAATGATCCGATAATCGATATTATGTTCAAAATGATTGAAAATATCAGGTTGTCCGAAAAGTTCATCACGCTTAATCGGATAGAGTTGCTCATGAAAATCGGCAAGAACTTTCCGGACAACTTAATAATTGAAAATAGAACACAAATGACCCATTGCGATTATCGACAAACGGTTATTTTGATTTCAAATCATGTTTACATCAACAACAGCAGCAAAATCTCAGCATTTCAATCGTCAATCAATCAAACAAACAGGATTGTCGAAATGATTGATTGATTGAATGATTGACGATAATTATCATTTGAAAAGTATTCAACGAAGCTTTCAAATAATAAAAGTCTGTAATCACTTTTACAATTAAAAATCATTGTATTAGCATTAATATAACCATACAAGTGATTAGTAAAGTATTTAATGTGTATTTAATACGTGTGCGTGTACGTGTGTGGTTAATGCGAAAGCTTTAACGAGCTTGAACTCGTTCAAATGATTTGAATTTGAATTAATTTGAATTCATTTTTGAACAATTCAAATTTCCGTTTTCAACAGAACAAATTCATTTCTAATCACCATTGACCATAGTTGACAAGGGTCATTGGTGACCATTTTTGAATTCAAAAATTGACATATGCGACACGAACACACACCAACCAAACAAACACAAACAATAACAACAACAATACATTTTAGTCTGTCTAATGACACTGTTGGCACTGGCTCGTACTGTGAGACAATGTGTGGTGATGGACTTGTGTTGTACCTCTTTCGCAGACCCTTTTAGATGATTATTTAGACCCTTTCATATGATTATTTAGACCCTTTATTTCACAAATAGCTACTGTATTGTTGTTGTTTCAAAACTAAGTTCATTGAAAATCACAAAAATAATTTTGTGAATATTTTCCACCATAAAAAATTGTCATCAAATATAATGACTGGTGACAAATACGAATAATAATAAAAATAATGATAATAATCATTGATATTAAAATGAATTTCGTTATTCACACACACACACACACAAATACACACGCAAATACACGCACAAACGATAATCAACCCATTGTAAACCCATATACACCCACAACATTCGACCAAATTCGACCAGAAAAAACCGACAAAATGTCACCAAAAAAATTTTCCGGTGATTAATTTTTATGATGATGATGATGGTACCCAGCCAGAAAAATATTTGAAAAAATGGAAATTGAATAGGCTAAAATGAAAGAAATAGATTGAAAAAACCAATTTCAATTCTGGTGTGGTCCACACCAGAAAATCCGTAAACATTCGACTGAAAATGTATGGCCAAATATATGCATAAAACAACACTTGAAACCACTGAGAAAGATGAATAAATGAATAATTTGGAAAAATGAAATGTATTAGGCTGTCCGGAAAGTTATGGGCGATTTTCATGAACAACTCTATTGAATAAGCGGAATGAACTTTTCGAACAACCTAATTTGGAAAAAAATGATTTTCGACTGAAATTTTTCCAATATTATTTCCAACCCTGTACTTTTCACACACAAATTATAAATTTATTTACAAAAAATATTCATTTTCATACCTGAAAATTATTATTATCAATTTTCAAATCATTTCATTTCACTCGAAATACATTGTCATATCAATGGCTACCATCTTTACTGATAAGACTTGTTAGGTCTGTCTGTTTCAATTTTCCATTTTTCAATTTTTCAAATTTTTGAATTTTATCTATTTTCCAAAACCAAAATTGTATACACCTGGATCAGGTCAATGGTAACAACAGCAACAACAACAACAACAACAACAGCAACAACAGCAACAACCGCAAATGTTTTCGGGTACAAATGTTGTTATAATGATGATGATGACGACAATGAAATTGAAATAAATGATGATTACATTGATAATATTCATAAACGATGACGACAACAACAACTAAACAATTGAATGAATAAACGAATGAATGAATCGATGATAAATCACCAGTTCAAGACAAACAAAGAACTGAGAAAAAAAAATATGAAAATTCAAATGAAAATTTCAGGTAAAATAGAAAAAACAGAAACAGAAAGCTGTACATAATGATTGTAGATTGTTATCGCTGCTGCTGCTGCTGCAGTTGCTGCAGTCATTATGTATTAGGTTGCCCGAAAAGTTCATTCTGCTTAATAGATAGAGCTACTCATCATAAATCGGCCAGTATTTTCCGGACAACCTAATATTTTTTACAACAGCAGATATTTATTTACCTGGTCAAATTGCGGTGGTGGTGGTTGTTGTAAATGGTGGATATTTTTCATTTTACTAAGTTTTCGTCGATTGATTAAACAGTACAATGTTTTTGCATGTGTTTTACATTTTACATTTTTCATTTTCCACAAATTTTTTAGACGAAAATCATTCAAAAAAAAAAGATAATAATCTATTTACGAACTAAACGAAACGTAAAATCACCAAAAATCAAAAATATCAAAGTGAAATAAGGGGAAAAATTTTGAAAAAACCCAGAAATTTTGATCAATTTTTCAAAATTTCAGAACATGTCATTGGTCATTTCATAAAGTATTGAAATCAATTCAAATTCAATGAAAATTTCAAATCGAAATTGGTCATTTTCATGTGAATTTCAATGTTAATCATCGACTAAAATGGATGATTTTCAACGATGGAAAACTCTTACAAATTATGATGTCAAATATTTCAATTAAGGACAAATGATGATGGCATTGATAATTGATTCTAAATTGATGTTTAATTGATGATGGTGATAAGTGTAAACGGATAATTTTTGAAATAATTTTTTATTCGTTGAAAATCCGATTACCAGAAGATTTCGGCCAGAAAAAAAGATAAAAATTCAATGAATTCAATGATTGAAACCGTTTAAACATGGTTTTTAAAATGACAATTTTAAATGAATTTTAGAATTTTTTCGAAAAATTTAAAAATTAATCAAACCTCCAAACATTCAAAATGATATTTTAAAATAATCTGATTCAAACATCAAACATTTGAATTAAATCAAACTTAAAAACATGCATTAACATTGGATATTTTGAATCAGGAAGTTTTTGATCTGAAATATTAGATTGTCCGGAAAGTTTTGGCCGATTTTCATGCGGCAACTCTATTGATAAAGCGGAATGAATTTTTCGGACAACCTGATAGATAAATGAATGAAGCCAGCATTCAAATCAATTTATATCAATTCATATGTCTATGGTTTGACATTTTGTCCAATATTTTTGAAAAAAAAATTTTTGAAAAAAAATTTTTTGTTCGAAAAAAATCAAATAAAATCAAATGAAATGCATCAACGATCATGGTGATTACATGATGATGATGATTATGATGGTGGTGGCGATGATAATGATAATGATGATGGTCAATGTATTTCGTGAACCGGAATTGATTTTGGAAAAATTGAATAAATGAATGAATGGTGGCTTTTTGATAAAAATATTTCATAAATCAACGATTGCTAGATATGTGAAATGCTCTATTTTTGATTTTTGAAAATTTTCCGAAATTTTTTCGTGTAAAAAAATAGAGGTAAAGGTCAAAACCTCTGTCGAAGGTAGTACCTTATAGTAGTTATAGCCATAGTATTATACAACAAGGATATAAATGAAGCGAATCATTTTGAAAAAAAGAAAAATCATTTGAATTGAAACGAAATGATTAATATATTGAAACTGTATGAATTGGAATTGATATTATGCACCATAGAACAGAAGGAAAATAAAAGAATCAACAATGCGAAACGATGAAATTTCTGAAACTGAAAAAAAACTGAAAATAAACAACTGAACAATTTTTGAAAATAGTTTAAAGCAAAACTAAAACAAATATACGATCATATAAGAGATTGTCCGGAAAGTTATGGCCGATTTTCATGCTGCAACTCTATTGATTAAGCGGAATGAACTTTTCGAACAGCCTAATATATTTCAATGCGTTAATAGTACAATTCTTTCTTGAGTAAATATGATTTGAATACAACAATTTATATGTATGGATGGATGTGTTTGATTTCCATACAAATTCATTCAACCGAAGTGCTCAACTGAAGAAACTGAACAAAAGATAAACTCTCACAGAGTCAAAGTCACAAGTTTTGATCATGAACAAGTTATTTAACCAAGTTTTCAAAAGTTTTCATGATCATTATTATTATTGTTATTATTATTATCATCATCAGTTAAGTGTAAATAATAATTAATCTTGACTTTAAATCTTGTTGTTTAATGAATGATTTCAAGAAAACAATTATAATAATAATAATAATGATTATTATTATTTAATAATCAAAGAAATTGAATTTTAGTATACCTGAATTTACCTTGAATAAATTCAAATAAATAAAAATAAATAAATAAACGAATGCCTTTATGGATTTGAATTTCTTTGAGTAAATGAGTATATTTTCATAAAGACTTAGGGTTGAAAATTGATGATCATTATCATTATCATCATTATAATGATTATTATGGTTGATTTCCAAAATTCAAATCACAGATTCAAATTGCAACTGAATCACAAACTACACTGATGACACACAAACGATATGCTTGAAAGCATTTATTCATTAATTTTGATTTTTTTAAAAGAAGATTTTCGACTTTTTCCTAGAGAAATCTTAAAGATTTCATTGTAATGATAATTTCGAAAAATTCAAACTGAGGAAATTTCACGAATTATAATCACAGATAATTGTTTTGATGACATCAAACAGGTCGCGTGCATCAAACATTGCATGCTTCAGCCATTTCCATCCATTTCCTATCGAAATGTATTCTAAATCAATGACTAATTATTAAATTCGTTTGAATTCATTTGATATTTCAGAATTGGCGGAGAATTATCAGATTTTGCAGAGAAAATTTACATTTGTCACATTGAAAATTGAACTAAAACAAAATTAATTCATTTAAAACAAATATTTAGGAAAATTTATGAGAAAATTTATCGGAAATTATCAAGATTTAAAACCATAATCATCATCAATAGAATCATATGTGAAATTCATTTAAATTATCAACGAAATATTCGATGTAAATTGATGGACTCGGAACAAAACACGTGTCACATAACATTTGATTTCATTAAATTTCATTGAATTTAATAATCGAGAACAATGAAAGCCGTAGAAATTCAAATTTTTATGTTTTGAAATTATTAAAAACAAAAAACGGAAATTAAAATGATTCGGGTCCAAACAAATACATCATGAATCATTTTGAGAAAAAATGAATGGATGCTTGGCCGATAACAGACCTTGGGCCGCTACACACAAGCACACACACAAATTAATGTCAGGTCAACTGATTTACATTTTGGCAAACTTTTATCACCCTTCATTATTATTATCATTGAAATGATAAGTTATATAATTATCATTAATTTGAATGTTTGGGCGCAAATTGAAATTGGGTTGTCCGAAAAGTTCATAACGCTTAATCACAATAGAGTTGCTAATGAAAATCAGCTAGAACTTTCCGGACAACCTAATATACAAAAAATAAAACACAAAAAACAAGCAAACATTCAAAAAAGTATTAAGATAATGGGATTTTGGCTCCATGAAAACATCGGATGAATAAAAAACAAGAAAACTTTTAATTAATATTCAAATTAAATTAAAAGAAAGAGAAATAAACAAATTAACAGCCAAAATGTTCATTTTGGTAATTTGAATGTTGGGCTGTGCATATATTCAAAGTTTGAATCACACACAAAAAAACATTTGAAAAAAAAATGGTCGAAATGGTCGGCAAAAATTTTTCATTAATTTCAAATGTTTGACCTCTGGATTTTAATTCAATGGATTTGACTATGGTCACTATCATCTCTACACCGACCAATCATCGGATGACCATTGAAAGATTTGAATAAATGATTTCAACGAATGATTTCAATACAAAAAAAAATTATGAAAACTTTTAATGATAATTTTCATTAGCTCAAATTAATATTTAAGGTCAGATACAAGTGATCAAAATACTCAAATATTAATTGGAAAAAGTTAAAGATCGTCATCATTCGGTGATCATTCGGTGGTGAACATCAAATGTGGCATCATCATCCTCAGAAAATACAAAGAGAATCACGGGAAAAATTATATGAAAATTGAAATGAAAATTGTTCACATTTCATCGAATATGAAAAACTTGAAAATTTCGTGTCAAATAATAATTAATTTCATTTTCAATTTTTTTCTACAGTTGAAAAATGAGAAAAGTTGAATTTTGTTATACAAAAATATTGAATAATTTGCACACAGAGACAGAGACATATTGTACACAAAATGTATCATCACTATCATCCATAATGATTCATATTCAATCGAAATAAATATTAGGTTGCCCGGAAAGTTCTGGCCGATTTTTACGAGCAACTTTTATGGATTAACCGGAATGAACTTTTCGGGACAACCTAAATATTAAATATGAAAAAATAATAAATGAAAAATGAATGAAAAATTCAAACATTTCGTGATGATGAATATATGAATATGCTTTTTGCTTTCATCAATTTTTCATTCGAAAAAAAATCATTTTGTACTATATTAGGTTGTCCGAAAAGTTTATTTCGCTTAAGCAATAGAGTTGCTCATAAAAATCGGCCATAACATTCCGGACAACCTATTAATATAATAACAAATTATCAAATCATTTAATGAATAAAGCGAGAGTGAGTGAGAGTGATAATGAAACAAAATATCAGAGAAAAACAATTTGACATTTTTTGATTTTTAATTTTGTTGATAAGTTTTTTTTTTGTTTTGATACATTTTATGAATATTTGAGCCAAATGAATAAATTAATCCATTCCTCTCTTCTATGAATGAATTAATAAATAATTTAGTATTGAAAATGAATGGAAAAAATCGTTAGATCATCGCTTGATCATCGTTTAATCATTATTTTCCATTATTATTATCATTCACTAAAATCGTTATAATCGTTATTGTTTGTTATCATAATTTATGACATATGATATACAACATTGCCTTTATTGCCTGCCTATTATGAATCAATAATATGACCTTATACAATGTCCTGAAAATTGATTCGATAATTTCATTCAGTTTTCAAGTAGATGATTTGATTGAAAAATTATGCAGAAACAAAAATTACTGAATCAATTACGGCTAGGAATATGATATGATCGGCATAGGAAGGATAGAGGGCTAGAGATGGTGGATGAACTGGATTCTGAGGCCTGTGTGATGGCACCCAAAGAGGCTTGAGAATACAGGCTTCAATGTGCTTGTGCAGCACCACACATTGAACGATGAGAATCGCTAATGATCGGCTGTTTTATTATCAAATTTTCAAAATTATTCTTCTTCATTTTTGTATTCTTCAAATAATAATTTGTATCAAAAAATCCCAAAATCGATTTATGATTGATTACGATACTTATTAAATAAAAACATATATTTTGATTGTCCAATAAGTTCTTGCCGATTTTCTCATAATTCCCCCAACGATATAATCGACAAGAACTTATGGGACAACCTAATATATTTTGGAACATATTTAAAATATTTTCTGTGAGAAAGCATATTGATTCGATTAAAATTGAATTTGCAAAGAAATTAATGGATGGATGTGTTCGTGCCAGCAATACAAAATCAGACTAAAGATAATCATAATTTTTTCACACATTTTTTGAAATCATGAAAAAAAAGTGAAAGGTTTTGGATGGAAACAATTGAATACCGATAATCGATTATTGGTATATTCATATTGGAAAATATTTTTTACCAAAAATTTATTGTGAAACAAATAATTTCTCGGAAAACAAAAAAGCAAATTACAACTAATTTCCATTGATTTTGACTGATTTTGCATTAATTTCAAAACATTTATCCCAAAAAATAAAGATAAAATTGTCATTATTATTGTTGATATGTATGCATGGAATGAATGAAATCATATGATGATGATGATTATGATGATAACGATTATATCATAAATATTTTATAACATTCAAACAAAAACAAAAAAACAAAAATAAAATTCAAAATATTAGGCTGTCCGAAAAGTACCATTCCGCTTAATCAGTAGAGTTGTTAATGAAAATCGGCCAAAACTTTTCGGACAGCCTAATGAATTTTTCATATAATTTCAATGTAAATTTTTTGGGTGTTGCACCGAAAAAATTTTGTTTTCAGCATTTTGTTTTCAAGCATTTATTTTAATTTGATTAAAATGTACGAGAAAAAAAAAACAAAAATATTTTCTCTGATCTAAATATGTTACACCTATGATACATAACCACCAAACTACTACAAACCTAAGGCTTATCATCATCATCGTAGGATCACATGTTGGTGATGAACCAAAATACTCGAATACCAAAACACTGAAATTCAAAAAAGAAGGTCAATAATTCAATATCGATAATCATACATTAAGATTATGTTAATTTGAATTGTTCAAATCTCATTTTATGGGAGAAATGACTTGATTTCAAATAATTTCTCCCATAAAATCAAATTAAATCAAATTTTAAATCAAGTTTAATTTTCAAATAAGTTTGGCAGGGAATATCTTGGATTTCGCATACCATGGATACATTCAAACATCTTACAAATTGCTTCTGGAAATCGAATCAAATTCAAAGATAGATTTCAATATTGACTTTTTTTCATTTCTTTTTCTTAGAAGAAAATGAATTAAATTGAAATGGAAGACATCTCAAATTTTGATTTAATATTAATTGAAAGAAATGAATATACGAAATGATAAGAAGAATCTCATTGATTCATTAATTTTCTATTCTCCTTGATTGAAATTTGCCAGAATATTCTTCGTATTTCAAACTAAATGATAGAAATCATCCGAATTTAACCATTTGACTTGAAGAAATACACAGAAGAAATGATGTGAAATTCATTTCAATACAACTTCAGGCGTTATTTCTATTTTTTCTCCTTCTTCGTTGGTTATTTTATCGTTGGGTGAATGAAATAAAGGAGAAACTAACATTTTTGAAACATTTAAGGAATAATATTTAGGACAAATGAAACAAAAATGAAACATAAATGAACGAAATTGAACATGAAAATTCAAAAAAAAAGCAAAAACGCATCATCAAATATCGATGATAGAATTATACAATTGATTATATCGATATAAATGATAATAATGATAGCGAAATGGTTAAAATGAAATGAAATACATTAGGTTGTCCGAAAAGTTTATTTCGCTTAATCAATAGAGTTGCTCATGAAAATCGGCCAGAACTTTTCGGACAGCTTGATATTTTTCTATGTGTGTGTTCCTATGGCTTTAAGGCAAATATTTTTTTTTGGTGTAATGAGAATGAGAATGAAACTGTAAAAAAATACGAAATACAAAATCATGAACGCACATGGAAAATCAATGAACCAATAAGAAAAACTGATATGAATGAGTAGATATCGATGGAGAAATGTGGAGAAATTCAAATTCAAATATTGAAGAAATAAAAATTTTTTTTTCAACAAATTTAAAACAATTGAATCAAGGTGAAACATCGCTTGATGATTTTGTTTTTCTTCAAAATTTTTCGCTCAAAGATCACATGTTAAAGATCATGTCAATGTCTAGAAAAAGTCAAGATAATAATAACAAACGGAAATTTCAAGAATTTCAAAAACTCTAGACTTTCAAATTGGAATCTTACTGATCATTTGCCAGCATTTTGCATCATTTTTAAATGATTTATATTTTTTATTGAAATCAAAGTGTTTTTGTTTTTATTTTTTTTGCGCAAAAATGATTCAAATAGACATAAAAACAATCAATTCGATTCATATTTATTTTTTCGATATTTTGAATTAAAATAATTCAAAAATATTATCTTTTCTCAAAACAAAGCTTGAAATGGTCTAAAAAATGAATCTTTGACCATCATTGGATAAGCTAAACTAGCTTATTATTATCTTGAATGACACGGAATGGTAAGAAAATAAATTCAAATAAATAAATTTATCAATCAATCAATCAATCGATCAAATCAAATTGAATCAAGTTGTCATTTCTGCCACATTTTTTATTAGGCCAAAATTCAAGTTATTTCAAACATAAGAAAAATTTTGATTTCAAAGATTTATTTATTTTTTCAAAAATTCAAATTGATTGATATTGATTGAATTATCATTATTATTAGAGCAAATCAATGACATGATTAATATTTTGATTATTCGTAAATATTCAATTAATCAAATATTATTTTCAAAATTGAAAATAACCAACAAAAGATATTTGAACATTTCAAAATGAAAATCAATCAATCTGATATTCGAAATCAACCAAAACAAATCAATTGAAAACCGCTTGAAATTGTCCTAAATTGATTGTTTATTTATTATTTATTTGTTCAAACAAGAAATTTCTATGTGAAATTCACACCGATTCATATCTTTTTTTAATCAATTGTCAATCGATTTTGAAATCAATGATCATTGGGGAAAAATGGACTGTGAGAAATTTGAAATAGTTTTAAAATAAAAATTTTTGATTTTTGATTTTGATTGACCCAAGATTTTTGATTGAAATCCATCAAATTAAGAAATTTAAATTAAAATTCAACGTTAAATACACAGAAGCAAGATTTCTTGGAATTTTAAGACTTTGTTCAATTTTCAAAAATTTTCTGACGAAAGGTAAAAAGCAAGGCAAATGAAAATTTATAAAAACTATAATCTTACCTTATTGATTTATTATGGTGATGATTGAATAATTCAATGATGATTATTGATTCAAAATTTATTATTGATTTATGATGTTAAAATTTGCATATAAACAAGCAAACATACACAGATACAGAAGCACACAGACACACAATTATCAATCACGTAATTATTTATTATTTATTCATTTATTATGTGATGAAATATTTGAATCAAACATATTAAAGTCGTAATTGTAAATGTGGGAAAAATTATTATTATTATTATTATCAAAAACTATAATCTTATAAAATGACACATTTTCAAACGTAGAGAGATTTGATTTTTGAATTTTTGAGATAAAATTTTTTAATTAAATTAATATTTCAATTTTTCGAAATCAAGATGCATGAACATGAACATGATCACACACATGAACACATTCATTTTCATTTGATCCATTTTGCATTTTGAATTTTCAAATTTTCAAATTTTCAATTTCATTGAACTCAATCAAAGATTATTGTTTCAAAATTAATTCATTTATTGGTCGAAAAATTTTACGAAAATCAAATTAATCAGATGAACAAATGGATCTGACTGATGGACGATCTGAAATTTATTGTCATCGGTTCAATCATCAATCAGGTAAATCATTGATTGTTGTGTCATTGCTGTCATTGTAATGTCATTATTATTGATTTGAAACATTTTAAAACTGGGCAAAATTAAATGAAATTCAATTTTTTCAAATTCAATTCAAAGGTTTTGCATCGTCAGCAAAACATTTTGTGTGATTTTGTGTTTAAAACAATTCATTTTGTTTTATTGTTTATTTCATTTTTCAAAAATTGATAATAATTTCAAATGTTGTTGTCCAATAAACAACAAATGCCAACAATAAACAATGAACGATTGAATCAATAATAATGATGACGATGATGATGAACGAGACAAATAAACTTCACACCATTTCTAATATCCGATCCAAACAACGACACACAAACTTTAGCTGATATAAAATGGTGATAAAACACATCAATGATTGGCGTTGGTTTTCAAAGCTTCAAATTCTTGATTCGATGGTGTTGTTGTATGTACATTGGATGCTTGATATATGTGTTTTCACACACAAAAAATATAAAAACAAAAACAAAACAGAAAAAAATCGACCAAATTTGAGAAAAAAATGCATTCAAGAAAAACCCATAAGACACATTAAATACTATGAAACTATGGGCCTAGAATACATCATCAGTATCAGTATATAACAATAAAGCACCAGATAGACATACAATGCACAACGCACGCACAAACACTTTCAAAAGATAAATCTTTCGAAAATTTAAAGAATCAAATTGAAGAAAATAAAAAGTTTTATTATCATTATCATTATATTTGATGTACAACCATACAATTCGAGGATGATGAAGCATTGAATATATTCTTTGAACATTGAAGAATTGAATATATTCTTTGAACATTGAAGAATTGAATATATTCTTTGAACATTGAAGAATTGAATATATTTCACTTGGGTTTTTATATGTCATGAATGCTTTTCATTTTGGTGAAATAAACCAAAAAAGATTGATGCTAGAACATGAAGAAGGATGAAATATTATGGAATTTCTGAAGATATGAAGAAATATAATAAAAATAATTTAGATGCATTCGTATTAGATGTGGAGAAATGTAAATATTTTCAAATCGAGATACACAGACACACATCGAGAATATATAGCACAGAATTCAAAAATTGATTCTACTGAAGAATTGAGGCTGCAAATGCTTTGAGACGTCGGAGCATCGATTTTGAATCATGATTCTTTATGTGGAGAATTGCTTGGAACAACTTTGATGATCAGCATTGAAACAAATGCTTAAGCAAACGTTGATTCAAAACAATACACAAGCAATTGATTCAAAGCACACAGACAAACACACACATCACCAATAGATGTTTGAATCAAATGAATCAAATATAAACGACTGAAAACATAAACAGCAACTAAATTCAAACACATCGATGAATGCTTTGAATCAAACTGACCGAAAATCATTTTGAAAATGATTCAAGTTTTTTATGTTGAATTTCATTTTCTCTCTATTTATTTCTGTTTCTGTTTTTTACCATTGATCAATGACTATATGTATGTCTATGTGTTTTGAGATGAAAATTTTTCGAATTAAATGAACAAATGTTCAGATGTGCGTCTAAATACAGACACAAATGCATACATAGAGGTATACACAAAACAGATAGAAAATGAACTTTTAAAGCAGAAGTTTGGCAGATATTTGCCATTGAAAAATAAGAGAAACTTGGCTGCCAATTTTGCTTCTACTTTTTCGATTGCAGTTGGTTATTCATTGACTATGCGTTTTGTCGTCGTAATTTTTTTTTTGTTTGTTTGTTTCATTCAATTCATCTAAGTTCATAGATAATGCTGTTTGTATGTATGAGAGAGATGAAATCTAATGAAAACTAAACGAAAACAGATAAATTAAATAGAAGTAAAATCAAATGAAACAAAGTGTGGAATATAATTTCAGCTAAGGATAAAACAACAACACTTTCAAACAGACACAGCAGAATTGAAGTTTTTGAAATTCTGAACAGAAACCGAACAGAATCAAATCGATTCGAATCAGATTCATAGGATTCATTTATATATAAAGATGATCGGAATATTCCTAGCTGCTTCTACTATGAAACTTGTGAATTGTAAAATTTCAAAAACAAAGAATTTGAAACGAATTTTGGGGTGCAAAAGAAGAAAAAATCCGGAAATTCAAATGGATTCTGCTAGAATTCATTGAATTTCAAGAATAGAATTTGACTTGCAAGAATTACAATGCGTTTCTCCATTCGCCAATCATTTGGTCAAAGTTATTTTTGGAAATATTATTCCTTGTCTTGAAACAGATTTATTTGACATTTTTTGTTCATACGTTCATATGTTCACATAGAGATTCTGAACGCAAAATTTTCAAGGTTAAATCATTAATTTCAATTGTGATTAAATCATTAATCATTAAAATATTGGAATTGAAAAATATCTCAAAAGATGCCAGGAATCAATAAATTTCTTGAAAATTTTTTGATAAATTAAAGGTCGATAAGCAATACTTGAAAGCATCAATATGATCATCGCTAGGATCGAAATAAATTCAAATAAATTCATTCAGAAATTCTAATTCAATTTGAATAATTCTCGGCCAATTAATTGATGCCAGACATTAACGATGCACGGACCTTATTATCACCATCATTTTTCATTGTTTTCAATGATAGTGACGATCAAATGAAATTAAATAACCAGCCTATCAAACAGCTGAAACAACCAAGAGAAAAATTCGGGGTAAAAAACTCGGTCAACCATTTATTAGATCCGGCATTTTACACATAGATATTCACACACACAGGCAGCATTACAAAATGTATTATCGGTGTTATTTATTCGTTAAAACAAAAATAAATTTAAATAAAAAATTGTCACCACTAATACTGATACTGACAACGATAATGGTTACTAAATAATTGTTGTCAAACGAACAAACTAAACTAAATTAAACAAACGAACCAACCAACCAACCAACATACATTGACAATAACATTATCACCATCATCCAATGATGATGATACTTCCGGATGTTTGTTATTATTCTTCATTATTATTATTATTATTGTCACTTTGTCACTTTGATACTTTGATACCCGAGAACTTTTTTTTTTGGTACCGAAAAGTTCGTATATTAGCCGAGGATCGAGCCCAGTATGTGATATATTAGGTTGTCCGAAAAGTTTTTGCCGATTATATTGTAGGGAATCGATGAGAAAATCGGCAAGAACTTATCGGACAACCTAATATTTATGAATGGAGAGCATTGGAATATATACGAAGTATTGGACAGTGAATGTGGAAAAATTCACACATATTTACCAGTGTCTATGCTGGTGTTAGTGTCGGTGTGTTTATATGTGCAAAAATTGATGATAATAATGATGATAAAATAAACATTGATGGACATTTTGGACTAAGAGAAAAGAAACGAAGAGAAGAAAATGTTCACCATTCACATGAATGTAAATGAATGTTTTCAAATTTTAAATTTTAAACAAATGAAATTTTGAACAATTTTGAACAAATAAAATGATGCGGAACAATTTTCAGGATTTTGAAAATTTTCAAAGAAAAGGTATAACCCTATCAAACATTTTTCAAAGCTTTTTCACACAGATCAATTCACACAGATTGTATCTGCACAATCACATCGAAAATTCAACCAAAAATACCGAATAAAATATCAAACGAAAAACATCGAAAGAAACCCAGGAAAATATTATGATTGAATTGCGTGTTTATTGGTGTTTTGAGAAAATTTTTCTCATAATAATTCTCATAATATTTTTCACTTATTATTCTCATCAATCGACAAAATACAAGTGAAAACACACATAAAGATGAATCTTGAAAACAAAATGAAAAAGTTTTCGGGAAAAAAAAACAAAATAAGTCGGAATAAAAAGTAAAATTTGTAATGTGTGAGAAATAAACATTTTGATAATGATAATAATGATGATGAGATGATTGGAATGATGATAAACAACAACAACAAACGACGACAAGATGCTTCAACGATGCATTGATCATTCAAAGATGTGCTTCAAGAACTCAAGAACCCCTGAACTAAATGAATATTTCGTATCATTTCAAACCCAAAAAAACAAATTATTCCGTATCACCATGTATCACATTTAACCATTGACATTACATGACAAGTGTATAAGTTTTTATATTTCATTTCTTATGATACTTTGATATAAATACCCACAGACACACACACATAGACATAAATATCATCATCATCATCATTTTTATCTTAATATCATTCTCTTTTCAATATCATTATCATTACCGAATATCAATGGACAGCAACATCAACAACAGGATCATCTTCATCTTCATCTTCGTTATTATCTTCATTATTTTCATGATCATCTTCATTATGATCTTTATTATTATCATCATTATTATTATTATTATGATCATTAAATGATCTCATATTGAATTGGTATATTGAATTTGTATTTATTAATCTGTTTACAAATTTATTTATTTCGATATTTGTTGTGTGTGTGTGTGCAAGTCTATGTGTCTATCTATACAAGTGTGTTAAGCTTACAAGCTTACAAGATTCTGAATTTAGAATCATCTTATCTTTTAACATAATATATGTTTACTTCTTGATATTTAATATATATTGTACAATATGATGATGATCATCATCATCATTTGTATCATTATAACTTTTGACTGTAATGATAATAATAATTTTGGATATATCTTTACACAAATAACAAAGACCAATAAGATAATTTGGATCATGTCGGATCATATTGTATTGTGTATATCATCATTCAATGTTTCTGGGCCATATTTTGTCCCAATACAACATTCATCTTACTTTTGTATTTTTGTTTTTTTTGTACTTTATGAGTCTTCATGAGTCTTTACGAGCCTCTATGAGCCTTATTCGTTCCTATCGCCTTCAAAAGTCTTTTCAAAATTATTTTCAAATATTGTATTATCAATTAATTAATGAATGAACGAATGAATGAATGTTTTCATTTATTAAAACCATTTTTATTTATGATCTTCAAAGAAAAAAAAGTTCATCAATTATTATCATCCTTATCATCATCATCATCATTAGTATTTGAATGATTGAACCATATGTTATATAAGAAAATATCAAGAAAAGACTTGAAAATCGTGACAATTATTTCACCATTGAAATTGAATTGAATTTTCATTCATTCAATTTAATATTATTAAATATTACACGAAAAATTAAAATGATGATTGAAAACATTCAAAAACATATTTTTTTCCAATTTTCAATAATGAAATATAATGAGATTAATGATTTGTCTATATCGGTTTCCTTGTTGTAATTAATTTTCAATGTTTTTGTGTTGAATGGAAGCTCAAAAAATATAAAACACACAGCCACATACACACTCTAACATCTCATAGTATGCTCTATTGCAGTGTGGACAAGCTTTGAACAAACAGTGGCCGTAATATTAACAATGTATTTAATTGATAATTAAAAGAAAAAAAATGTAAAACAATTTCCGAATTGAAATTTCTTTGATGGAAATTACGGCAGAAAAGTTTTTGAAAATTTTTTTTTTTTGTAAAATCTTAGGGAATTATCTTAAATTTCTCCGACAAAAAATGACCATAAGCTTATTGAAAATTAATGTTCACGAAGATGATTTATTGATCAATGATACTATCGATCGATTATCGATTTCATCAAATATTAAATCTTGATGTATGGTTTGGAAAAATTTGAATTAACGAATCAAGCATTTCAACGATGATCATACAGCTTTGAAATTATTTAATTTTGAAAAATTTAAAATAATTATCAGATTAACTTTTGAATGAAATTCTTCGATGTATCTATCTATGAAACAATTGACTAATTTATCAATTGATTGAATAAATGAATTCAATAATTCAACAGCAGTATTTACTCGTAAATCGATTGATCGATTAGAAATGATTGTCATACATTTGAATTACACATGAAGTTTTCATTATTGATTTTGATTTGAAAACTTACTAATGAAAAATCGAAAATTTTTGATTGATCGATTTAGCTGTTGTTGCTATATTTCTAATGTAATTTCCTTTCTAAAATTTTAAAATGAACAGAATCGAATCGATTACAACACTGGAAACAATTGAAATGAATCGGATTTTTCCTCGATCAAACGAATGACCATAGAACCAATTCATTTCTGTTTTTTGGAAGGTGTCAAAGGGAGCAAATAAATGAAATACAGAATCACACAATTCGGAACATTTATTTCTCAATTTCCTCTTGGATCTGATCAATCACTTTTTCATTTTGTTCAATTGAATTGGATTCTTTTCAATTCTCTTTTTCATTTTTCGAAGAAAAAGAAATCAAATTTGAAAAAAAAGAAAAAAGAAAATTATCTTGGGAAACATTAAGGTCAAAGCATCAATTAACAATTGTGAATGAATTCGTGAATCGTAACAAAGTAAAAACATTGGAGAAAATGGAGAGAAATCCAGAGAGAAAATGGTCCATAGAAATAACGTGGAATGGACTCCGAGAATTGAAATGAAATCGATTTACAAAGACACACAATCAATCATTCATCATTTATCATTAACATTATTGTTGGACCAAAAAAAAAAAAATTAAAAATCGAAATGAAATTTTAGACTCGGATAATTTAAAATTTCAAAGAATTTAAAGAAGAAATGAAAATTCTGGCGCCCAGAATTCGAATCAATTTTAATTGAAAATTAAAATTGATTGTCCAACTTTTTTCCAAAATTTTTAAAAGTTGAATTTTAAAACCCAGAAACAAAAAAAGTGAAAAACAAAGGGAAAATTCTTGACAATTCTTGATTGTCATTGACAGGATTCATTCATTGTTTACACACTTAAAAATATTTTTACCAGTGAAAACAAGGGCGATTCTAGGGCAAATACAAATTCACACATTCTGTTGAATTTGCACATTTTCGGAGGATTCTGAGGATCGTAAATTGTCTATTCTGCCATAGACAGAATTACGTCATTATTTTGGTACGGGGACCGATTTGGTAAACAATTTCTGGTGACAATTCAAAGCACAGAATTTCGGTGCACCGAAATTTTTGCATATTAATTCAGAATAAACAGAATTGAAAATGAATGAAATCTAGGGCCCCAAAAAAAACAAAGATGCAAATGTCCTAGAAATAAACATATATTAGGCTGTCCGAAAAGTTCATTCCGCTTAATCGAATAGAATTGCTCATGAAAATCGGCCAGAACTTTTCGGACAGCCTAATATTTTCAATTCCAAAATTTCAAATTCAAATTCATTTCCATTGATTAATTTAAATGATAACAATTGTTTTTGTTGAAATTTCACTGAAATTTCATTGAAATTCCGTGAATTTCAAATGTAACAATTGTTGTTGGTGTGTTTTACAATTATTTCCATAGATCACTGCCGCTGCTGATACTGAGACCGTATTTTCAAGTTTACCATTACGATTGTGCTCATTAATTACATAACAATAGATTTTTTCATCAGGGTATGAAAGCATCATCATCAGCTAATGATGCTAATGTGTTTTGCTCATTTCATTCCCATTCATTTTGCTCAATTTTTCAACATAAAATCTCAACATTTGCTTTGGATTTTTTGCTTTTTATTAATTTCAATTTTTTTTTTTGTTTATATCAGCAACAACATCAAGTCAGATAAATGAATGAGTGAACGGATGAAATTGGTTATAAATTCAATGAGTAAACTCGTAAAATGCAAACAAACAAAATACGATGCTTGGAAGATGCTTGGAAATTTTCATAATTATCATATTTACAGATGTGCATAAAGCACACAAAGCACACACATTTTTGCATTTGAAATATTGTGCAAAAATATTGAGGAAAACATTTAGAAAAATATTCATGAAATTAAGGCAAAATTCAAATAAATTCAAATGAATGAATGGTTGAATATTTTGAAGAATATGAGAAATATATGAGATAAACACACACATACATGTAATACTTAATAATCAATTTTATTTATTATTTGAAATTTTAAAAATTATTTACAGCTTAAAATCAAGAAAAATATGTTAATTGACATTTTTAGAAGAACGTGTTTTTATACTTGTTTTTGTTTACATTTAAATTTTTAAACTATTACTATTTTAGACTTTTAGTCATCACATCTCCCGGCGTCTAATTGAAAGTCATTGGGAGAGTGGTATAGTCGAAGTTTATTTGCGTGAATAATTTCTGTTGAATGTTTATCGGGTCTTTGCGAACGATCTATTTCATAATTAACGTCAGACAGCTTCCGTGAGATTGTGTACGGACCTTCAAGCACAGGCGTCAATTTCCCGTTATTAGGGTGCCAGGCAATCTCCACCAAAACTTTGTCACCAACTTGAAAACATGGTCGTTGAAATCTTTGGTCATAATAATTTTTGTTTCGACTGTGACTTTCGTTAGATCTTTGAAAAGCAATTTTTCTAGCATCATCGATAGTTAAATTCGGATCAATTCTAAATTGTTCATAAGGCAAAATGCCATACAATAAGAAGGCTGGTGAAAATCCAGTACTTTCATGTGGAGTATTATTGTACTCCTGAATCACTTGTTCAGCTATTTTAGTCCAATTTTTATGTGTCGTCTTTGGGTCATTGATTTTACATCGGATTCGCTTCATGATCTCTTGATTGGTTCTCTCGTTCAGACCATTACATTGTGGATTAGCAGTTGATGTTGATAATCGCTTGATTCCATGTTTTTCCAGAAATTTTCGATATTGCGATGAACGAAAGGCTGTACCTTTATCGGTTAATATTTTCTTAATTGGTCCAATTTTCAACATTTGTTGAACGACTCCTATGTAAGCTTCTTTTGAGGTCGATGTATGAGGGAATCCCCAAACATACCTGGTACAATTATCAACGACGAGGTGGATCATATTTTTCTTTGAACCGTATTTACCTAAACCCAAAACAGTATCAATCGATATTAAATCGAATGGTAATTCAGCAGGTGGAAGCTGCTCCAACACGGCAAATTTTTTCACTTTTGTCTTTTTGTTCTTTTGACAAATTTCACAGTGTTTGACAAAATTGCTGATATCAATAATAATGTTTTTCCAATAATAAGTTGGTGAAATTAAATGAATCATCTTTTTGACACCTGGATGGCCAAATTTGTTATGGGCTTCGGATAAGATTTTCTTTCTTAATGCCTCGGGAACTACTATTTTTGTCATACCTTTACCCCGCCTGATCCGAAGTCCATCTTCTAATTGAAATTTGTGTTTATCAATCATTTTTTCTTGTTCAATAGTCATTTCTTCTTTGCTGATTAAATTTACTTGTGGAGCTCGAGACAGAGCGTCAGCTTCATAATTACCCGAGCCATTTTTATACTTGATTTCTATGTCGTAGGTTGAGATCAATAGCGACCATCTGAACAAACGACCAGTCAATTTTTTGTAACTTTTTAACCACTGCAATGCAGCGTGATCGGTGTAAATGATTGTGTGCTGACCATAAATGTAACAGTGCCATTTCTTCAACGATTCAATGATGGCCAAGCACTCTAATTCAGTGATCGCGTAATTTTCTTCGTGCTTTAGCAATTTCCTTGATAAATAAGAAATCGGTAATTCATCACCATTTGATTGTTGTTGCTTCAGAACAGCGCCGATTCCTTGTTGACTGGCGTCGCAATAAATAATGCAAGGCTTATTTGGATCGAAAATTGTTAAGATTGGTTTTGATGCAAGTATTTCTTTCAGTTTTTCAAACGATTTATCGCATTCTTCTGACCAAATCCATTCTGTATCTTTCTTAAGTAATTCGGTCAATGGACGACGAACCATTGCATGATTAGGGATATGTTTATGATAAACATTCTCCATTCCTAAAAATCGTTGAAGTTGTTTGACATCTTGTGGTTTCGGAAAATTCATTAATGCTTTGATATTATCATTATTTGGCTGGATTGAATTGAATGAAATGGTATGACCAAGGAAATCAATTTTTTCATTGGCAAATTCACATTTACTCAGCTTAAATTTTGCATTTTCTGTCGAGAAAGCAGTTAAAACTTTGTCTAAATCATTTAAATGTTGATCAAATGTTTCGGAGAAAATTATGAGATCGTCAAAATAATTCTCAACGTTGACTAGTTGATGTTTATTGATGATTTGTCGAAGAACACGTTGAAAGGTGGCAGGGGCGTTTTTCAGCCCGAACGGCATAACCGTCCATTCATAATGACCAGCGTGTGTTGAAAATGCTGTTTTGAAAATATCATCTGATGCCATTTGTATATGCCAATAGCCAGAACTGATATCGAGTTTTGTGAAATATTTTTTACCGTACATTTTATCAAGGATATCATCTATTCGTGGAATCGGTTGTGGATCATTCACGGTTATTCGGTTCAATTTCCGATAATCTATGCAAAGACGGGTTTTACCCTCGCCTTTTTTCTCAGCAAGTGTTACAGGAAACGAATATGGTGACTGTGATGGTCTGATGAAACCATTTTCAAGAAGCTGTTTTACTGATTGATCGATTATTTCTTTTTCTTTGGCTGAGACTCGATATGGATGAATGAAAATTGGAATATCATTAGTGAGATTAATATGATGATATTCCATATTGATACGACCAATATCTTGTTTTGATTGTGAAAAACAATTTACATGTTTGTTAATCAAATCAGATATTTGAGAAAGTTGATGTTGATCTAGTTGACTATTAATCATGAATTGGATGTTTGCTGATTGATTTTGTTGATTACTAATTTTTGTCGATTGTTGTATTGATTGTTGTTGATGATTATGCCGATTATTATTTTCAACTATTGATTGTTGTACTTTTTTCGTCGATTTGTTGTTATAAAATCTGTTTGATCTTAATTCTATTGGTATGCCATTTTGTGTCAATTTATTATTATTGAGGTCCAATTTGAGGCTGTACAGCTGACTAGCATCAAGTCCCAATAATAAGTCGGTATTAAGATTTCTAATGACATGAGCTTTGATCAAACGTTGAATATTGCCAATTTGAAGATGAATGCGGACGCAGCCTAGTGAAGTTGTCGTATTGTCTAATTGTCGGATATTAATTGCAAAATTTTCGTCTAATTTTAATTTTAATTTATGTAAAAGGTTTCTTGAGACACAAGTAATATTGGCTCCTGTGTCTAAGAAAGCTTTGACAACATGATTATTTACAATACAGTTGAAAAATATTAATTCACTAGGCTGCTGTTGGCGTTTCCCGACTCGTTGATATCAGCAGCTGATTGTTGGATTAATTGAATTTGGTTGATGGATGCTTGTTCATTTCTACAGATCACAACGGAATGAGGTTGTTGACAAATACGACATTTATAATTTGATTTACATTGATTCAAGGAATGATTTGGACGAAGACAACGAAAACATAATTTTTTCTTTCTGACGATTTGTTCTTTTTCAGTATTCGTTAAATTAGCATCACAAAAAATAGTACGATGGCCACCATTGCAGATCAGACAAACATTACTAGTCGAAGCTCGGTTAATATAAGTCACATTTGATACTGATCGATCAAAATCTAATTCTCTCAAACCGTTGACATCGTTTTCCATAATTTTTAGCATTGCTTCGCAGGAATCAGTGGTCGAGAACAGTCGTTGAGGCTCACCAAACCAACATTTGGCCATCTCACGTTTCATATAATAATTAATAAATTCATCATCCATCTTAGTTTGGTCGGCAAAATGAAAAATTTTTCGCATTTTCATGAATGTTGAATGAACTTGTTGAAAATCATTTTTGTTTACTTTTGATATTTGATTCAACATTCTCCGTATTTCAGATTTAACACGAACTGAACTATCATATTCGGTTTTCAATATTTCCATGGCTTTGCTGAATCCTTCATCTGTACCTTCGATACATTCGATCATTTCATAAGGATGACCATTCAAGAATGATTTTAATCTCGATAATTTTTCGTGGCCAGACATATTTGGGTAACGAGCTATCAATTCTTCAAATTCGTTTATAAAGAAACGAAATTTCATTATGTCACCATCAAAGCTGGGCAATTCGCGTTTTTTAAAATCAGTTACGCCAACAAAATTCGTCATTGCTTCGTTGTGGAAATAATCAATTAAAATCTTACAGGTTCGACCATATTCTTTGATCTCATTTTCGTTGTAACCAGTATCTTCTAATTTATTGTCAATGGCAAATAAACGTCGAACCTTCTGTATAACTTTTTCTTTCATTTCTGGACTTTTACTAAGCAAATTGGTGTTGCAGATGTTCAGATGTCTAGTCAGCCATCGTCGTAATGTCGTACGTTCATTTAATAGGTCTTGATGTGGTTGTTCTTCTGTTGATGTGGATGACATTGTGGTAGATCCTGTTGGCTCTTGTAATACTTAATAATCAATTTTATTTATTATTTGAAATTTTAAAAATTATTTACAGCTTAAAATCAAGAAAAATATGTTAATTGACATTTTTAGAAGAACGTGTTTTTATACTTGTTTTTGTTTACATTTAAATTTTTAAACTATTACTATTTTAGACTTTTAGTCATCACATACACATGTATTCAATATCATAAATATTCCATATTGGATTATTATTGTTGTTTGAATATAATTTTTGATAATTAGATAGACGAATTTTTACTCAGTAAAATATTTCGGGGTTTAAAGCTTTACAAATGTTCGCAAATATGTCTGATATACGCGTTCATATCTCGTTAAATATGCTGATGTATGTCTGAAGATATTCATTGTTCAAAATGAAAGAAACAAGAATCTGAAACTGTACCCATAATTACATAAAGACAAAAGAATTCAGAATTCTTAAATATGAAAAATAATTTTAATCATTTTTGTTCATTTCATTCATTCATTCATTATCATAATTATTGTTGTTGTTGTTGCTGTGACTGGATGATGATGAATATTTTCATCATAAATCATAGCACAGTACCATTCTCTCTCTTGTTGACTGATAAATAGGCGACAATTTATTATTCTCATAGGTTCTAGGCCTAGGCCTTGTACATTTTGTCATTCTATTATATTCTAGGACATCTATTTGTCATATTTTCAGTGAATATGAGCATATTGTTTCAATCGTATCGTTGTGTTCGCTCGTAATTTCATTGTTTTCTTCTCATAGAATTCAAAAATTATCAAAAGTCATTTGAATATTTCAAAGCTTTGAAAAATAACATTGACAAACAATGAAACGCTTGATCATCATCATCATTAGTATTATATGGCTATTGATTACCGAAAAAATATTTGTTTCACTGAATTTTAAATTTCATCTTAGTTTTCTGCATTCAGGGAGCCTTGAGAACGATTTCCAGTGTAGTTTCCGTGCTCAATTTTCAAACGTATTTGCTTTACTTACATATTAGGCTGTCCGAAAAGTTCATTCCGCTTAATCACAATAGAGTTGCTCAAGAAAATCGGCCAGAACTTTTCGGACAGCTTAATATTTAATTGTTTTTGTCATTTTGTTTTTTTCCTTTTCATTCCTTGAATTTTGTTTTACATGATTCATTAGGAGGAGAAATGGTTTTGTATTTTTGAGAAAAAGAAGAAAAAAATAAAATGAAAACAAAATGAAAAAAAAATTGATTTTCCATTTATATTTTCTTAATATTTTTTTTCTCATAGAAAAATAATACAAAGAATTCTCAAGGTTTTATTTGTGAATTCTGGTTGAAAAACATTAAAGTAAATACGCTTTTAGTTTTCTTGGCTTTTTCATTCTTGACATATTTTATTTTTCTTAAGAAACAAATGGGAAAATCATTCAAATTTTCAGTGGAAAATTTGTTTTTGAAAGGTTTTTTCATTTTTTTCAAGCGACCAACAAAAAATTGACATTTTGTTTTCTTTAAAATTTATGAAATTTTTATTTATTTATTTCAAAAAAATAGAAAATATAAAATGTAAAGATTTACATTGTTTTCAATGGGCTTTATTTAATATTTTATTTTCTTATATATTATTCTATGACCATTTTTCTTTGATTGAAAAAAGAAAAATAGGGTCTTAGAGTGGCCAAAAAAAAAAATAGGTCAAAATTTTGATTTTCAAAAGTTTTTTTATCAGACTACCATACCATTTCTCTCCGTAGAAGATCATTGAATTCAAGAAATTATACGATTGTTTTTTATGTTTGAGAAGAAAGAATTTTTCAAATTCTTATAAGTCTTAAAACATCTAAGATATTTATAAGGTATTATACAACATACAACATAGATGATGAAAGTAAAATCTTCAGCACAGCATCATCTTTAGAAGCAAAATATTCTTAATTCAATACGGATTTGTTGTTTATGTTTTGTTTGATATGTTTTCAATTCTTGCATTTAAACTTAATATTTTCATCTTGAAAAATGTTTTTTTCTTAAACAAGAAAAAAAGCAAAAACCTTGAAAAATAAAGCGGATCTTGGAGTATTTTCTTAGTATTTCTAAGAAATATCTGGCAAAAATACATTCGAAGAAAACAAATAAGACTTATTTATAATTAGGGTATAACGAGTAAAGAAGAAATTGGAATCAAAAGAAGAAGAAACTCAAAGTCTTCTTATTTTCTGATGTCGAAACTATACAACAATCATCATCAATGCATGATATATTTCGATTCTTGAAGCTTTAGCCTTAAAAAATGATTGTCAATGAATAACGAATTCGAAGAATATTCATTCAAATAATAATAATTCAAAGAATATTCATTCAAATAATAATAATTCAAAGAATATTCAGTGTTCTTAAATACATTCAATCTTTCATTCATTGATTCACTCATACATACATTTACTCATTCATTCATTCAAAAACAAAACACCATAAGTCGACAGAATGAATGAACAGTGGAATCGGAATTGAATTTCTAATTCCAATTCGAATATTCAGCAAATGTTGATGATGATGATGATGATCATGGTAAAAAAACTGTTAATTAATGAGCTTTTCACATTTTATTTTATTTTTCATTCATTAATTCTTTATTTGAATCAAAAGAATATTCACCACGTTCACTGTGTTATTATTGTTGAATATATGGAATGAATATTTTTGCGAATTTCGAATTTCATTTCATTTCATTTTTGTCTGCAAAAATAAATTTAACGCTAAAAAATAATTAAAATAATAAGAATTGTACAAGAATGAAATGAACGTTGAATTTTACATTTTTGTAGCATCATCATTGAAATTCAATGTGTTGTTTTCACACAGTTTTTTTGCCATGTTTCCATATTTATTCTCGCTGCTTTCGAAACAATTTGTGCTTATTACGGGTTTTTTTCACTCACTCATTCATTCATTCATTTACATTACAATTATCTTTTTCACAATTTTTACTCATATATTCAATTTTAATTAGCATCTATTCTATTTTTATATTAGGTTGTCCGAAAAGTTCATTCCGCTTAATCACGATAGAGTTGCTCGAGGAAAATCGGCCAGAACTTTCCGGACAACCTTATATTTTCGTCTAAAATTCTAATAATAATAATAATAATAATAATCCAAGCATATTTCGAAGCTGTTTACGAATTCAAAGTTTTTTTGTATGAAATAATAATAATAAATTGAATAATTTCAAAGAAAATTTTTGCGAAAAAAAATGAAATTGACGGTTAGAAAATGTATTTAAATAGATTTAAAATTAAATTTTTTTTCACCATTCATTTCCAGTGTTGAATTCAAAAATTGAATAAATTTATGATAAAAAATGAGCAAATAAATAAATAAATGATAATTATAATTATTATTCTTAGAGTTGTTGATAATAACGATAATAAACAAGAATAAAAAGTGGCAAAATAACGAATTTTAGTGATAATAATTATGATAAGATTTTCTTGATTGAATATACCACATAATCAACTTCAAATATTCATCAGTTTTTTGAAATTTATTCAAGCGTTCCGATGATGATGATGATGATGATGATGAATATTCATTCATTCGTTCATTTCATTTCATCAACACTAAAAAGTATGAGGTCTTAGACTTTAGAAAATTTATTCAAATCATATTCAAGCATATATTCAATGATTCAATATTTTTTTTTATTCGGTAAAATAATTCATTTTTATTCGTTTTATTTTGTCAACTATCAAACAAGCACAAAAGCTAACATCTTTGCATTTTTTTCAAAAATATTTGGTTGTCCGGAAAGTTATTGCCGATTTTCATCTGAAACTCTATAGATTAAGCGAAATGAACTTTTCGGACAACTTAATTTTCAAAGCATAGATTAATATGGAATAAATAATTATTATAATAAATGATAATTATTGTCATTTATGTTTTTTCACATCTTTCATTCATTATTTGTGCATGCATTCATTATTATTTCTTAGTCCAATGAATAGAACTGCATACATTAATCATTTGTAAGCATTGGGGTAAGGTTTTTGAAAAACAAAAACCTTATAAAACCCTTAAAAAAACCTGAAATGAATCAAGATTTTTTTTTTTTGGAAGCCTTTAACAAAAGCATATATTACACCATCAATTCATCAACCTTAGCGAAAATTTATTCGTGTTTTTCATTATTTTAATTAAAAATAATCAAGTTTCATTCAAATTTGTCAAACGTATTCGCTGCTGCTGCTGGTGGTGGTGAATGAATATAAGAAATCTCTGCGTTGTTGTGTGATGAATTAAAATCATTATTATTATCATCATTTGTTTGTCATGAATATGAATGAGAATTTGAGAGGTGAATTTGAAATTCAACAAACAAACAAACAAACAATTAATAATGGTTACAGTAGAATGATTTCGGTTGTTGATAATTAAAGATTATTTCTGCTCATTTTCGGTTGTGTTCATTGTGTTCAAACTTGAAAAAATGTCAACCGAAAATAAGTATTCAATCGCATGACATATGGTCTTCGATTATCTTTGTGAATTAAGATAATTTTGAAAAATATAATTCCTTTACAAAGAATAAGTCTAAGAATACGTCGAATTAAGTTGTTCGAATCATTGATATATCTGAGAATTTTTACTCATATTCAAATGATTGACAGTTTATGGCTAATATACTTGCTTCAATATTATTGTATTCATAAGATAATCATTATTATTAATAGCAATAAATATGTGAACATGTTTGAATTTTTGGAATTCAAAGTAAGCAAAATTGATAAAAGTAAATTTCTCAGGTAATTTTTCTTCGAAGCAAAAGGAAATTGAATCGGGTGGAGATGATGATGAAGAATATAATAATTATAATATGAATTTCACATTCATATTGACAAAGAATGGGAAAAAATACACACTCACACAAAACAAACGAAAATTCAACCGAAAATATTATATAACATTTTAATTTATTTTTATGTAAATTTATATTCTCATATTCGTATTCATTTGTTTATTAGTTCATTCATTTATATCATTATAAAAACACACCTGAATACTAAATATTGGGGAGAAATATTATCATCAAATATTTGAAACAAACCAACACATAAACAAACAAACAAAATGAATGACTGAATGAATGAATGAAGAATGAAATTCTTGACAAAACTCGAAGATAGAATAAAAACAAAGCAGAAATAATTGACAAGATCATAGTTATACGAGAAGAAAATAGCATGGAAATGCATAAAGGTATGTATAATAAATGTATTAAGTTGTCCCAAAAGTTCATTCCGCTTTATCAGTAGAGTTGCTCATGAAAATCGGCTAGAACTTTCCGGACAACCTAATTTATTTAGAGCATTTATGTACATGAAAATTCAAGTTATTTCATATTTCTTCATATAACCGAAAAACCAGGAAAACATTTTATAAGCAATTTCGATTTTGCTTATCTTTACTGATACGTTATTCATAAAATACAAATGAAACAAATATCATTAATTAAATTGATTGATTCGATTGATGATTACTCTAGCTTTGGGGGTGGTTAGCGTAAAATTTTTATGGAAATTTTATGAAATTCTGTCGAAATTCATTGAAATTCATTCAATTTCTTTGAATTTCCATTGAATTTTTCCAGTGCATTTACAAATGAAAAATTTGCCAACCCCCTTACAGTTGTCTATACCAAGTTTGTCAATAATTTTTAGTCTCAAAAAACCTGGAACAAATGATATGAATTTCATTTAAAGGGTAACCTAGAATAGCGGCCCCTGGAAAAAAATCAGAATAAAAGTTATCGCATCATGTTTTTGGTCAATAGAGATGAAAAAAAGTCAATTATGGTCATCTCCAATTCTTGACCCTTCCGGTCCAAAAAGGGGGTCAAAAGTCAATAATTGCTATATCTCGGCCGTTTTAAGAGGTGAACTCTCAATTTTTTCAATAATTAAAGATTATCTAGCTATTAATCATTGGTGAAAATATCATTGCTTAACACGATCGAGAAACCGAAATATATCCATTTGAAGTTACCATTGTCATTATCATATGGGCTGCCAGTTGACGTGTACACGTCAAAACTGAAGTGCTCGGTGATTCGCTCAACAACTGTCGCATTTAACACAAGTATTTCCATGTTCATCATCAATTGATGACCATTTAAGCCCAAGCATAACCATTTAATGACATTTTGGCAGCCACAGGACATAAACCACCATCTAACAGCCACCATATATTATCTAAAATATATATCTACAAAAATATTAACAAGAAATATTCAAAAAAAAAAAAAAAAATAAGAAAGAAAAATTAGGATAAATCACTCTTTGATATCACTTTCATCATCATCAAAAACGATCGGACCGCTATGATCGAAGATGTTTTTCAGAGCCTCAGCTGGCAGGAATCTACGGTTCTCGTACTTGCCATAACTTAGATAATATATTAGAGCTGAAACATGTGAACACGAACCAATGGTTCGGTTCCCGATGGCACAAGTACAATAATGGCCTAATATTGAATCAAGTTCATGGCCATTCGGTTGATATTTTACACAAACCCGGTAGGCCTTTTAATTGATATGTCTCGATCGAACCCATCGAATCAAAGACATATCACCCAACATTTTTTCTACGAGCAATTGATCATGGTCTGATAGCATTTCTCCCAGGTATGTTATCGATTGTGACAGTTGATATGACCCAGTGAAAAACATTATCAATAGTTCGAGTGAGAATTGTGGAAAATCTGCAAGATCATTGCTCCATGTGTTGATAAATATGTTTTTTTATAATTGAGATTATTATCTATAACATATTGACCAAGATCGTTGTTGGTTAAATTCATTTTAAACATTCGCAGCACAATTACATCAACATTGTCCTTATCGCTCGTATATCGCTTACAAAAATTGTTCACCAGATAGCAAGCTATTCTGCAATACGTCGATGCTTTTGACAGCGATTGATTCAGAAAATGGTGGTGTAGAAGCTTATATTTTTGTGCTATGACTCCATGCACTGCTTCTACTGGCCAACGGATTTTGGTAACAAAGCGTAAATGATTCGATTCAGTTGTTGTTAATTGATTCCGTTGGCCTTTCAATGCTGGCATCATTACCTGATATTAATATCATTACATGAAGTTGAACCAACAATAGCCCAAAATATCATAGACTTAGAAATACTTGTGTTAAATACGACAGTTGTTGAGCGAATCACCGAGCACTTCAGTTTTGACGTGTACACGTCAACTGGCAGCCCATATGATAATGACAATGGTAACTTCAAATGGATATATTTCGGTTTCTCGATCGTGTTAAGCAATGATATTTTCACCAATGATTATTAGCTAGATAATCTTTAATTATTGAAAAAATTGAGAGTTCACCTCTTAAAACGGCCGAGATATAGCAATTATTGACTTTTGACCCCCTTTTTGGACAGGAAGGGTCAAGAATTGGAGATGACCATAATTGACTTTTTTTCATCTCTATTGACCAAAAACATGATGCGATAACTTTCATTCTGATTTTTTTCCAGGGGCCGCATCACTCTATGTTATTAAAGGAAACCCTTTGACATATATTTCAATGTATGAATCTCAAAAACGGGAAAATGACATAATTTTAAATAAAAATCATATGAAAAATCATGAAAACTTTAAAGTTTTGCATTTTTTTTGACATATATTTGTATTCATTCAATAATTTGGCATAGTTTTTGGGTTAAATTCGTTTGAATTTTATGAAAAACAATATAAATAATTGCGTATCGTTTGGTTGATTGGTTGTTTGGTGATATTCTGGTGGTGCACGCATTGAATTACGATAATATCAAATGAATGCACCCAAATACACATATCTTAAATATTGGAATACATGTACAGAAACGACCAACAACGAACAACAACAACAAACAAACAAATATCGATAATAATAAATCGACAAGGACGATGAAATCATTTTAGAAATGAATGATAATAACGATAATAATACAAATATTTAAATATGATAAATGAAAATGAATAAGCAAGAAATGAATGAAATGATATCAAAGAAATGATAATTTATCAGATTATAATCTAAAAAAATTGTAAATTTTTTGTGGCCAAAAAAACAACAGCAAAAATACAAAAAACAAAGATATCATTTGAATACACACACACAAAGACATATTGAATTGATCATTTTATCATATGCGATATGATCATCTATTCAAAGGTGGCCATGTATGTGCTGGCTGGCTGAATCGGTTGTGCAACCATGTGTGTGTTCCAATGTATTTATCATTTATTTTATTTTATTCAAATTCATATCATTTCATCTGAAATATCATTAATTAATTAAGTTAAAATGTCAAAATGCATATGAATTTTGAATATATGCAAAAATATGAAAATGAAAATCGAAAACAAGAACAAAACAA
Source organism: Psoroptes ovis (assembly GCA_002943765.1). Lineage (NCBI taxonomy): Eukaryota > Metazoa > Arthropoda > Arachnida > Sarcoptiformes > Psoroptidae > Psoroptes > Psoroptes ovis. The sequence goes on along the minus strand of PQWQ01000003.1, from coordinate 3,746,187 downwards.
CAAGATATATTAATCATGTTCGTATGAATTCTATGTGAACAGGGGCGAAATTCGAATTCATTTAAGGTTGTCCGAAAATTTCATTACGCTCAATCCATAGAGTTGTTGATGAAAATCGGCCAGAACTTTCCGGACAACCTAATATTTTCATATGTTGTTTGTATATGTTTTTGCTTGATTATAATATGAATAAATATGTAAAAATTCATTCATTCATCAGTGATAAAATACAAACGACATTTCAACACAAATCGAAATGAAATCGAAAAACAAAGAAAACAAATGTCAAATGATTATTGTTTGTTGATTATTCATTGTTATTATTATTCATCCAAAACAATAATCATTTCTCGATTCATTCATTCATTCATTGATTCATTCATGTACCATCATCACCCTCAGCAGCAGCAGTGGAAACACAACCAAAATGTGAAACAAAAATGTCAAATCTCATGTGGAAATCAACAAAATGAGATGGAAAAATTCACACCAAATACACACATAGATTCATTGAATCATTCATACACACACACAATGATCGATTATTGTTTGTTGAATATTTAATGATTTTGAATTTTGGAAATTTTGAATTTCTTCTGAATTTTTCAATGAAATTTTCAAAATTGAAAATTTTGAATAACGAAATCGTGGAGAAGCAAACGGAATGAATTTCAGCAAATTCTGAATGATAAAATGCGAAATTCATTTCGGGAATTGAAAATCGTTGAAATATTCGTTCATTTTCATCGAATATTTCGATAATCATTTTAAAATTGATTCCATAACATCAATACAAACACACACACAAATCAAATGATAAATGATTTTCAAATTATGATAATAATATGGGAGGGAATGGGAATGGGAAATGGAAATGTTTCCATTTTTTTTCAATGGAAAAAATCAAATTTAAATTTAAAATTCAATCAAATAAATATTATTATAACACAATTGAAATATACAATTCATTCATTTTTCATTTGTTCAATTCAATTGAAATTCAATCAAATCAATATTTCATCAAAATAATATATTTACATTGTATTTTGTTTGTTTATTCGTTTGTATTTCGACAATCATTTACATTTCAAAATTTATCAATGAATGAAATTTATATGAATCCAAATATCGAAAAATACTATTTTGGACATGAAATAAATGATTGGACAATGTGTTTTCTCGCTTGGAACCCATAGAAACTGCTGAAATTTCCAAAGGAAACAAATACAAATTCAAATGTATTATGTTGGTGATATATTGGTTTCGGTGACTTTTTGGACCAAAATCAAACAAATACGAGAAATGAATGATGGCAAATGTCAATAAATGTGTTGATGACAAACATTGCATCTATTCATTTCTCTTCAAATCAAAAATTGCAAGTATCTTCCAGCATCGCGAGCGAATCGATGAATCATTTGAGCTCGTTCGTTGATCAATCGTTTGATGTTGTTGTGCATGGAGATGGGTGAATGGCAAATGAATTAAAATGAATAAATAAAATTAATTTCATAATTGAAACCATTTTTTAGCTTAGAAAAAAATATGCAAAACACCAGCTCATATTGTATATAGTTGATTCATGATGCAATATTCACCAGCAGCTCCGCAGCAGTAATCATCGAGATTTATTATTTAAAAAAAATGAAATTTCTCTCAAAACTTTAATTAATTTCATCTTTTGAATCCACATTTGTTGAAATGTATGGAAATTGAAATCATTGAAATTAATTGCGAAAATGAATTGAAAAGCATATGTCAAACAAATCAGAAGCAAAAAATTGAAACGAAAATTAATGAATCAAATTATCTTGATTAGAAAAACATTTTTAATCATCATTTCGAAACTCGAACTCGAATATTCAAATTATATTCGAACATTTGTTCGAATACATTGAGAAATTGCTCTCGTTACAAGAGATTCTTGCAACATTTTCATCACCCAAAACTAAATAATTTTCAATGGAAAAAAAAATTTAAACAAAGATATTCAACACTCAAGTTATGAGTGTTTTGATTTTTTCTCTTGAAAATATTTCAAGCATCATCACGAGCATTCAGAAAAAAAACAAAACAAAATCAATTGATCAAGTTTGTATTAGTATGTAATATGTGAAAACAATGATTGAATACATTGTATTGTTTTGATTGATTTTTAGGCGATGATTTCGAAGATTTCAACACGATTCAACACTGAAAATGGCGAAATTCCCACGCAATATGGAATATGTTGAAAGAAAATCGATAATTTTCAATTAAAAATAATTAAATCATAACAAATCAATATGTTTTTATGATATACACAGTAAACTGCGATTGTTTTTCATTTTTAAAAATGAATAGTTCTTCAAATTTCTATGAGAATTCAAGTTGTTTTGTATTGTTTTATTTCATTTCAAACAAAACTCAATCCAAGTTCAATTGAAATTGAACATCTTTGAACTGATCTTTATACAAACACTCAGTGTTTATTGGATAAATGTGTGAAAAATGAATGATTTTGTAATAATTTTCATTCAAAAACACTTTATTGATGCATTCATTCATAGGATCATTGAATCATTGTGATCATCATTATGATCATTATTTTCGAATCACAAAATTTTCTCCAAGAACTTCAATTGATTTACTTTTGAAGATGAAGAAGAATAGCTGAAATTGAAATTTTCACTTTCACTCAATCATTGAATGACTTGAATAATACTTGACTTTTATTTTTTCCAAACAAATATGAAATAAAATCATTTACGAACAACACAATCAAATACAATCAATTTGAAGAATTTTTCTGAAGAAGAATTGTTATTGTTCAAGTTATAAGAAACATAAACAACTCCATAAATGAATGAATTGCAATGAATAACATTGAAACTTTTCAACTTTTCGATGATTTTTTGGCCATTCATCATCATCATCATCTATTCATCATATTCATTCAAAGATTCAAACAATTCATGATCATTTATGATGAAACGTTGAATCCAAATCGATGAATTATCATCTTTTGTTGCTGTATGCAAGTAACAAACAGCAAAATCGACGACAATCACATATCATCATCTTTCAATCATTCCTTACAATTCATTTCAATTCAATACAAAACAACAATAAAATCAATGACAATAACAATGGTGATATGATGACATTGTTTCGCTTTGAATTATTCATCGATTCAACTTTAGCATATATTTTCGATATGCTTATAATGAAATGATGATGGCTTGAATAATGGCTCGAATAATATGGAATAAACATTGAAATAAAAGAACAAAGATTGATATAATGTTGATGAAACGATGATGATAATAGCGATGATGACAATGATTCAATGATGATTTGATGATAATATCAATGTCAAAAATATATCAGAAATGATAAAAGGGAAATTTCTTGAGAAGAAATAAAAGGAGAAAAAATTCAATTGATTTTTCACTTGATCGAATCTAATCGAGAAAAATTATTGATTCAAATATTTCCGGATTTCGAGCCTTGAAATATATATTATACAACACAGATAATATATGCACTGAGAATAACAAATGGGGAAATGAAATTTTTGAAAAATTCTTCAAAATTAGGAATTCCAATATCCGTTGTTCATGATCAGCATTTGTCAAATCAATTTAATATTTTTGAATTTGCCAAATTCTTAATTAGAATATTCTTTGTAATATCTCATTGAACAAATGATATCCATTATTCTACAATGATTCTAGCATATCAATGACACACTTACATACACAAGGAAATAATCGAAAAATTTTTGAATAATTTCAAATCGTTTCTATATTTGGGGTTCAAAGTTTTTCTCCATTGTGGTTCATTGAAAATATATGGTGAAATATGACAAAATATTTTGCAAAGAAACTTGAAAATAATGAAAAATTATCAATTCTTTATGCATCAAAGAAAAATTTTCTTTGATTTTTCAATTCATTATTTTTTGAATGAAATTCATTCATGTGAAAATTATTGAATGAAAAATTTCCTATAGAATTATTTCAAGATGATGGTGCTGAATCATGTGTGTGTGCATTGAAATAAATGCATTGAAATGAAAGTAAGAAAAAGAAGGCCGAAGCAAAAAAACCACAAAGGAAATTAAAAAATTTGAATAAAATGAAATTTTTGGCAAGGCAATAAGCGATGCATCTTGGTGACACTTGTGCAATAATAATGATAATATCGAGATAATAATTGGCCTTTCATTTCAATTTTTTTCGGGTTTTTCGTGGAATAAATTCATCTCGAATCAATTCATTCAATTCATTTAATATTAATCATAATAATGATGATCATCGCAAATGATTAATGTTTATATGCGGAAAATAATGAATTCCATTTCGGTTATTTCATTCAATTCTCCTCTTACAAAACAACTCATTTATTCGATATTAATATTCGATATTCAAATTTGCCAACATTCGCTGTCATTGTTTATGTCGAAGTCAATCGAAATTGACAAAATCTATTTGTAGGAATCAATGGTGAATTCTAAGAGTATTTTCACCATTTGAAAATGGAGAAATTCTGAAGAATATTCCAAGGAAATGTATTTTGAAAAGAAATATTTAAAGATAATTTCATTTTTCTTGGGAGAAAAATATTAATTTTTCAAGATTTTCGACTTTTTTTTCTTCGAAAAAACATTTCCGATTCATTTTTTTTTTCTCCAAATAATATTTTTGGATCAAAAAAATGTATAGCTATAGCCTTTATGAATCGAAAAAATGATTAATGATGAATTTTGCAACTTTTTTCTTTGCTTTGATAAATAAATTTTTCATATTTTTCCTTCGTTCATTCATTCATTCATTATTCTTATGACTTATTATACTCACATTCACTCATTCAAATTCAATGAGTTTTCTTCATTTTATTCCAATGATTTTGGCACACAAAAAATATATCTTTGAATTCACAATTTTCGACAATTTTCCATGTAAGAAAATGTTTGTACGAAAAATTTTGTGAAAATATTAATGGAAAATAATAGAAATTTAATGGTTTTTGAATGATTTTAAAATTTTTCCATTTCATTATTTTGGCCAAAAAATGAAATTTTGAAAATTTGAAATTTTTTTCTTCACAAAAAAAAGCTCTGCACTCGAAACACTGAAAAGCCTACAACTCAACAACAACACCGACAACATCAACAACAACAGTGGAAAAATGAATCAAATGAATCAAATGAATCTCGGTATATTGAAATAACATTATTTCTTGCTTTTTTTCAATGAAGATGAAACATGAAATGAAAACTGTTTTGAATGATGTTGTTGTTTATGGATGAATTTACAATTGAATTTGATGTTTTTTTGAATTTTTTAAAAATTTCAATTCAACTTTTATATGCGAGAAAAACCTACACACACACACACACACACACAAATTGATGAATATTCAATGTGATGATTCTGATTCAGGAAATTTATGAAAATAAAAATAATAGTAATTGTCTGACTGACTGATTGACTGAATTTTTTAGGTTGATGATTATCAATTCAATATTAATTTTAACATGGAAAGTGAAGAAAAAGTGAAATAAATATCACATTAATTTGGAAAACATTTGTTTGTAGGCGTTTTATTTTTATTTTCCATTCAATCAACATCAACATTATTATTATTTAAGTTTATCATTACCAAAGAGTCTTTATTTGTCAAAGTTTGCTTCACTGTAATACATTAGACTGTAATACATTAATGATTAGACTGTCAAATTAGAAATTGGCAATTTTCAAAACAGCCGAATTCAATCAATATCATTTATTTATGATTTTTTCTCGGCTTCGATTTCAATCAATTTTAAATTGATTTCAATTGATTTTAATGAAGAATTTTTCTTTTATTTTTCAGAGTTAATAAAATTCAAATGAATCTTAAATTAAATGAATGATCAAAGAGAGTGAGAGAAACAGTGAAGAAATCATGTGTTTCAGGGCAATAACGATAATTGATCAACATTTAAACATGTGTACGCACACACACACACCAATAAATCACAAATGTTTGGCTGTAAATTAAGCTTCGATCAATATATGATAATTGATTGAGTTGAAAATAAGAGTAAAAGTAATAAAAAGTGACAGTATCAAAGAGTAAAGTGAAATCAAAGAGTTATGAATTCATAATATGATTATTAATATAATGTGAAATATGTGAAATTTTTCGGCTGAGAACATTGACAATTTTAATGAAAATCAATAAAATGTAAAACATTATGAACAAGCAAACGAAGCCAAGCGAATGAATGAATCAAAATCAAATGAAATATAATCAAAATTAATCGAATACAATTAAATTAAATTAGATAATTTAGGATATTTACAACTTGGTTAATTTACATTTACAATTTACATTAATAGATATGTTTTGTAGGAAATGTAGGAACGTAAATCATAACTAATAAATATTTACGTAAATCATCATGGAAATTTTATGGGGAAAAAAAGGGTTAAATATGTGCCATTTCCTATTTCGTCAGGAAAAAAGAAAATTTAAATCTTTTCATTTTACTCGAATAATTTATTCATTATCATCATCATCATCAATTATTATTCAGCTTGAAATATATGATAAATTTGAATGATGATTGAATGAATGAATGAATGAATGAATGAATGATGATCAAAATATGATCATCATAATAATAAATAATAATTATTATTATCATGTAAACACAAGGACATTTATAAATAATCACTCCAAGATTCACCATTTGAATTCATCATTTTCATTTCATTTCTTGGAAATTCAAAGAATTTCCTCATTCAACGAGAATTCAAAAAGGAAAAATGTTCATATTTCAAATGAAATTTCAATTTTTAGATTAAATGAAATTTCAATTCAATTCATTCCAATTCAAATGTTGATTTCAAGCGTTCATCATCATCTTTATTATTTTATTTCACTTCTTTCCTCCTATTCCCATCTCCCAACCGCCCCCACACACACACACATAGACATGGTTTAATTAATATTATAAATAATAATGATGATGATGATGATTATGGAAAAAAGGAATAAATCTATTCAACAACAACATTTATTTTCATTTTATTTTATTTATGATTGAATGAAATGGAAAATATGATTATTGCTTTGAAAGTTTAAGTTTAAAGTTTAATTTCAATAATAAATAATTGTAATAATCAGAGTAATGATAATAACAATAATAACAATACAAGGTTTAAAGTTTTAATTCAGAATTTTGAAAATTAATTTTCATAATTTTGAATGATAATTTTCAATTGTTTAATTATGAAATTTAATTTTAAAACTACGAATTCAAACTTTAAACCTTGTAATAATAAAATAAAAAAAATTTGGTGTGCATAGACGACAATAATAAAAGATGATAATGATGATGATCGTCATCATCATCATCATTATCATTACCGATCATGATCATCATCATCATCATCATCATCATCATCATATTTAATATTTAACGGCTTTTATTTTTCACATTCATTCAATATTCATTTCGTATGCCATCATCATCATCCACAAAACGATTATATGATGATAATGATGAGCATTTTTTTTTTTGTTTGATATTTTTGATAATTTTCTTGGTGACCTAAAATACCAAAAATGGTTAAATGAATGAATGAATGCTTGCTCAATGAATGAATGAATGAATGCATATGAATTCATTGAGCAATGAACACGAAGATTGAAATGAAATGAACACACTAAGAAATAATCGTTTGAAATTATTCATTTATTTATTTATCATTATTATTATTATGATTATTAGGTTGTACGAAAAGTTCATTCCGCTTAATCGATAGAAATGCTCATTAAAATCGGCTAGAACTTTTCGGACAACCAAATAATAATACGAACGATTAACACCAACGGTGAACAACAACAATAAACAACAGCGACGAACAATAAACAAATTTCATCAATAATACATCATCATTTTTGGGAAAAGAAATTTTGAAAATTTCATTTAAAAATCATTAATAATAATGAAAATGATGATAATCATAATAATAATTATCACGTAATATTAAGGATAGGCATCATCATCATCATCATCATTACATCAATTCATTCATTGAATCAAAATCTTTTAAAAAACCTCAAGTCTTATACCTGTGCATGATGATGCTGATGATGATAGTTTTTTTCATTCATTTTTTAGTTTTTGTGGTAAAATGATTCAAATGTTAAATGATTTAAAACGGAAAACAATTTTTCAGATTGCAGAAAAATGCATTGAATTTCAATGTGATTTTTACCTTTGAAATTTTCAAAAAATTCAAAATTTAAAATTTCCAAAATTTTAAAATTTTAAAATTCAACACATGGAATTTCAATGAATGAATGAATTGAATACACCGAGTTTTGTGTTGTTTGAATGCACTGCTCATTGGACATTATTTAATGACCACCAAGCACACAGACACACACCTCTTAATTGTTTATGTGTGTCAGTGTTTGGAAGTTATAATCTTTGAATTTTGATTCGAAATTTTTTCGGGAAAATTTTCTGGGAACAATTTTTGGGAAACAAATCAGACATCAATTATTAATATGATCAGTGAAAATGGTGCCGAAAACTTTCGAGGAAAAATGAATAAATCCAATTTCAAAGTTTTTTCAACGGAGTTTTCATAAGAAAACTTTACATTTATCTCTGGTGGAAAGACACATAGTGATAAGATCTGTCAAAATGTTTAAAAAAAAATAATTTTCGAAGGAGGAAAAAAATCAAAAATTGAAAATGTTTCCACAGGTTTGAATCATTGATTTTTGTGTTTGATTGAATCAAATTATGAAATTTATGAATTAATTAAATCATCTGATTCGATATGATTTTTGATTTCGAATATCAGATGATTTGATTTGATTTAATTTGATGTTTCCAACGACATAGAAGACGAAGATAAATTGAAAAATTTTGATAAACATTCAACGAATTAATGGAAATCGAATGTAAATCGAACAAATACAAATTGAATTAAATCACAAAATGATGGAAAAATATTCAAAATTGAAATCATTTCACGTATTGAAAATCAAAATTGAAATTGAATCAGTATTAAAATGAATCGTATTAATCCAATGATGATTAAACATATGAAAAATTGTTTATAAATTCATTCATTCATCTGCATCAACAACATCAACATTATCATTATTCAATCATTTATTCATAGATTAATTCATTACATAAAATCTGTTGATTATATAATCTCAAAAATGAAAGAAATTATAAATATTAGGTTGTCCGGAATGTTCTGGGTGATTTTCATGAGTAACTCTATTGTGATTAAGCGGAATGAACTTTTCGGACAGCCTAATTAATAATTTTTTGAATCAATTATCAATCAACATGATCAAATGATGATGTTAATATTTGAAAATATGATATCACTGTTAAACACATTTGAAACATTTTTTTCCCCTGCCATTCTTTCCGTATACAAAACAAGTCAAATTGAGTTCAATGAATCAATTTTTTCATTTCGATTTTCAATGATTTCAATTTCGAAAAAAAAGTATTAAATCAACTTGTCCGAAAAGTTCATTACGCTTAAATCGATAGAGTTGCTAATGAAAATCGGCCAGAACTTTTCGGACAACCTAATACATATGTTTTTGCTTTGAATATCATAATTATTAATAATATCAAATCGAAATTGAAAATTGAAACATGAAAATCTTCAGTCAAAGCTGGAAAAAGAAGAAAATTATCATTTTATCAGACATGCATACATATGATACATAATGAATAAATGTAAATGGTAAATTCATCAAATCAAAAATGCGTAAATGAATCAAATCAATTTTTCATTGAAAATTGACTGTTTCAAAAATGAAAAAAAAAATATTAGGTTGTCCGGAAAGTTCTATCCAATTTTCATGAGCAACTCTATTGATTAAGCGGGATAAACTTTTAGGACAACCTAATATTAAGCTAAAAGCTAATGGCATGGTATGATATTATTATCATTAATATTTTCATTTATTTTCGATAAAAAATATTGAAAAAATATAAAAATATTTGATCAAAAAAATTTGAAATTGATTCAATAATGAGAAGAAATGATTGAAATATAATTGAAAATTCATTAATTTTAATCAAAAAATATCGAAGAAATCGAAAGATTATTGATTGAATTTAAATTATTGAATTTAAATTTATTCAGAAAAATGAATGAAAAATTTGAAAATTTGAAATTAAAAATTCAAACGAAACGAAAAAAAAACGTGTCAAAAATGTATTTATAAATGAATTTATTTCATTCATTTCATTTATTTCAAAGATAAGAAATGAAAATTAATTTGAAAATAATTTTCATCTTTTAGAAATGATTAGCGAAATACAACTATAATCTTAGATGCAGATAGATACGCACAACGATTACTGAGAGCTCGAAAAGATTGATTTGAATTAAATTTGATTCGTGTGTTTAGTCATTATGATAATTTTTATTTTATTTTTGTTTCAAAATTGAATTAATTGAATTCAAATTGAAAAATCGTGGAAAATAATGAAATGTTCAAATGAAATAATTTCAATGATAATAAATCAATGAAATAAGAGAGAAATGAATGAAGAAATAAATGATCAAAAAGCTGAAGCATCAATCGTAATCGATATTTGATCTATTGAACAGATAAGCTAATTTGATATGATACGATCTGCTTTTTGAACATTTGTTTCGCTGAAAACACGTGTTTTTCTCGCATACTTTTGACACAGATTCAAACGGGCTTGATACGTGATTACAATGATTGCGTACAGTGAAAAACATACGCAGACCATACACAGACACACAGACGCACACACACATGACATGTAATGAAAATTATTATTAATCAAAATTCAATTCAATTCAATTCAAGCAACAATTAATGGATGATGCGAGTTTGAATTTGAAGATAAACAGTGGAGGGGAAAACAAATTTGTTCACATTTTCGTTAATTTAATAAATTATCTAAGATGCATCAGAGTTGCAAAAAAATTTGGTTGTCCGAAAAGTTTTAGCCGATTTACTGATAGAAAAACATCCGAAAATTGGCAAAAACTTTTCGGACAATCCAAATATTCACAAGAAATCAAAAATCTTCAAAATCAAATGATTTTTGGTCAATGAAATTGAATTGCGATCGTATTTCAATATATTTGAACTCAAAATTGAAAATTTCGATTTAAAATTAAAATTTAAATTATTTTGTGAAATAGAAAAACAATTAATTTCAATTTCAATTCATATTTTTGATTATTTTTCCATTTTTTTCATAATTAAAATCATTGAATTTCATATTTTGTCCATTTTTCATTTTCAATTTTCAAAGTGAAATATCAATTTTCAAATATAAATAAAAAATTTCAATGTTATCTCCATTGAGACACAATGAAAATTTCAATAATTTCAATGGAAACTAAAGGATATGCACTGAAATAATATGAAATCGATTGAAAATAATGGAAACATTATTTTCATCAACGGGTTGCACAATATTAAATGTGAAAATGTGAAAATATGAAAAAAATTGAAAAAAAACAAAAACTGCAATCGTGTTAAAAATATAATGAATTTCAAAATAATTAGTATTATCACAACTCTTATTATTAGATTGTCCGAAAAGTTCATTCCGCTTAATCAATAGAGTTACTCATCAAAAATCGGCCAGAACTTTTCGGACAGTTTAATATTGATATTATCACGATCAATGAATGTTGTTGTTGACCAATGCCAAACAATGTCTTTGAGTGAAAGAAACACTGATGATGATGAAGCAAACAAATACTCATCAAAATAATCAAAATCATCATCATTATCACACAATCTCTATGATTATCATTGATATTTTAGACAAACAAAAAAACATTAAATTTTAATCGATGTATTTGATTGTATTTTCTCATTTATGAAAATATCAAGCTGTCCGGAAAATTCTGGCCGATTTTCATGAGCAACTCTTTGGATTAAGCGGAATGAACTTTTCGGACAGCCAAATGCATAAATGTTTTCAACAGCAATTTCTATAGGAAAAATTTATTAATTATTTTTCCTATTCATACAATTTATCAATGATTCAATGTCGATCCATACAAATACTGTGGATCAAAATCAATCGTAAGATTGACTTTTTCGAACAAAAAAACTTTTGACATTCAAATTGAAAATTTGTAAAGGGGCATAGATAATGTCCATTGGTTAATATAATACTGAATGATTGAAGAAAAAATCCATAGAAAATTGAAATTTTTGTAGGAAAAAATCAACTCAAATTCAATCAAATTGATTCAATCAAATCGATTCAAAGAAAAAAACACCATTGATCATCGAACAAAAGATGATTTTCAAAGGAAAATTGAAAAAAAATCATGATCTATGGATGCGATGGATCTTTGATGATCAATTTAATCAATTGAATTCAGTTAAAATGAAATGAAAAACAATGAAATCGCATAAACCACACACAAAGGCGAAAGAAAATTCCCGTTACAATCAGCCAAAGACAAAGCAAGGGAAAATTAAAAAGTCAAAATACGCGTTTTGTACGTGTTTTGAATGCTTGTTTTTCTCAAACAAATCAAATTGAACAATGAAATTTCAAAATGCAAAATGCATTATTTTGACTATTTATCCCTTTCATTTCATTGGTAGAGATGATCATTTCTTGATCATCATTAAATGAAGAAACAAAGCAGTAAACAAACGAAAAGATTCAAAATCCACGAACAAATCTTCATTCATTCAATGTTTCTACTGATGATGATCACATAAAATTTGTAATCATCATTTAATCAATTCAATTCAACAAGAAGAAATTCAATGATAATGACCATAAAAATAATAATAATGATCGTAGAAATGATTGCAAAAATACTAATGATAATGATTTCTGTTGAAATCAGTGAAAATTTTCACAAAACAAACACTGAAATGTTTGTTTTAAATTATTTTTTTGAGAAAAATATTTTTTAAAAATCAAAATGTCTTCGAAGAAATTTGAAACAATTCAATTGCGAATCACTTTGTGAATTTGCCATGAAAATGAATGAATAAATATCTAAATCAAAACCTCTGAGGATTCGGCTTAAAGCCTCAAATGAAAACCTTGTGTGGAGCCTCTGCGAAATCTCTAAAATCTTGTATGAATGATATCAGGATTATTTGAAATTTTCACAAAATTCGTCCATCCTTTATTCATTACCACAGATCATCAACAATTATCGCCAATTATCATCATGATCAATTATTATGATCAACTTTGAATATTTTGTTGTGAAAAATAAAAAAATTTCATACACGAAAATACATTAAGAAAAATTTGACTTTGAAATATTTCATTTAAATCAAAACATCAAATCAAAACAAACAAAGATGAATTAAAATTCAATGATTTTGTTTGTTTGTTTTGAATTTTTTATTCATTGACAGAATTAGTCACTTGTTAATAATCATTAACCATTAAACCATTGAACAAACGATAATATTTTCTTCTGGGATGGATCCAATCAACAAATGATTAAATGGAATTCAACAAATTACATGTCTTAAAATTGGAATTATTATTTCACACAAATAATTTCACAAATAATTGCCTTTGAAATTTAAATGAAATGAAATGAAATTTCTCATTTTTGTTTGTTTTTTCTCAAATTTAAAACTGTTGATGATGAATCTAATGATTTCTAATGAATATTATTATTACCATTATTAACATAGGAACTATGATTAAAATGATTCAAAACAAAGTAAAATAATTGAAATTGAAATGAAAAATGATGAAAATCAACAAATAGACCCTAACAACAATAACAAAGCAATGTTTGATTAAAAAAACAAACAAAATTTAAACAAAGAAATGGTCATCATTACAGCTATTATCATTATTGCTCATTTATAATGACGATTCATTTTGGTCTTATCAAAATGTAAATAATCTTAAATCATTATCATCAATACAAAAATACGAAAAATTTCGGATGCCATTCACACTAATAACAGTGGTGATAATGTGAGAAATAATACTAATAATATCATTATTGTTTGTTTGTGTTGGAAATTTTTTTCAAAATTTTCAATGTTATTAAATGAAAAACAAAACAAAACAGAACAAAATAGAAAAACGTGAAAAAGATCCCGCTACATTGATAAGTAATGGCAAATGTGAGTGAGAAATAATCATAAATATCATCAAAATTTTGTAAAAATGTAAACACAGAAGCGATGGGAGAAAAATATTAGGCTGTTCGGATAGTTCTGACCGATTTTCATGAGCAATTTTATTGATTAAGCGGAATGAACTTTTAGGACAACCTAATACAATGGGAATCCAATCCCAATAACGATATCGAGACGAATGACAAAACAATTTCTTTTATTTTTTATGAAACTAATCTAAAAAACTGATTTGATATCAATGATAATGGATGCTTTTGTTTTTCCTCTCCGCATCATTGTTCAGCCATTCATTCATTAGGATTCATCAAATAATATAAAATATCAAATAACATGGTCATTTGATAATAATAAATTATTACTGATTATTGAATGATTATGAAATGAAGAAATGGCATGGAAATTGTTTTTGCGATGATTTTTTAAATTTTGTTCAGATGAATTTTTCATTCGGCAAAATTTTCCAAAATTATCATGGATATTACATGACAACCATGGCGAAGAATTCATTAATGAATTCTATTCAATGAATTAAATGAACAAATGATGATAAATGAATCAAAGAATTTCAATTTCAAGGCATAAAAAATGAAAAATTTTAATTTTGAAATATTTTATTTGATATTATTTGTTTGAATGATGAAAAAACAAATGAAATCATTCATTATTATTCAATATTATCATTATCATCAATGAAATATTACTACGGAAACAATTTTTCGATGATAAATTAATTAAATGATAATCATTATTTGTTATTATCAAATATTTCAAATTAATTTATTCTGTCCAAAAAAAATAAAATAAAATGAAAATTCCATCAATATCGACACTATAGTTTGACCAAAATTTTCCAATATATCAATCACCATTAGTATTCAAACATATGATTCATCGAATCATTGACCTTTTAATCGTTGACAATGTCGACTATAATCATCATTTGCACAGAGCACAGTAATCATTTATTTCGAGACAATACCCTCAAAATATGACAAAGTAAAAAGTGAAAACACACTGAAACAATTAAGCAGCGACGAACACACACAAACATTGAAATCATAATGAATATTGAACAAGCAAACATGAAACAAACAAACATGAAATTTGAACAAAAAATAACATAAACAACACCGAACAACAACCGATGAATGAATTGGCAATGATTTTCGTTTGAAAACAAACAAACACAAACGATCCAAAGAAAAAACAATGAATGATAAATGGAAAATTTCAATGAAACAATGTATTGAAATGTTTGTTTTCGTTTCAAATCGACAATTTCAACGATTTCGACAACTTTTAACAGCGTAAATGATACAGAATGATACAATTCATTCAGTACACTTGTGTAATTGATTCAAAATGTTTAAAATTCATAAATATTTCATCAAACAACAACAACAACATTCAAACCAAATGTTTACATTTCCATGATCGAACTACGGAATATCAATACGAATTCATTATTCTTTATCGGGTGAAATGAAAGGAAATACACCCAATTTCGCTCGATATTTAATTGAATTTTTCTTCTCGTTCAAATGAAAATCAAAATGAATGGAATTATCTTTTGTTGAACGAAGAAAGGAGAAAAATCCAATATATCACATGTATTTTTCGGTGTGTCATGTGAAATGAAAAAAAATTTCTTTGAATTTCAAATTTTGAAATTTCAAAATTCAATTGTCAAATGATTGAATTGATGATGATGAACGAATCATCACATCCTACACACTGACGAACACTCTCACACATTTTCTATTCTTAGCAACTCTTGGTAAATGAAGATTGAAATTGCAAGAGATTCATTAAATTTGCAATTTGCGATTCAAAATACTCTCCCACTATCGAGAATCTATGTGATTCAATCAATGGGTCAAAATATATTTTCGTTCATCATTTGATTGATTGGATTTTTTCCATGTTTTTACAAGGAAAAAAATTTATATTTGCTTTAATTTAGATGAGAAAAAGCTGGAAAAATGAATGAATAAATGAACGGCCCGAGCAATACATTGAATTCATTCAGTGTGAATATGAATTTTTTCAAATTAAGAATTCATAAATTTTACATTTTTTCCAAAGAAATTTTCACTGAAAATTTTTACGAAATTCTGGAATATCTCTGAACATGGAGAAATGAGAAACACACATTGAAATTCCTTGGAAATATGTAAGAATTTCTGGGCGCACTAAAATGTGAATTTTAAAGAAAAATATTTGACAAATTTTTGTCGAATATTTTCCTTGGCCAAATTTAAATTCAATTCAATTCAAATAATAACAGCGACACCAACAGCAGAAATGAATACATTGTTCATATTGATGCATAATTCTCTGACAAATAGAATTGGTGGCAACAAAAACTCAAGGAGAAACTGGCCAAGACTTGTCAAATCTTGTCAAATATCAATACCAGAAATAAATTCGAATAAAAATAATAAGAATCAAATTCAGGAGTGTTTGAATACTATTATTTTTGATGAATTCTGATGAATTCAAAGATTATCATCATTATTTCGAATATTCTTATTATTTCAAATCTTGAATCTTGATTGAATCTTGGACCTAAGAATCGAAATTGAGATATTTCCTATGAATTTTACATATTTCTCCATGAAAATTTCATGTGAATTCTTTGTACACAAGAAAATTATCAAAAGAAATGCGTTTGGAAATCAATTGCAATTGTATTCGGAGAATAATAATAAAATAAAGTCGCATATATTTTTATTATTATCATTATGGCTATGATCGCAATCAAACAAATATAATTCCGAATGAGCGATAATAATGTTAAACGATCGTGAATTGAAATGAAATGAAAAACATTGAAATATAAAAGTTGAAAACAAGCAAAATAAAAGGTGTCATAAAATTAATAGCTTTTTCTTTGCATTGGAACACAAACATTTGAAATGTTTGAATGAATTAAAATGGAATGGAATTGAAATGAAAATGTTTGAATTGAACAACAAAAAATTGAAGAAAATTATTGAATAAACAAACATTGAAAGAATGCAAATAATGAGCACAAATATACGTAAGAATCCATAAGAATTTTACGATTAATATTTCAAAATAGCAGAAAAATGAAATGAAATGAAATAAAACTAAAAAAAATTCAAACCATAAGAACAATAATAATAATAATAATAAATGATTATCGCTTGTTTGAAATTTTGAAAAATTCTTCAACAACAACAACAAAAAAAGTCGTAGAAAAATTGATGAAAATAAAACATTTATAACACACAAACATTCATACAAACACAAACACCAATTTATTATGAACCCATAAGCTTGCAATAAATTTACAACTGGCTTCAACTAACTATACTACAAACGACAATCGTAAAATGGATATAAGAGTCAAAGGCAAAGAGAATCGAAAAAAATGTGAAATGAAATAAAATAATGGTGTTAATATAATAATAAATATCGCAGGAATAGGTTTTCAGATTAGCCTTGTTTGAATTGAAAAAAAAATGAATGTTTGTCAGTATATTTCAAAATAATGTCAACAAACGCGTCAAAAGAATGGCTGAAATAGCTCAAATGTGTGCTAAGAAAGCAATTTAACATTGAAAATTTCTTCAATTTCACCAATTTTTCTATTTTTCATTCTTGAAATTGATGTATTGAATAACAGTAGTTGAATTGAGTAATAGAATTGAAAGTAATTTTGAAATAATATAATTCAAAATAAATGAAATTCTTCGACATATAATAATAAGAAATTGAAGACGGTAATAATAATGGAAATAATAAGAAATTTGACGGTAATAATAATGGAAATAATAATGATATTTTATTACGTTTTTTCTGGGTGATAATTCTTTGCTTTTTCGGATAATAATTTCTTTGGAATAAGAAAAATTGAATGAAATAAATTACAAAAACAACAATCAATTACAATGGCGTGAGACAATATCGATATTATTATTATTATTATCGTTGAATCCATATCGTCAATAATAATAATCAATAATTTTATATCGAATCACAAATAAAAAAAAGTGTGAAAATGTGACAATATTTCATGGGTGATAAATTTTCTCATTTTTCCAAAACGTAAATTGCCGTGAATTTCTTAATTTAGATCTGAAATTGACATAATTCCGTACAAAGAATTGAATCCCAAAGAATTGGACCCGAAATAATTGATTTCAAGCTGAAACGAATTAGATTTAGGATTTGAGAATCATATCGAATTATATTGAATTGATCCAATTGATTGAATAAATCCAATATTTCAAAATGTTTCAATGACTCTGACACGGAATTTGATTGTTTTAGTGATGTTTTTCGTTGTGTTTTACTAATTTCAAACTTGTCATTTTGTTAAATTGTTTGTTATAACAATAATAATAATGGAAAAATGAACAAAAATATATCAATATTTTCCTCTAATTTTTCTTCCAATTATTATTAAATATCAATGTTTTATTATGATTATTATTATTATTATAATCATTTTCAATGGATTAACAATTTTTATAAATTAGTTATATTGTGTTATGATCAATTGAAATTGCTTATTATTGATATTGTTATTACAAATATCGATAATTATTACCGAGAATAAAGAATAACAATAATAAAAATAATTTCAATTACAACATTTTTTATTAATTTCTATAAGCATCAGAATTATTTCACTGGAAATTATTGTTTTCAACGAGAACAACAAGCAAATCTATTGAGTTTATCGAGTGAAACAAGCCGAGAAAAAATGGAAAAAATATCAAAATCTGCTAAGCATCGAATATAATTGGCAAATTGATACGAAATTGTTTTCGGTTTGTTGTTTGTTGTAATGAAAAAACAAATTTTTATTAGTTTATTTTGTTAGATTGTCCGAAAAGTTCATTCCGCTTAATCAATAGTGTTGCTGATAAAAATCGGCCAGAACTTTCCGGACAGCCTAATATTTTCTTCGAATACATAAAACAACAATAACAACAGTATTGAAATTGGATTCCTGATTATAATTATTGCCGTTATTATTATTAGAATTATAATATAAAAAAAAGAATAAATAAATAATAATCCTCGTACAAGCTATCATATTGTTGTTGTCAAAATAAACAAAAGTGTAAAAAATGAAATTCATAAACAATTAATTCCATTTCACTCTTCATTGTCTTCAAATATCGACGAAACTGGCAATCGGAATCGATTGCGATGTGAATTCAAGTGATTTCAATCGAAAGAATTCGGAAAAATTCATCGAAAATCTATGCGATTTCCGATATTTTCCAACTTGAAAATTGATTTCGCCGATGAAATCCGTTATTTTCAAAATTAATGTTCATTGATACATTGGAGATATTTAAAAATGAAGAATTGAAGAAACTCGAAAATATTTAACATGATTCGATTGAGTTTAAATCAAAATTCACAGAAAGAAATCAATTTACAACTTTTCAAGTTGTTTATTGGCACAGTTTTTCTCGAATTCTCAGCATGATTATTATCATAGATAGTCATCAGCGAAATCATCAAAGGAAATCATCCACAATATCATCATCATTCATTGATGAAATGTTCAAAGAAATTCTTACATGGAAAATTCTTCCAAGAATAAATGAGCCTGAAAACGAAAATTTCTTGAGAAGAATATCATCATCAAGAAATGGCGAGAAATTCTTTGAGAAGAAATTTGCGAAATTTCAAATTTGAATTTTTTCGTTTGAAATTCAATGAATTTCATTCATTTATTTAGCATCTTTGAATCTAAATTTGGCAAAAGGGTGATGTGATTCAAGGAAAAGACATTTGGGTTTTTCAAGGAAAATTCTAAAACACAGAAATAAAAAGTTTTCAATTGAAAATAATGGTAAATATTCAAGGAATAAGAATACAAAAAAAAACTTTGATTCAACGAAAATTTAATGATCCATATCTAAAATCTATGAATTTGATTGAATAAGTCTATGAATGAATGAATGAATGAATGACAAAGTTGAAATCACATTATAATATTCACAATAATAATGAGATATTCATCAACATTGAAATATGTATTGAAGATTATTGAAAAGTATATAGCTTGAAATTATCTTCAAAATGAAGCTCAAATACATGTGTCTAAATATATTTGCGAGCTAATACAATGTGAGCAATGCAACAATATTTATCATGGTCAAATAAAATTAGAGGTTTTGGATTTCGAAAATCATGAAAAGTATTAAATTTTCACAAGAAAATGTGAAAATATATTCATAAGATTTCAATGAATAACTGTTGACTAAATATTAGGTTGTCCGTAAAGTTTTGGCCAATTTCCAAGAACAACTCTATTTATTAAGCGGAATAAACTTTTCGGACAACCTAACAAAATAATTCAAAGTATTAATTTGAATTCTTTCAATCATTTGATTGCAGTGGAAATAGGTATCATTATCGAAATAACACTAGCACTATCAATCAATAATGTGTTAATAAGTCAATTAAATACATTTGTAAATTATCAACTGTGAAATGAAATGAATGAATTAAAGAAAAATTATATTAGATTGTCCAAAAAGTTCATTCCGGCTAATCAATAGAGTTGCTCATGAAAATCGGCCAGAACTTTTCGGGACAAACTAATATATGAATAACCTCACAACAAATGCTATCCACAAGATGACATTCAAACAAAGAAAAAAGTGAAATTTGATAAAATAATTATTGTATCATTGATTTTTTGTGTTTTGTTTTGAATAATTTTTTGAAATCAATGAATTACAATGGTACAAAAAGGTATTTCAATGCTAGCTCATGGTAAGACTTAATTCAAGACTTTAAGGTCAAGATTTTGAGCCTGGAAAAACAATGGATTCATCAGTGTCGATTCAGGATAAATTATATCCACAACTAATGATGATTATCTTAATTTTGAATTTAGAAAAAATAATTTCAAATTTGAAAACTTTGTAACGCAAATTTTACAAATTGGTTTGAGGCAATTTAAGAGGCAAAGGATTCAACTTTTGAAATTTCAAAAATTACATTCGGTATATTCGAACCATCAAATTCACACATTTTATTCTTAGCTCAAAGTTATTATTATTATTATTAAAAAAATCAATTAATAATCATTGATTCAAGGGAAACGATGATCATTATTATTATTTCAATGGATTGGTGATGGTAGTCATGGTATTGGTGTTGGCCGGTCACACAATCCATTGATCATCAACACATTGAGTATCAATTGATTCATTCATTGATTCATTGAATTCATACAAAAAATGAATTGGATGATAATTATTATTTTGGATGATTGGAAAAAATGAAAATCTAATAAGTTGTCCGGCAAGTTTTGGCCGATTTTCATGAGCAATTCTATTGATTAAGCCGAATGAACTTTTCGGACAGCCTAATCCAAAAAGTTTCAAATTCATTTTCGGTTATGATAGATGGCCAAAAAATTTGATTATTTTGTGAATGAAATGAGAAATAATAAAATATTAATAAATGAAAAACATTGAAAAAAACGAATCGAAACAAATCGAAACGAATTGAATTATGCACACACATCATTTCTCATTGAAGATCTATTCATTTTCGATTGAATAGATTGAATAGAATTTGTATGAATGTGTGTTTGTACAAATAGTGGGAAAATAAAATATGAATTGCTTGAATATTCAATCGTATTTCGATTAAATTCAATTCAAAATTCATTATTTTCCATTCCATTCATTAATCTATTGGCATAAAATCCAATAGATTTTGAAGAGAAAAAAAAATGCAAATTATCATCATCATCATCGATTGTCAGATGTTTCAATGTTTTGTTGGTGGTATTGATATTGATGATGGTGTGTATACCACCACCATTGATAATAAATAAAAATAATCGAATAAGAATGGCGTGTGTATGTTTGTGTGAATGGATGAGTACAGTAGATGATAAATCTAAAACCATTCAAAATTCAATTCAATCCATCTTATAAAAAGCAAAATTTCGATGATAAATACCCTAAAGCATACAAATCAATTCATTTATCATCATGGTAAATAATAAAAAAATGAAAAATAAACGATAATGATGATTACTGGTGATTATTCTCTCTTTTATGAACAGATCTTTGATCTGATATCAGCCATTATCCTCAGCTAACAATAATCTTGAATGAATGGATGAATAAATGAATGAAATGAATGATGAACGATGTTTTTACAAAAATGAATGACTGAATAATCAATGTATTATCATTATGATGATGATGATCATCATCATCATCATCGCATTTGGACAACAGCTGAGAATTACATTGGGAATTTTTCTTCAATTTTTTTCCATTGAAACATTCAAACATAGACAAACACGCAAGAATTGATCAATGTGTTTGTTGGGTTGGTTGGTTGTATTATTAGTTTCTTTGTATGCATTGGGTTGTCCGAAAAGTTCTGGCAGATTTTCATGAATAACTCTATTGATTGAGCGGAATGAACTTTTCGGACAGGCTAATATTTAGCATCAAGTATTACCAAGTATTGGCGAGAATTGATGATTATGATGGTGATCATCATCATCATCAGTCGCCAATTCACCATAGCCGCTGGATGGGCCATGTGATGTTTGAATTTTTCGCCTTTTCTCTGTTATTTTAAACTGAATGAATAAAACACTTGGCCACACATCGTATTCAATGGTCGTAAATGCATTCAAATCGCATGTATTTTTAAAACATCGAAACTATTTATCATACTTAAATTCAATTGAAATTTTTCAAATGAAATTTTTCATTTTACAATCAGCCATTCAATTCAACCATTGAAATCATTTTCAAAAAACCAAAAAAATGAAAAATTGCCCTCGACACTGAAAATTACCCTGCTATTCATCATCAAGCTTTTTTCAAAAATTGTTTTCAAGAGAAAAATCCTCGATAATAACCGTTTATTTATCCGTGTTTCATCCATCTTTCATTGAATTGAATATTATTATTTCCAAAAAATATTAAAAATTCAATGATCTGAATTGAATTGAATTGAATCGATGTTGATGATGATGAAAATGAGCCATGTGTCTGCATCGATGTACCTATGAACATGTATTTAATCTATTCAAGGGAACAAAAAACAAGGCATTCAAATGCCCTTCTACCGTATTAAATCATTGTTTTTTCACATTGTAAAGCTGTGAATGAGTGCTGCGTATGGTTTGTATGTAAATTTTACACATATTTCATTGTGAATTAGGGAAAATGTTTCAAAAAAAACTAATTATAAAATGAATGATTAGTTTCATTTGAGTTTTCTCAGTTTCCTCAGTTGTTTGTTGGTGTTGGAAACATTGAATTTTGAAATTTTTCGGAGATTCAAAACATGCGAATATTAGAATTAAAATTTTGAAGGCGATGCGTTTGGCATTATTCATTGTTTTTCAAATTTTCAAATTCTCAAATTTGATCATATTTGATCGGGCATTTTGATGATCATCGTGTTTTAAATATTTGAAATCAAACGAATGAAATAATACGAATAATCGAAACTATTCGGAAACTATTCGTGTATTATGATGGTAATAATAATAATGATTATTTTCATTATTATTAAAATGATTATTAAATAATGCTTGTCAATGTTGCTTGTTGTTGTTTGTTACATTTGAAGGGTTGATGCATATGCATTGTTTGCTTGAATCAAAAGGGAATCAAATCGAATAATAATAATAATTGAAAAATAATGCGTGGAAATGTTTTCCATTTTCCTGGCCAAACATTCATAGATTTTAGCATGAATTCACTCATATCAATTCGGGCAGATATGCAATTTTGAATGAATCGAATGGACCCAAGAACAATGGAAAATGATTAACAACATAGGGTTCGTTCACATGAGAAGGTTATGAGGCTTATCGAGACCCGGGTGCAAATGAGATTTCATTGTTAATTAAATTTAGAAAATGAATGAGGAAAATTTGCATCACAAAGAGTTTGAATTTTGAATATTTTGAATAATATAAAAAGATTATCGACGATATATGCACAAAGCATTGGATAAAAGCGAAATTTCTGACAAAATGATCCAATTTTAATGATAATAATGAATGATTGAATGAATGATGAGCGTATGGGGTCCGTGAACGACTAGTTGGTTGCTAATCAAAGATTTGTGACCGATATGAAATGAACGACATAAACAATGGCGTAAAAACCGTTAAAGTTATTCAAAATATTTAAAAAATTTCATTTTCAATACAATCGAAACCTATACAAAGCGATGCAAACGATGAATCATTGATCATTTTCAAAACATTTAAAATGGAAAAACACATTCAAATATTTCACTGGTTTTCATTCATCGGATTCAAAATACTAAAATACAAATACAAGTCATTTCGTTTTGTTCATTTCGGTCATTTCATTCCGGTAGCAGACGGAAAACCTATGAATACCTCAAAATATGACCTTTATATTTCAACAAAACAATAACAATTGTTATATCATTCAATTAGGTGAAATAGAAATTATTGTTTCATGTATTGTTTCGTGTATTGTTTTGCACTTGTTTTATTGACAAGTAAACGAATGAATTATGTAATTTTTAACTATGGAAATAGAAAAAAACTAAATCTAATTCAGTCATGACAATAAAAAACAGGTCAATCAAAAAACCGAAAAAAAGGTGTTTTGATCAAATCTTTTAAATCATTCAAGTAATTCAGTTAAAATTGGTCATTCATTCATTCATACATCATTCATTTTTACCGATTGAAAACGAGTAAAAATGATTGATGATAATCAATCGGTTTTCAAAACAACAAAAATGATCGAAACAATTGAACAAAACAACACAAAAAATAATGAAAATAAAAGATGAAACACATTTATTATCATTATTCAATTTAATGATCAATAATGAATGAAAAAATTGAAGATTTCAAAGATTTAGACTTCATCGAAAATGGTAGCAAATGATAATAATAATAACGATCATAATAATGATAACAATAATGTTTAACCCTATTGACGACAACCGAAACAACTGAAAACAGCCAAAAAATAATGATTGAAATGACCTTGTTTCATCAGGTATTACAATTATTAATACAATTTAATAATAATGATTTCATTTCAAACCAATCATCATCATCAACATCAAAATAAGAATCATATATTCAATCATTTCATTATGTTTCATTATATTTCATTTCGATACATATTTCTGCACTGAAAAAATATGGATTCACATAATGACATTTCACAGATAATTCTACAACATTTTACAAAAAATAATAATGAATTTACAACAATTTTAGAGGGTTTAATGATGATTTAGGTCGTAATTATTGAAAAAAATATTTGATGATTGGATATTTTTTGCAAAGAAATCATAAAATATGGTTGTTTGGTGAATACTTTTTGAATGAATCATTTGTAAAAAACAAAAGATAATCTGGATTTCTGTCAATTTGACATTTGTCGTTTTTTTCAATTACAAAAAATGGTAAATTGTCAAATAATTTCAAAAAAAATATGACAAGCAATTAAAAATTGAATTTCTGCCATTTCATCCTTGTTGTTGTTTGGTATTAATCTTTCATCAAAAACTGGTGAAATTGAATGAATTCTCGAGTAAATTCAATGATTATCAGGTGCTGCAATTATTGCTTTCATTCAAAAAGTAAAATCATAAATTCATTTCTCATTTCTTTAGCTTTTCATCAGCGCGATAAGCTGATTATTTATCGAAAATTTTGTTTATTTATTTGTTTACTTGATTGTTTGGACATTGTCAGTCATTTGAAATCAATTTCTCACACCATTTTCTTTGGTTTTTCTTTAAAATATCGAAAACATCTTCGATCAAAAACTTATCTTTGAATTCATTTATGAATTATCGACATACAGACACTTGGATTTACTTCAATTTTGTTTGTTTATTTGTCATTTTACTCATAAAATTTCGATTCTTATCACTGAAAAAATTCAAAATAAACTAATTCAATGCTGACCATAGGAGTTTCTAGGTTCAAACTCATTAAATTCATACAAAGTTAATCTTTTAGCACCTAAGAAGTAGAAGAAATGTACAGATCAATACAAATACAAATGCAAGACAAGTAGTGCAGTTTGAATGTTTGAAAATTGAATTTTTCTCCATCATTTTCTAGCAGGGTTTCCTCGCCAAATTCTCATCACTTTCAGCCTCGATACATTTTCACGAATCAATGAAAAACTTGGATTCGAAAAATTGAAATTAAATTCAAACCAAACCAAACAAAAGCTAGAAATAAATCATAATTTGATCAGAATTTTTTGCTCTAAGAAGATTATGATTTAGAAGTAGGGAAAAATCGACCAAAAACCAAGCAAAAACTAATCAAAAACCAACCAAAAAACTTTTGAAAAATGGCCGAAATTAAAAAAAATTCAAGCAAATTTTGGCCATTTATGGCTGCTTTCATCTGCTTGGATCAAAATCTCTTTTGATCATCATTTCAAAATCACAAATAATCATCAGCAAACAAACATCAGCTGTCAAATTTTTCAAAATCTTTTACGAAGATTTTTTTGGTGCATTTTTTTCGTGTTCAGAAAACTGTGAAATTTCAAATTTAATTTTAGAAAATTTTTGAGCAAGAAACTGGCGATCAAGCACTCAGCATCAAAGATGCTAATGATGATGAGTTTTTTCGAATATTTTAAATATATAAACACTGGAAACATTGAAAATTGTTTGTGCAAAAAAGTTCAAAGAAATTCAAAGAAAAATGATTGAAATTAATTTATGAATATCATCATCATCATTGATGATATTCATCATTTTGTCACCATTCAACAAGTATTTTTGAATGGTGACAAAATATATACTCGTTTTAATTTCTAGATTTCAAGCGTGGTGGTGGTGACATAACAGATTTTACTGTTTAAAGATTTTTTCATTTTTTTGCTACACTCATCAAACTACCAAGGTTTCTATTTTTAGAAAATACAAATATAACTAACACACACACGAAAATAACAAGTATCAAATGAATAATTATAAATATTTGAATCAAATGCATGAAATGAATCAAATTTCGTTGACATTTCTTTGATGATTTGAATGATAAGGACATTAATTAATCATTAATCCAGTGTTTGAAAAGTCAGAAATCATTTCTTCGCCTTTGAAACATTGAAACATTTTAAATCGTGCCTTTGAATTGGCATTTGAAAATTAAAATTGAATAAAAACTGAATAAAAATTAAATCAAAGGAGCAAAAATTATTCAACGAAGAGTTTATGATTTATGGGGCCATCACAAACACACAATACACACAGGCAGACACTGAAATTAAAGATTTACATTGAATAAAGTTAAAAACAAACATGAATTCACAGACCACAAATCATTTTTGGACTATTCAAGAGTTGAATATGCACTATTTTTTTTTAAATTTTAAACTTGAAATTTTAAATATTTCTATGAATTATAAATCATAAATTTTATTTTTTTGAAATTTTGCATATTTTTCCCCTCAAATTCAAAATTGACAAAAGAAATATAATTAATTGTATTGTGTTCTCAAATCAGTGATAATTTAGTCAATTTGCTCAAAATTCATTGCGGCCACCAAAAATAAAACAAAAAAAAATAATTATGATAATGAACTGAATGGAATAATTTCAATGGTAGCCATATCATAAATTTACAATTCAAAGGTTTGATGGTCGTTTTGCTATTGTTTTTTGCTACGATTTTCGTTGCTTTGATTTAGATGTGCCACACACAATCATTATGAACAATTTTAGACAAATTATATTTAAGGGCAATAAAATTTTTATTTTGAATAAAAAGCGAACAAACAAAAACAAGCAATGAACAATTTGCCGATGATAATGAAAGATTTCAACGTTTGAAATCGTTTGTCCATTCATAAGAAACAACAAAATATCCATAAACATCTTAGAAAATTTTACATTCATTCATTCATTTTATTTGTTTGTTTGTTCATTCAAATATTTTGAATATTTCGGAAATTTTCAAAAATTAAAATTTGAAAAATTCAAAAATTTGAAAAAATACAAAAATAGAAATGAATACGAAACGATATCAGAATTGAATCATATCAAAACGAGAAAAACAAGGTTATACCATTCAAAATTCCTATTCATGAAAAAATTTTTAAAAAATGGAAAACAAATGAATAAATAAACAAAAAATCAAGATTTCTATGAGGAACGAAATAATGATCGAGATTTCTTAGGAAACAATTCAAGGAACAATCCAATTTTCATTTGAGAAAATGTAAAAGTAAAAAGTCTTTGATTCAAAGTTATTTGATTTCAAATAATTTAATTGAAGATAATTTGCATATTATTTCTTGCTCATTCTTTAATAATCAAAATCAAAAGTAAAACAAAAAAAAAAAAAAAAATAAATAAATAAATCAAAAACAACTCAAAGAGTTGATTAATTCATTTTTATTTATTTATATTTCAATGTATTTTATTTCATTCCTTATAATTCATTTTCATTTTAATAATTGTCAAACATCAATGCGAAGAGAAACAAACATAACAAGGAATAACAAGAATAATGATTAATGATGCTAATTCATATTACGAATGATAAACGAGGAAATTTTCAGACATCATTCATTCAACATTTATGAATCAAATTTAGATCCACATTAAGCCCAAAGATCTACCAGAAATGTGATTCACAATTTCAATGTGAAATATAATTAAGCAAAATGTTCATTTTAGCCATTTTCAAATAATCAAATAATAATTTCGCACCAAAAAACAAAACAAAGAAAAAATAATTCAATTTGATACAATTTTTGAGACAAACACACACACAATTTACACACGCATAAACACATAAATATGATTAGATTACATTTTTATTCATTTATTTATTAATAGGATGTCCAGAAAGTTCTGGCTGATTTTCATGAACAGCTTTATTGATTAAGCAGAATGAACTATTCGTACAGCCTAATAATTTGCTTGATTGTTTCTTACGTTATTCTCATGTATTTTTGTTGAAATACACTCATTCATTTACATTTACATTCAAAATCATTAAATCACATTTAATGTTAATGATTTTGAATTTTAATTATGATTATTTCATTTTACTTTTACATTCATTTATTAATTTACCATTCATTTATTCAATTCAAATGGGATATTACATTTCAAATAATAATGGAACACGACCGAACACTAAATGAATTTAATCAGTCGTGTCTTTGGTGCCTGTGTGTGTGTGTGTGTGTGTGTTTGCATTTGTCTAATGTGGCTAAATTGTTTTAATCACAACTCGCCAAAATGAATTGTGATTGTTGTGTGATTTGCTATGGAATTGCTTTGTAAAATGAAAAGAAATGAATTTTAATTGTTCCAAACGTGGAAAATGAAATGAATGGAATCATTTGATCATCATCAAAGAAAAGGTTAATTAAATAAACTGAATCTAAACTAAATCTAAATTAATGTAGGAAAATGATTCGTTTTTTGTATCATTGTAATTATGATCATAATTATCATTATTATTATTTGTTTTAATGATTTTAAATGTTTATTTCATGTTCAATTCAATTCAATTTCATTTTTACATTTTCATTCAACATTCGACATTTTATATTGTTTACATTTTTTCAATTCATTTTCATTGACCTTCGAATTTTGAATTATTAAAGTGTTAATTTACTTGTTTGTTTGTTCGTCAACGATTCGATTATGTATCAATTAATATCAATAATTTGTGGTCAAATGTTTGTTTGTGCGTGTTTGTCAGTGATCATCTTGTTTCAATTTAAAATAATCTTACGACTGTCTTACACAACTTGAGAACTAAGATCTTGGAACTTTTCTGATCTGAGAAGTTATTTATTCATTTCTTATCGGAAAATTTTTTTTAATTGAGTTAGGATTTAATAATAAATATATGTCGAAATATGTGTCAAAAATTATGTCAAAATTAATTCGTCATGGATGATTAAATGTTTTTTAATCAAAAAGCTTGGAAATTGAAAATTTCTTAACGAAATTATTTTTAAGATTTGTAAAAAAATGTCCACGAGAAAAATACTTGAAGATGGAACACTGTTCAATCATAGATGTTTAACAAGTATTTTAATTTATGTAAAAAATGAAAATCATCATTGAAAACTATCATTTGGAAACATTGTTTTTTGTTTTTGAGAAATTGAATGTAATTTGAATTTTAAATTTTTCCATATTTAAACATCTAATAATAACAACGACAACAGCAGCCGAAGCAGCAAAACAAATGGAAATTAATCAAAATTAATCAGTAGAACAATGGAAAATTGATTAAATTCGTCAATTTACATGCGAAACTAGTGATTTTCAACGACGATTTGGAAATAATTTTATTCATCTTCAATTTTTATTAAGGTTGCAACCTTAAATTAAACGAGTTCAAAAGGTGTTTCAAAGAGGTGCCAGAAAACCATCGTTTTTTTTCAAAAACACTTTGAAAAACTGTCATTTACAACGAGCATCTTACAAGTATTAGCAAGCTTTACTAATTACTTGCTAGCTTGCTGCGAATGCATTCAAATGAATATGAATAATAATAACATTGAACATCTTTCAAAACATGTCAATTATATAATCATATGATTACGATTATGATTATCATAATCATATTTTTCTTCATCTTCAATGGTTTGAATGGTTGAAATGAATAAAAAATTAATGTTACACGCCATTCAAATCGATTAATTCAACCCAAACAACCAACCAGCCAACCAAACAAACACATAATAACATGTTTGGTTGCGTTGAATCAAGGATAAGAAAATTACCTCGAAGAAAATTGCTGCACATGTGACTGAATCAATGCAAAGCATTCATGTATCATACATAACCATGTCTGAGCAAGCATCTTTTATCATTTTCATTTGAAAAACATCGTCAAATTCAACCGAAAATCAACCGAAAAATCATCACATAATCACAAGTGTCAAAATAAATAATAATCATAATGAATGAATTGTGTAGGGATGAATGAATTATTGTTATTTTGAATATATTTATTTGGCAATTCATTTATTCATTCATTTTCTTTGATTTTTTGGCCAAAAATAAATCAGGTAGCCAGACAAACATTGATTAAAACACAAAAAGGAGAAATGAATGATTAATCAATCAATCAATCAATCGAAGCAAAAACAAGTTGCTTCCATAAATGAAGGCAAATAAAAATCATATTTTTTTCCATAGAAACTTCGAATCAAAAATTGAAAATTAATTAATCATTTTCAAATATTTATTAATATTCATTCATCCATTCATTCATCTCTTTGGATTGAAATAAAATTGATGATAATTAATTATAAATAAACTAATCTCATTCGCTCGCTCATTCATTCAAAAGCAAGATTGGTTTTCACATTGGTTGTGTGTATTGTGTTAATTCAATTGAATATAATTTCATAGAAAACCATAGATAAATGAGAAAATGAAAAATTCTACTTACATTATCCACAGGGTGATGATGATGAAATTGTTGACCGATCATTGCTTGAGTTTTATCATTTAAAATTTTCGTTGATCTGATGAATGTCTATTGTCGACGATTTTAATTGTTGACAATTTCAATGTTGAACTTTGGTATATTTCAATGAAATAAAATTGTTCAAATGTCATCAAATGGTTTCACAAACAGTTTCACTAAGTTTCACAATCATTCAAGAGGTGCAAATGCTTGAGCAGCGCACCGAGCAATAAAGATTTATTATTAAGTTTCACAATCAAAAAGTAAAGTTTAAAATTCGACATCACAATGATGCTGCTGTATTCATACAAAAAAAAAATTGAGCAATTTAAAAAATTGCGCCTTCTATTGGCACGACAATAAATGCTTTTGATAATCATCATTTTTTTCGAAAATGATTGAAATGAAATGATCAATTGATGATAATGATGATGCCATTTGGATTGAAATTAGAACGATGAAGATTTCAAAAGAAAATTGAATCTAATCTTAATCCTTTATGGTTTGTTCATGATTTCTCAATCCAAAATTGGAAAACAAAACAAATGATTTTCTTTCAAATCTTTGACATCAACGATAGACAAAGCATGGATGGCAAATCAATGATTAATCAATTATTGTTTTAGTTTTTTGTTTTTGTTTTTTTGTTTTTTCAAATCTAAATTTGAAATTGAATATTGAATAAAAAAAATCTATAAAAATAGAAATTGATTCATTATTTTTGACTAAAATAATGAAAATCTTTGAATTTAAAATTGAATAAAAATATATTGTTTCAATTCAGTTTTAATCAAATAAATGTAGTAATAAATCAAAATTAATCAATTTCAAAGCTAATAATAATAATAATAAATAATGTGAATTTGAATTTAAATTTAAATTTAAATCAAAACAAAAAACAACAATGGCAAATAATCATTTATTGGAATCCATCATCGATTTGCCAATATTTTTCGATGATAAAGATTCGCAACGCAACAAATGATGATCAATAATGGATCCAATGAATACAACAAGATTCAATATTAATGAGTGTTTTTACTTAGACTTATCAAAACCTCATAAAACCCTTACAAAAACATTTTGACAAGACACAAAAAGACTCTGTTCTGAAATCTAACAACTTTCATTCATTTTTATTCAATCGAAATCATTCAAAATTATAAAACACGACAACAACCTGTCATCGCGAATCGAACTGCACCAAAAGTGAAATCTCAAATAATTATGATTGATTTCGGTTTAGGATCTTTTGCTGCCGCTGTTGTTGTTTACCTGTTTGCCACAATTTTAAAGAAATTTTCTTTTTTTACGGGAAATTCATAATTCATCATCATCTTTTGGTGTGATTTGTCGGATTTTTAAAAATATTTTTAAAATATTTCAAAGCATCGTACACATTAGTCAATTATCGTTGAATTTCCAAGATTTTCAAGCCACAAACCGATGATTTTGAATTAGTTTTTTTTTCATGTAATTTCTCCAATATTTCTCGCTATTTTTTCCCATATATTTGAATCTTGATAAATATGTATCTCTTGTATCGCTTGTTCACAGATTTTCGTTATTCATTTTCCATTGATTAATACACAAAGGAAAAAAAATCAAATTTCGACGAAAAGGAAAACATTCATACATAAATGATCATAAATTCATATACGAATATGCGGAAATAAATAAATAAATAAATAAATCTTCATTTATTTCAATGAATAAATAAATGAATAATTGTAACAATTTATTTATTATGATGATTTTTGTTGATGATGATGATGATTATTTTGATATCAACACATTTTGATAATTTATTTATGCTTGTTTATGTGTGTGTGTGTGGTGTGCATGCGATTGGACATGAAAAATGTGTGCAAATTGAAATGTAATGTATAACTTGACGGAAAATAAATAATATTTAAATAATAATCATAATAATAATCAAAATATATTGACCTAAATATTATTATTTAAATTATTTTCACGCATTTAACAATAACAATATCATCAAAATATCAAAAAATAATTGAAAATTTACAATTATCATCTCTCAGACCTATTATTTGACACATATCAGCATTGTTAGTCATATGCGTGTGTTGGTGATTATAATAACTGTAAATTTATGGTAACAAGATTAGCCATACAGTTTTCAACTTGGTGTTTGATTGTTTGATTTATTCACAGTTATTGAAGGTGTTGGTGTTGTTGATACATTTCAAATCGTTTGAAAAATAATCAAAAGAATGATATCGGATTTAATTCAAAATCTCGAATTATGAATTGAAGAACCTTTGGAATGATCATCGGTGGTGGTATCAATGCTAAAGCAGATTTGAAATAATGGTAATGAAGTGATATTAATCACTTATTCATTCAGACTTTAAATCAAAGTCATTATTAGTCAATGGTCAGCTATAAACTGGTGACATTAATTGAGTCCATTTTGAAAAATTTCATTATTTGCGGGTTATTATTTCATCTGCTTGTCTATTGACATTATTTTATTTATTATCATTATTATTATGACGAGATTATTATCATTATTTTAATTTACTGTGAATATCATGTGAATACAAAGCATTGTTCATTCATTTTTTCGCGCAAATTTTTTCTATTTTCATCGTATCTGATATACGAACAGAGAGATTTGAATGACAAATGACAAAACAAATGATCATATACCACACACACACACAGAGCAATAATGATAATAAGGGTAATAATAATAAAAAAAAAGTTCAAATGAATGAATCATTGAATCGGACCGAAAAAAAATGAAAATTCTGTTATCTTTATTCTGACAGAATATATGACTACATACATTCGGGTGAAACTAAATAAAATTCCTCAGAAAATAAACCACAAAAAATAATTTCAATTTTCCCTACCAAAATCACTGTCGAATAGTAATAAAAATTAATCAAAACAAACGAAATGAAATCAAAATCACCACACATAAATAAATCATTTGAAAAATGACAAATGAAAATCAGTCGTTCGTGGGTCGTTATTATGATGATCATATAATTTTACAAACGATTGACAGCATTATAACCAATTGCTGAGAGCAGATATTATCATTATAATTCCAATGAATAATTTCAGAATAGTGAGACCAATCAAAGCAATAAAATTAGATTCAAAACAATTTAATCAATTGTAATTGTAATCAATTTGTTTATTTGTGTTTGCAAGTTCATACATTGCTACAGATGATGATAAATGAATTCAACGATTATCATCATTGGAATATTTTGATCTGATTTTGTACCATTCTGATGATGCATTTTCTGGGTATTCAATCACAGTGTTCAATGATCACAATTTTCCAAATGTTGATTTTGATGTGAACACCATTGATTTAAAACGACCGAAAAAATTGAATAAAAATGAAAATAATCGAATAAATAAATAAATCCAATAAACAAATTGGATTCATTTAAGTGTAAAATTTTCATTTTTTCTCAAATCTTTGATTCAACGAAATATTCGCATTGGGATTCATAATTCTTATTCGTTGAATTACGGAAAATTCATCGTTTACCAATGATTGGAATAGAAATGTTTCAAAATTCATAAGGTTCTAAGGCTCTAACCTCGTACAAAGACCAAAATATATCATGGAATATTCCAATAATCTGATTTCGGATGAAATTTAAAAAAAAAAACAAAAAATTCAATTGATCTATAAATGTTCAAGTCATTCTAATGATCGAAAATGTTTCA
Organism: Psoroptes ovis; assembly: GCA_002943765.1. Classification (NCBI taxonomy): domain Eukaryota; kingdom Metazoa; phylum Arthropoda; class Arachnida; order Sarcoptiformes; family Psoroptidae; genus Psoroptes; species Psoroptes ovis. Next base: position 3,710,831 of record PQWQ01000003.1, on the reverse strand, counting down.
AATATTTCAAGTTTATTGATTTAAATTGTCAAATTTCACTTCGTTTACTCGTATGTTCGTACGTATTTGACAAAGTAAATAAATCTTGGTTGTCTTAAGAGATTTGTGGTAAATTCCGCACACACACACACACACACATACAGGCAACCAAACACCTAATGACGTCAACGATTGATATATATTCATTGATTCAGATTGACTGATTCAGTTATCAATTTCTTTGGGAAGGAAATTTTCAGCTTGAAAAATTTATTTAAAAAAAACAATAATTAAAGATTAAAACCTAACAGTAAAGGCCACGTGTTAACGTCATAATTCAAAGTCAATGAATCAAAGAATTTTTAAAAATAATAAAAATAACAATGTCAACGACGATATCATTGAATTCTGTTGGATCAAAAGAATTTTTCAGGGATTCAGAAATTCATTAAATGAATGAATCTCTGTTTACACAGTGATAAGAATTCAATTCAATTCACTGTTTAGTTCAGTGTTCACCAAATCCATTTTGTGATAATAATAAAAAACATAATGTATTTCTTCAATCAAATCAAATGAATGAAATGAAATCAAATGAACATATACAGAACATTGTATTGACATAACATTCAATATAAAAGTGTCAAACACTGCCGAGTGTTTGTCCACATGGACAAATGCACAAATCTCTCTCTCGATTACTTCGAGTTTATCAATGATTGGATTTATTTATTTATTTTTTTACTTTGGTTCGTTTGCTGTGTATTTCGTTTGTTTTTATTGATTTAATCGAAACTAATCGAAAAAAGCAGACATTTCAATTGTTTCAAATCAATTGTTTCGAATCAATGTTGATCAATCTATTAATTTCATTTCAATTTCAAAGTTTCATTTCAAGTTTGAATTAAATTTTGAACTGGAAGAACAGACAGAGAAATTTATGACTCAATTATTTTCAATTTGACATTTTTGAATCAATTTGAATTTGAATAATACAATTGTATTAGGTTGTCCCATAAGTTCTTGCCGTTTTTTGTATTTCATTCCATTCGAAAAACGGCAAGAACTTATGGGACAACCTAATAATTGTAATAATTGTGAGAAAATAAAATAGAAATGAGATATTTATTCACTTATCAATGTTTTAATTTTGATTTTCTTTGATTTTCTATTAATTCTTACGATTGTTTCATTTTAAATATTATTCAATCATTGAGAAGACCAAAAACAATTCTTTTAAATTCGTTTTGAATTAATCAATGATTGCAACGAATGCAGTATGAATTCATTTTTCTAATTCAAAATGAATTGATAACGATGCACACACACACAGAGAGATTGATCCATATTTTGACTAACAATTTAATCAATTCAAACGTAAATATTGAACAATCGATTATTCAATTCAATTGAACAATGAATCAGAGAAATCTCATTATTTGCATTTCAAATTAATTCTTTATATCTGTGTGTGTTCGGGCACGTATTTTCGATTAAATAATTTTTTTTTTTTTTAGAATCGACGATCATTTATACTCTGTGATATAGCACATTTGATCAATAATTCTTTCAAGTGAGAATAAAGAGGTAATGAATATCAATTTTTTTCCTACTAAAATATTAGGCTGTCCGGAAAGTTCTGGCCGATTTTCATGAGCAACTCTCGATTGATTAAGCGGAATAAACTTTTCGGACAACCTAGCAGAAATACAAAAATTTTCCATTCATTTGAGAATGAATGAATATCCTCAAGAGACTTATTGGGATCATTTATTCATTCATTCAATTTCAATTCGATAGTCATTGTTAAACTATAGAAAAAACTAAAATCCTAGAATATCTTAATTAATTATTGAATTATTATTATTATTATTCTGTTGGGATAATGATCAACGAACCGTATAATCACAATGGCAGTGAAGATTGCAATGAATGTCACATTCATTTCTAATGTGATTTGTTTTGCCAATGAATCAGTACTAGATTCCTAGATTTCTGGAGAAAATCATTGTCAAGTTCCTCCGAATACACATCACATTATCTAATCCTTTACTTTGTGTCTTTTCTTATCTTTCTCTTACAAGTGCACACACACACACACTCACCAAAATCTTCAAGATTGATGATCGAATTTCTTATTTCGTTTTTCGGATTCAGAACTTTATCTCATTTCAGTCCGAATAACGACTAAATAAAATAAATGAAAATTTCATTTGAAATTTATTTTGTAATCAATCTTTTGAATGGTTAAAATGATAGTGAAACAGTGGAAAAAAATGTATGTGTTGGCCAACGATTGACAATGATGACTCTTTACAATAGAATAACATTGAATTTAATGGAGATTTAATTAACATTCTTTCATTTCATTTCATTTCTCGTGAAAATCAATTTTCACGGTTTTCATTTTCAAATTAGTTAGGTTGTCCGAAAAGTTCATTCTGCTTAATCGAATAGATTTGCTAAATGAAAATCGGCCAGAACTTTTTGGACAACCTAATAGTTTGAAATTCGTTGATGAATTTTTCTTCTTTGCCACAACAAAGGGTAAATTAATTGGAAAAAATTTGTTCAAAGATTTTTGTTTTCAATGGAAAATTTGCAATCGATCGATCGACACAAAATCAATCCAAATTGAATTGAATTGATTGGAAATTAATTTTTAGCTTTTTCAATGAATTTCGCCATCATTAACTCTTCACAATCCTTCGTGGCCAAATATGGAAGGAAATTTCGATAGTTTTTTCTGTTGTTGTTGGCGTTGCATCGTAATTATTTTAGGATTCAAGTAAAACTTTGGACAAACACTCGTAAATCTCAAAGTTTTTCATTTAAAATGTTTGTGTTGATTTTGGCTTTGAATTAATGTTAATCAAAATCATTATTTTTCACTCAAAATTCACTCCAAAATCACTTGTGATTGATGAATGATAAATCGAAATAGGTGAAAATTGAAGGACAAATAAAGTCATCAAAATTGATCTAAAAACAATTTGAAAGATGATCACATGATCAACTTATGAATGCTGATAAATTTATGTGGTAAACAACGAATCGCATTGACAATTGAATTCAATGAAATTCATGAATAAATTTCGCTGATTCAAACACAAAAATTATTGCGACCATAAAATTCAAAGACAATTGTTTTTTTTTTTTTTTTGTAAGATATAATTGAAGAATATGAATTTACCAAGATGAAGTATTTTTCAATTAAATCCAAGTATGTTCTTATTGAATAATATTAGGTTGTCCGAAAATTTCATTCCGCTTAATCAATAGAGTTGCTGCATGAAAATCGGCCAAAACTTTTCGGACAGCCTAATATTATAAAATATCAAGAATACAATGAAGAAATGAATAAATTTCAAGCAATTTTCTCTGTTTTTTCTTGTGATTAGTATTCAAGAATTCTTGACGATAAAAATGTCACAAATAAAAAATGAAAATTAATTGAACAACAACAAAACAAGAACAACAACCATAGAAAAAACGTCTAAAATAAACCAGAATCTTGAAGAACCAAAGAGAAAAACCACTAATTCTGGAGAAATTCTGAAGAAATTCTTGAATCATTTCATTATCGTTATTATTCTTATTATTGTTTAACATTGTCACAATAATAATAAACATGAACAACATTGTTTTTTTATTTTTCTATCATTGAAAATAATGAGCCAAATCGTGAAAATTCAAATTGTGGATTCACATGAATATAATTTAAATATAAATACAAATTCAAATAAATAAAATTGAAAATATAGTTGTAATGATAATAAATTTAAGGTAAAATCTTTAGAATTATTTAGAATTATTCATTCATTCACTGTGTAGTGCTTGAATGAAAGTAAGAAAAAGATGAAGATTCCCCTGAGGACCCTAAACCAAAGACAACAACCATTGAATTACCATAAGAATTATTTAATAAGAAACAATCATAATCATAATAATAAGATGGTAGATTGAATAATAAGTTTTTCAACGAATAACAACTAAGAAAATCTTATCCAATTCTTGAATTCAATATATTTTCATTTTCATATCTTCATTATCTTCGTTTGTTTATTTATTATTTAAATGAAACAATTCATTTATTTATTTATAAATTCAATTCATTTTTTACATTTAGTTATTAGGTTGTCCAGAAAAGTTTATTCTGCTTAATCAATCGGAGTTGCTCATGAAAATCGACCAGAACTTTTCGGACAGTCTAATATTTATAAATTCAATTCATTCATTTTTTAGTGTTCATCACAAGCAATAAATAATCCGAGGGAAAAAAAATGTCAAGCACTGAACGACAATGAAAAACGACGACATTTGAATAATAAGCGTAGAAAAAATGGAATTAAATTTGAATTTGAATTCGAATATTTTTTCCAAGACAAAAATAACTAAACTAAACTGAAAATATTCTCGAAAATAAAATGACAAAATCAATCAATTATGTAAAAAAATTCTCCAAACGCATACATGGGCGAATGTATTAGGCTGTCCGGAAAGTTCTGGCCGATTTTTATGAGCAGCTCTATGGATGAATGATATTAATGGGCGGAATGAACTTTTCGGACAACCTAATATTTTACGCAAATACATGAAAATTTGTGCGGATATTTTTGGGCAAAAATATTTAAAAATATAAAAAAGGAAACATCCAGAAAATCTTGACAATAACAAACCATATTTAATTGCCTTAATTTGCATATTTTTAGACTAGTTTTTTTTCGAGGATTCTCTCGATTTGGATTATTATTAGTGGAGAATTTTGGAATTTTCGGAGGAAAATTTCAGAAACAAAATTTCAAAACATATTTAGAATGGAATGAAAAAAAAAAACAATGGAATCATTATTTTATTCTGGGGAAATTCAAAACAATTTCTATTTCTGGAAGAAATATTTCATATGAAACTATGTAAATGTCACACTGTAAATGTCACATTTTTCTATTTTATAATTTTGCATAATTCTGCTTGATAATGACTAGTGATAATTCAAGAATAAATGTTTGGGAAATTATTCTGGCATAATCATTATGAGAAATAGAATTTCCTCGGCCGAAATTTTCCAAGAATTTTTCCAATATTTTTTTTCTCAAAGAAAATTCAATAAACGATTCAATATAACTGAAGAAACATGTCTTTTACATGTGATTAATTGGATTTTTTACTTTCTTCGCTTTCTTTTCTTCTTTCGATCAAATTGATTGAAATGTTATTTGGAGAAATTGGCAAAGAACCGAACATACATTTGTCTAATATAAATCAATTATGATTATCATCAATGAAAATGATGAAAATAACGAAATAAAATGAATTGAAATAAAACTGACAATTTCGTAATTCGTGAAAAAACAACAATTTCAAAAAAACATTCGTAAAACATTCGTGTCGAGAAACGTGATTCGCAAAAAAAAAACTATCAAAATTTGCAGATACACAGACACAAATAAATTGAATGAATCGAATGAATTGAATGAATTGAACCAATGATTCAATGGTAAAATTGTAAAAGGAAATTGAATTTGAACAAAGCAAAATGAATGAATGAAAATATAGAAAAACAAAAGAAGCCAATTGATCATCAAAATGAATGTGTGAAGCTGTGAATTATTTATGTCATTTTGTTTCTGTTCTCTCATTGAAAATTCAGAAATTTTCTGGTGACAATTCTTAAATCAGCTTCGCGAATTGAAATGAAATTATTTCATTTCTTCAAATGACAATTTCAACATAAACTATTTTCACCAAAAATTACAGCATAAAATGCAATTCAAAATCATTTTGTTTCAAAAAAATCAAAAAATTTAAATTCAAAACTCGTTTTTATAATAATAATAATAATTATTATTATTATGGTCGTTATTATTGTTATTATTATAATAATTTTCAACTATTATTATCATTAAGAATAATAGAATACAAATGAATGAATAAATGAATGAATGAAACAATAACAATTCAAAAGCGTTTAAAAGATTTTAACGGAAAAAATTTAGAATTCAAATTATCACCAGAAAAAATATTGTAAAATATTAGGCTGTCCGAAAAGTTCATTCCGCTTAATCAATCGGAGTTGCTCATGAAAATCGGCCAGAACTTTTCGGACAACCGTATAAATATTCAATGAATTAACATGGAAAGACAGTGATGAGAATGAGGCAGAAAAACAATAAAAACCAGAAAAACAGTGAAACATACGTAGGGAAAATGGCCGAAAAATAAAATGAAAAGAAATTTTCATCCCATTACATTCATTCATGAAATGAATGCAATGAAATTTTCAAAAATTAATTTCTTTGAAATGTTTGGGTATTTCTACATTGAATAACTAAACAAAAAGATTGGCCGAAATCTTTTTTTTTCAAATTTTCAAACGATTTATTCAAATTGAAAAGAATTTTGAATGGGTTGAAATCAACAAAAGAAATTCGATCATAATAAACTAGATTCTTTTTGTTATTTTATGATCTGTAATTATAATCATAATTAAAATCATTAAATTGGTCGAATATTCTTTTGGAGAGAAAATATTTCAAACAATGGAAATCATTTAAATATTTGAGAAAATTATGTCAATTAAATCAGATTTAATTCGGATAGAAAATGCGTGTCAAATCATAAAAAACTGGAAAATCAGATGTATTTAACGAAGAAGAGTCAGACAATATCACAGACTTATGAGAATTTCAATGCATTTCAAGGATGCTGTTGGGCACTCGGCTGCTTTGGATTGGTTATTGCAGGATGAATCACGAACAAACGATAAAATAATTACCAAATATTCTCGCACATAGCGAAAATGGTCTCAAAGGTCCCGAAAAATTTCATTGATGCTGCTGTTTTTGTTCAAAATCAACACCAAAAACAACAAGCAATCAATGTGAAGCGGGTCAATGGTGCAGCAGCAATAAAAATGTTTACAAACGAAAAGCAATCAAATGCTAAAGCAACGTAGAAGAATCGTATTAAGACATAGTCTACATGAGCGAATTGATATATCGCAATGTATTCAAAAATTGAATCGGTGGAGCCCCGAAACGACATGATTTTCAAATCACATTGTCATTGTCGTTATGTGAAATATCTTCAAAAAAAAAAAATTATTTTGAGAAAAAAACAACAAAATTTTAAACGATGAATGAATCTAAATGAATATAAATAAAAGATTTTGCAGCGATAATGGCCATGAATTTTGTACCAAAAAATGAAGAATTTTTTGATGCATTTCATGCATTCATTTCAAATGGCTGAAATTCTCATTTCAAATGGCTAAATTTATTGTGTAATCATTTTTATTGCTGTGTGTAACAAAAAAAAAAAAAAATATAAAATTGAATATTTTGGATGCGGAATACGAAAAAAATGGAAATAAATTTAAAATTCCTAACACGCGAATCGTTTTTTCCCCATTTAAAAGAATATTCCATTAAATTTTGTTTCATATGCGAGATTCGCATAAAGAGATGGAAACAATTTTGTATCATTTATTCTCTTTGGTTTTTGAAAATTGATTGTATACAATCACATTTAAGATTTTGATGACCGTACATGCATGTATATTTACAAGTTTACGTTTATGCTTGGAAAGATGATGGGAAAAAAAAAGTTTAAATTGGATGAAAAATGAAAAATGTACGGGAAAAATGAAATGAAAAATTCAATTGTTTTTCAAATTGATTTCTATGAGATGATTATTATTATGATGATGATGATGATGATGATCATGATCATCATCATCATTATAATAGCGATAATTTTGATTAGTTTTAGGGTGGAAAATTTTTCATATTTAAAGTTTTATAAATATTAAATATTCGTCCATTACAATATTTGATAACTTTTCTAGATTTTTCAAGATTATTTTACATTTAAATTGATCAATTTTTTTCTTCCTGGTGATCAGAAGTGTTTTTTTTTCAAATCAAAGTTATGGAGCTTCAAAGTACCATTATAAGGGGCCATAAAGCGAACAACTCTCAATTCATCTGAATCGGAAATTTTCCTGGTCAAACGATTTCAATCAAATAAAAGTATGATCAACTTCATTAGACTAACAATTATGATGAAAGCATTAATTATCATAATCAAATGAATGGTGACCAAAAGAATGATAAATATGACCATTGAATAATGGTCTAAAAAATATGATTGACCAATAAATGAATAAGACTTAATCGAAGAAGTCATGAAAACAATCAAACAAATCAAATAAAATTGAAAGGCTATACCATCATCAATACATGATAACCATGAACACACATCAACGACCACAAAGATAACAACCAGCAATTCACATTGAATGATAAGATATCAATTCTAGAAATGAAAATTTCGGTGATATTATGTCATATCTATTTCAATCTCATTCAAATGATGTGTCATAAATGTTTGACATTTTTGAAATAATAGAAATGACAATAAATTTAAATGTCAGTCGCTGAGAAATGCATCAAAATTTGAATATAAAACAATATTTTGAAGCATAATAAACGATGACATTTTATAATGATGATGTTACATTAATCGTAATATCAATAATAATATTGATGTCTATAGCCTCGAAATATAATCATAATATTGTTTGACATTGTTTTATTTATTCGTTTATTCATTCGTTCATTCAATGACTGCACCAATTCATTATTATTATTGACATTATTTTCAATTAATATTCACTGACTGACATGCACTCATTCATCTTTGATAATTTCAATAACTTTCAATAATTTCAAATGACCATAGCAAAGATAGTGAGGGTGTAATTTACATTTTTCCATTCTTTGAAAACATCCAATTTACATAATTTTTTCCCATCTCTCTCTCTCTCTTTCTTTGATAATAAATTGATTCAATAAGAATATTCTTGTTTCATTCATTTAATTTCATTTCAGATTCAAAAATGAATTCCCGAATCGAATAAATGAATGATTGATCGATTGAATTGGGGAAGAATAATGAAATAGAAAAATGTAACGATGTTCAAAAACGAATGGCCATTAAAATAATTGATTGGTGTCTTATGATTTTTGGATAAACATTATGGAAAGAAAAAAACCAAAATGAATCGAAAATCGGATTGAAATGTTGGAATTTTTCATTAGAATCAATGATGGAAGGGGACGATCACATTGAAAATCTGTGGCATAAAACATGAAATATTAAATTAATACAAAGTAATCGGAATTAATTTCACTCATTCATTTTTTGTGGATCAAATCAAATCGATCAAAATCACAGAGAAAATATTGTTGTAGCGAAGAACAGAGAGGAATGTAGATGGAGATATGAATTATCAAAAAACAAATTCTCCCCATTGAAAATCATTGAATTTGAATCAAATTCATTGATTCAATGAATCAAATTTGTTTCGCTTTTTTATTTCTTTGAAATTAATAATTTGCATCCACCACCACCATAATCATAATCGATTAATAATATTATGACAATGATGAATTAGATTGAGCGAGAAAAAATTAAGATCATCAAGATTTATATTTTTTTGCTTTTGAGCGCTTTTAAAGCAAAAATATCCAGAAAATGCCAAAATGAATAGATGAATCTATGAATGAATGAACATCAAATATATAAATCATTGAATATACATCACCATCATCATTGTTGATAATCATAATTAATCTACTTTTTGGTCCTCAAGAAAGAAATCCTCGTAAGAACATAAGAAGTATATGAAAGAATTCTTGAAGATTTATTCATAAATTCTTAGATTCATGGATTCATTTATGGAAAATGAAATGTTTCAATACGAGAAATAGGAATTCAATGGGAGAGAATGTGATTCAAGATTCAAAAGTAAATAAATGAATAAGTAGAAAAATCATTTAATGATAAATTATTATGGATGATTCATGAGTATTTTAAGTAATTCATTCTAGAATTAATGCTTATTCATAGCCTTAATAATAATAATTTATCTATTCATTTTCACTTTTACTCTATGTAAAATGAATCTTCTTCGTATTTTTCTCCTTTTGGTTAATTTCCATTTTGAATATTCATAAGTTTTATATTATTAATATGATTTGAATTGCTTAATTCTTTTCTTCCATTCATTCATTCATTTATCTATCATTTTTGGTAGGATTATCGTCAAACGAATACACACAAGCATAGACACATGGTACGAACCATATGTGAATGTAATCGACGTTGTTCGCGTGTGTGTTTGTGTGTGAATAATAATCAATAAGTAAACAAATAAACGAATAAATGAATTGATAAATAGATTTTAATTCATTCAAATACAACACCAACAACATTATTGAAGGAAAGCTTAAAGCTTAAAGCTTTTAGAATCATTATCATCGTTATTATGCAATGTTTATGGCCAAAAGAATTTAAATTCAAATGTAATAGAAATTGAATAGAAATTGGAATTGAATTGAATTTATCATCATTATTAGATGATACAAATAAAAACTAAATAATCATCATCATGGCATAATCATCGTTCATAGGTTTATTATTCCTATGGTTTTATTTATTTCTATCATTCTATTTGGTTATATTGGGCTTACATTCAACAAAAAAAAAACTTTCATTGAATTTCATTGATTCCAAGCTGAATTTATTTATTATTTGTGGTGGTGGTGGATTTTCAATTTGATTATTCATTTATTTTGCGGATTTTTATCTCGGTGCTTTCTTGAAAGTTTTGAATCGTTTTGAATTGATTCAATTCAAGATTGCCTGCTGTGAAGCTTGTGGATGGCTGGTGTGCTATACCTTTTCACTATTTAATGCTGCTTGGCAATCCCTGGTATACACACAGAAAATTTCATTATTAACCTCATAATAAATTTATTTATTCATTTATTTATTTATTTATTTTGAACGTAAAATAATAATAAAATCATTATAATCATTTGTGATAATGATTATGATTATGATGATGGTGATTATTATTGATATTATTGATAACGATATCAGAAAAATAAATAAAATAAAAATACCGGATATATTATATTGATATATCAATATATTGATGATGATCAAGATCAATCGATCGATCAATCAATCAATCAATAATAAATGAATCAATATTAAATTTATATAAAATTTAATATTTCATATATTACATACACAGATACACACGCTTACACACACACACACGATTAATGCTTTTAACTTTATTAATTTTTAATTTGATTTCTCTCAACGATGATGATGATGATTTGCTGCCAAGAAGTAAGTATTATTATCAAATAATAACCTGGCGCATCAATTTCGTGAATCTTTAGTTGAATGAAATTTCAATAAAATTTGAAGCAAATTTCATTCAATGCTTCATTCACCGATTCACTAACCAAGAACCAGATAATATTCACTACCAGATAAGGTATTACTACTGCTGTAGATTCCCAATATCAAAGGTATTATTATCTTGATTCTTTTATTCTTATTTTCTCGAATAAAAATTCAATATTTTCGATATTGAAAAATCATTTCAGTTCATTCACAGTTGCTGTGATACTAATACTAAGTGTGTGTAAAAATGATTATGTTTAGAATCACTAAAAATTATTATTAACTAAATATCGATGTATTGTTGTTCGGCTGATGATATACAATGAATGGCACAGATGGTACATTGTAAAATGAAAAAAATATGGATGGATAAATTTTTGAAAATTTAAAAATGTTGCCGAATATTGTGGAAAATGAAATTATTTCAATGAAAGAAAAATAATATTTCAATAAAAATGAAATATTTCAAAGAAAAAATAATATTTCAAAATTTCTGAAATTCAAAATTTCAAGCTGTCAAATTCTGTGAAAAATTTCTGCATGTTTATTGAATTATTATTATTCTCATTTCAATCATTCATTCATCCATCAATTCATCCATACATCAACCAATTCTATGCGAAAATATGGCTGAAATTCTGTGTCAATTCTGTGTACAAAATTATCTGAATAATAATTCCCTATCATCGATAAATAAGAATAAACAAACAATAATGAACAAATGTTGACATATTTCAAATGTTATTTGTTCAATACAATTCGATTTTTATCGGATTTTCATCGACAATTATATGACAAGAAATCAATTTTTTTTTTCGAAAAAATAAACAAATCATTATTTTTGACAAAAAAATTCTGCCGTTTTTATCAAATTTAAATGATTCAATCATCATTAAATTTAATCATTCATCAGGCATTTGTTCATTGAAATTTATAAATAAATAAATTCCAATGAAATTCTTAACGTTTTTCCTGGTTCACAATTTAAAATTCAATTTTTATTTCATTCAACACAAAGCAATTGTACAAATATTGAAAATCATCATCAAACGATGACCATTCATTGTCGGTATCGTTGATCCTCGGTGATAATAATAATGATAATAATCACCACCATCATCATCATCATCATCATTCATCATCACAAGAATTTCAAATGAAATTTCAAATGAAATTCTGTGATCAATTCAGCGAGAATCGGGAAATTCTTCCCAGAAATAAATGAAATTCAATGAAATTTCATTTATTTCATTATTTCATCGAAATGAATTTTAAAATCCAATCGTTTGTCCTTATTCTATCGAATCGATGGTGAAATTGTCAAATATTTCCTTTCGAACAAAAATGATCATTAAAATTATTATCATTATTATTGGTGGAGGACCAAGGATGGAGAGAAATTGATGTGTATGTGAATTTAATGTAAAAATATTTTCAAATTTTCAATATCACAAAATATTGAATTGAATTATAAAAATTTTTCAATTTCATTTTTCGATATTTTCGATATTGTTTTGTTGATTCTATGAATCTTTGAAATGAAATAATTCAATATTTCCTTCACAAAATACGGATAACTCGGAATTCGTGATTTGAATTTTTAAACAAAAAAAAAATGAAAATTTCATAAATTTCATTTGATTGAAAAATGAAAAATATTTTGTTTATTTGAAATCAAACAAAATGATAAATAAACAAACAGATAAACGTACGAACGAACAAATACAATGAATTTCGGATGATTTCGGAAGACAAAACGAAAAATGAAAATGAAATGAAATTATATCAATGACATCGAAGAATCGATGATGATGATGATCGTCGTAGAATCAAAGAATTTCAAAGCTGGAAAAATTTCGGATTCATATGAATGTTGGATTCATACGAATGCGAAAGAGAAGGTTCAAATCTTCCCTTCAATCTTCTCTCGCGTTTGGTTGATTCAATTTTCTCGGATGAAAATTTGACTTTCGGAATCAGTCGAAGAACGGGAAAAAAATGAAATTTCAATGAATGAAATTAGACATCGTAAAGTTATGTATGCAAACAGGGTATAACCCTCGGAATATATGACGGAGAAGAAAATATAAGATCACGAATGATCGAATATGTCAATTATTTTTTTTTCATATTTTTTTCTCCTAGCTTTTGGTTCAATGATTGAATGATTTTGAACCCTAAAAGCTATGAATGAATGAATGAAGCTCGAAAATAGAATTATTAGACATAAAACCTCCGAAATTTTCATGAATCCACATGGAATATTCATTCTACGAATATATGAATATGTGATCAAATCTGTCATTGTTTATTATTTCATTGATTTGCTTCGTTTTATTTGTTTGATTTTCATTTTCGTTTCATTTCTTGTATTTGAGCTTTCATTTTTCGCACCATTTTTCTATTTGAAAATGAAATTGAAATTTCGATATTTGATTTTCAATAATTCAATGATATTTCTCTCACATTTTTTCCCTTTTTTCTCGCTTATTGGCTTTGCATAGAGAACGCGAATCTTTCAGAATATTCAACGGTAATATTCAGTCTAAAATATTATTATTTTGCCTTCATACGTTCAGTCTATGCATTTATAAAGACTCTAATACAATCATAATCAATAATCATATTATTTGGTTTATTTGCCATTTGGCTGATTTAAAATTTATTATTATTATTATCCAATGCACGATTTATTTATTTATTTCTATTTCAATTTTCATATTTCTCATTTTTATTATCTTTTTTGTTTCTAGATTCAAGAATTTTTTATTAGATTTTCTCATAGAATTCGGTAAGACCAAAGACCAAAGTCGATCAGCTCCGAAAACCAATCAATATGACATTTGAAATCGAAAATTTTTCGATTTCAATCATTCACAAAGAAATGATCAAACAGACAAGTCAAATTTTGATTGTTATTTTGACATGACGAAATGAATTTTGTGTCTTTTTATTTTGAATTTCTTAAGGGAATTCTTTCAAAAAACGAATGAAGAAAAATATACTCATATATTATTCAATTTCCTTCATTTTTTTCAGTCGAAATCCACTGATCAAAATAATGATAAAGAAATTCTCAATCAATAATTGAAATGGAGAAATATCATTGAAGAAATAACATCTTTGAAAATTCGATATTTTTCGGAATCATAAATATTAATGATGGAATGAATCTCAAAACTATTTTGAATTTTAAGCCAAAAGAAAATTTATGAGAAATATTTAAAGTAATGAAAATAATTAATATTTCTGGTTAATTATCTCTTTTTCAGCTAATTTTATTAATTAAAATTGTTCATTTTCTTTGTAATATTCGTGTATAAATAATTACAAATAGTCGAGAAAGAATTGAAGAATTCTTTTGAATTTAAAACATGAAAATGATGAAATTTAAAAGATGAAAACAAAAGAAACGAAAAAAATAATTAAAATCAAAGTATTTTGCTGATCATTCATGTATTGTAAGCGAATAATAATGGAAAATGTACAATAGACAAATAAATGAATGAAAAACAAAGCAAAAACAATGTTAATGATCATCATTATTATCATCACAGAAGGGTAATTTGAATATATTTTGATTTTTATTATTTTTGGGTAGGAATTCTCATTATTTTCATGTGTTTTTCAACATTTTTTCACAAAAATCAACATCAGAATTCAGTTCCTGTCAGTTATAATTAACATTTTGAACCAAATTCCATTGAGCTAAAATCATTTAATGATATGCAAAATATATTCGACCAAAACAAAAGAAATGAAATTTAAATCGAAATTGAATTTCAATTTCAATTCGGTAAACTCGATAAATTCCTAAAGAATTGACCATTACTCGTAGAATTTCAAATCAAATTCAAACATATGTAGTAATGTGTAATGCTTTGAAATCATTGTTTTTGGAATCATTGAAATTACATTTGAAAAACTGGAAAAATCAAAACAACGTTAAATGATTAAAAATTGATTGAATTGAAAATCCGAAAAATAAAGGAGTGTCCGCAAAGTTTTTGCCGGTTATATCGTGGAAAATCTTCGAGAAAATCGGCAAGGACTTTTCGGACAACATGATACTTTTAAAATGAAATTGGTTCAATGATAATTTACTAAGAAGAATAAGAATGGTGTAATAATGGATTTTTTACACTTTATAAATTACAATACGATTGCGATTGGCATTTTGAGATTGGAATATCGTTTGGTGAACTTGGAAAATCATTATTTTTCTTTGGACCTTTTTAGTTCACTTTCATCATTTTATCGTCATTTCTTCCATCTCACTTGTTAACTGGCCATTTGGCCACTTTTTCAATTCAATTCATCAGTCATTTATTTATTAGGTTGTCCATAAAGTTCTAGCCAATTTTCAGTAGCAACTCTATCGATTAAGCGGAATGAACTTTTCGGACAGCCTAATATTTTCATTTTCCGATGGAAGAAATAAAAATTGTATCATTCAAGTCAAATTCACATTCATATACATGTAATCTTAGCAGTACATAAATATTTTTTAAATTTATGATCAATCGATTCAATTGAATTGCTTAGAAAAATGGAAAAAAAAAGGAAAAATTCTTGGCCATTATCATCATTATCGATGAAATCAATTGAATTCCAACTTTACAAGTCGAATGAATCAATGAATGAATGAATGAATGAATCGCATTAAGAGAAAAATGGTAAAGTTTACCATTTTGGAATCGAAGAAAAAATAAATAAATAAAATGTAATATTTTCTTGAAGAATTGAAAATTGAAAAAAATGAAACGAAAATGGATTTTCGATTCCAAAAAAAAAATTTCCATTTTCAATTTCATATTTGTGTTAAGAAAAAAATTGGAGAAAAAATTAATCGAAAAGTTGGAAAATGAATTCATTTTTATTTCATTTCATTTCATTTCTCTCCAAGAATTTTTGCACACTCAAGAATCTAAAGATCAAAATGTCTTTAATCTTTGAGCGTCAGTGCAATTGTACAAAAAAAAAAAAAAAACAATTTTCCAAAAGGAATCAATGATAATAAATCAAAAAAGAATCGCTTTAAAAGTAAACTATGAAATTCATTTGGCCCATTTCTCCTCGGAAAATAATACAAAGATCAAAGATAAATAAATTGATTGAAAAATTTTCGACAATTTATCAGTGAATCAAAAAATATGAAGTGAAAATATATTTTAAGAAAATAAAGATAATAATAATCATGATGATGATGATGATAATCAACGAGATACATGTCAATTTGATGCGAGATAAGAATTGTCAATAATACTTTCGGTATGAGCTTTTTGATTTTTATATTTATTAGTTTGGTATGTTTGAAAGTGTTTGGTTGATTTCAATTTTTTACTTTTTCATTTGACATTTTCAAATGAACATTTCAAACATTTCAAATGAATTGAAATGAGTGGAATTTATTCCGAAAGATGCAATCAATTCAAGATTTGATTTGAATTTTGTCTTCCAAATAACGAAATTTTCAAATAACAAAGATGTGCGGAGAAAACAAAACAAAGCAAATGAATTACACCGGAGATTCAACGACAAATCATCAAAGGTATCACAAAAGCGAACCGAATAATTAAACTGGAAGAATATTCACGGAAGAATAATTGTATTTTAATGAAATATGAATTCATTTCTAGAAATATTAAATTCTTTGAAGAATTTTAATAAGCAAAATATGATTATCTATCGTTGTTCTTTAAAATGATAAGAATTTCAATATTTCAATATGAAATATTTAAATGGTCAAATTATTTTTGCCTGGAAACGATCGTTTTTTGAATATATGACTAGAAAATGATTGGTTCGCTGACCATTTGAAATTTCGATATTAAAATCCAAGAAATGAATTAATATTTGCATTCAGAACATAGGAGAAATTGGCCATTGGAATTGAAATTCTTTATTCCACACTGAAAATCATTGACCGAAAAATAAGCAAAAACCTGAGATTAAATCAATGAAAATTGATTTTGACAATTGACCGATTCCGAAATGAGTATTTCAATCTGAATCGATAAATGAATGTATGTCGAAATACTATTTGAAATTTGAAATCAAAATTTCAAATTTTCAAAGCTTAAAAGTTGAAACATTTTCAATATTTCAAAATTTATTTGGCCATTCGATAATTGAAATTGAAAATTGAATTTAAATTCATGAAAAAATTTGATTGAAATTCAATTTAAAATCAAATTTAGTCGTCATAACTTATTAATATTGGATTCTTCTCCTGTTCAATCATCAATTCTTTGCCCAGTCGAACAGTAAAGCAATAAGTTCAGGGGACAGAAACACATTGAAACAATAAAATGATAAGAATTTCATTATTTTCGATGATAATAATAATAATGATGCCAATAATAATAATAATAACGATAACATCAAACATCAAGCAAAACATACATATTGAAAAATTGAATTTGATTGATTATATAATTCAATTTGATTTTCAATAATTCAAATAGTAATGCTGCCAATAATAATAATAATACGATCAACATGTCAACATGTTAATATTAATAATATTGTCAAATGATTTGATGTTGAAATGATTATGAAAATAAGAAATTAAGATGAGAAATATTGAATTTTGTTGCTGTGAAATTGGGCCAAATCGGGCCCAAAACAGCAGCTTACATACAACCGAAATGACATGCAACAACGAAAAACCACAAGACATTCTATAATCTTTAATAATTCCTCGAATCAATGTAATTGCAAATATGGAAAATATGGAACACAGGGTCTACAATACCATAAATACGCTGAATGAAATTAATTGATTTCAAAAGCGAAAAACGGCCTAAAACCTTGGAGAAAAAATTGTATTCGATGGCATTTAATGGCTTCAAATACTTTGAATATTCACCCAAATCGATTCATGTACGACATCAATTTGATTGTATTTGGAATCATATTTAATTTAAGTTGAATGAGAAATGTAAAATTATACCACATGGATTTCCATATTGAATGCAGATTATATCGATAATAATTATGATTCACAATATGTGAACCACAAACTTACACACAAACACATGCACACATAGGATCAATCAATGATTCAAACATTTAATTCTCTGATGAATATTTTATTCATTTGTTTAATGTGAATGAAAATTGAATGAAAATAAAATAAAATTCAAATCAATTTCATTTGTAAAATTGGTAAAGTATTAGTTTTATAAATGGAAATTGTGAAACTTTCATAAAATTAATGATGTTAATTATGAATTCCAATTTATTTTTTTCAGTTTTTTTGTGAAATTTTTCAAAAAAGTTTTTTTTTCATTCATTTTTCAATTTAAATTATTTTGATTTTATTGTTGTTGCTGCTGCTGCTGGCCACAAATTAGCTAGAAGCTAAGGCCTTTGAAAAAAGGGGTGAAACAATGCCAGGAAATGATGAATAAAAATTTAACCAGGCTAATTTAAGCTTGATTACGACAACGAAAAATCCAAGCAATGGATTTGTGATCGAGTTTCAAGGGGGTTGAATTGGGAAAACATGACATTTTTTCTTGTTCTTAGTTCAATTTTGAAATTTAGCTCAATTAAAATCAGGAGAAACAGCAGGAACAATTTGAAATATTTGATATTAATCGATTGGGAATGAATGAATTAAACAATTGAAAAATATTTTTATAAAATTCATACATAGAGTAGAATGTCTAAATTGAATGATATCCGACAGCTTTTTTCGAGAAATGGATTCAAGATTAATTCAAATCTATCCTTGATCGTAAAAATGCAAAATTCAAAAATATTTCAAATATTTTTCTATGTGAACGATCAATAAACAATGAAGAATGCAATCAATCGATTGATTGATTGAATGATTGATTGATTAATCAATCGATCATTGGAATAACGGTCGACCAAAGACCTGAACAAATAGTAATGAATATTGGATAATGAAAGATATTCAATGATCATGGATTGGATAATAATAATAATTATTCTTGTTATTATTATCATTATCATTTTCTCATCATCAATATTTGTTTTTGAAAACAATGTTGTTTACATTTCAATTATATTGATTAATATCAGAATCTTTAGATTTCAATCAATATTTTCTTATGTTACCATCTTCAGGGTTATTATATTTGTTTTTTAAGAGAAAAAAAATAGACCAAAGATATGAATGATTGAATGATATACAAGATCAAACAAAGCCACCGAGATTATTGATGCTAATAATAATTATAATTATAATTGAAACCAAAGGAAAATTTACCTTAGAAAATAATTACAAATATGAACAACAGGGAACAACAGCAACAATTGTAAACTTGAATCACGATCACGCAAGCTTTTTGATTCAAGGAAAAAATTGATTTCACATTGAAAAATCAATGTGAAATTAATTTTTTTCTGAAAGAAATGAATTTTTCAATGAAATTCTTCTTCTTTTATTCAATCTCATTGATTTCATTCAATCAATCAATCAATCCATGAATCAATGAATCATTGATTGATTAAATTTGATCAATAATTTTTGATTTTGATTGAAAAATTCAATCATCAATATAATCAATGAATTGAATTGGATGATGGAAATTATTATTATTATTCATTTTTTCATTCAATCACGTCAATAAAGCTACTTTAAATGTATTGAAAAACATTATACAATACAATAAAGCTACTTGAATCAAGCAACTTGAATCCTTGTATGCTTATTTCACAGCGAAAATAATAATTGAATTCATAATTATTACCATTATTATTATCATGATTATTATCATTTGATCAGATTAATCCTCGAGGATTTCTTAGATCAATAATAATAATAGAAGAAATGAATGCAATTTTCTTCGAACAAGAAATTCTTACGATCATTCTAAGATGGAAAATAACAATTGTTTCCGGTTCAATTGTCACAATTTGATTTTTCTATTCCATTCTCATAAAAACGAGCGAAAATCAAAATGGATTTATATTTGTTTGTGTTTGTACGTATATTGAGCACAGAAAATTGCACAGAGAACCTTAGAGCCTCAAAGCTTATAAGCGACCTATGAACGAAATCAATTGAAAATTGAAAATTGTACCCTTGTGTGTATTCAATTTTTGTGTGGAAATCGCTTTGAATGATTGGAATTAATATCATTATTATCATCGTTATTATTGTCGTTATTGTTATTTGTTATGATCATAATCATTTCACATCATGTGACCCATAGAACATCAACAAT
The DNA here is from genome assembly GCA_002943765.1 of Psoroptes ovis. Classification (NCBI taxonomy): domain Eukaryota; kingdom Metazoa; phylum Arthropoda; class Arachnida; order Sarcoptiformes; family Psoroptidae; genus Psoroptes; species Psoroptes ovis. Next base: position 3,690,384 of record PQWQ01000003.1, on the reverse strand, counting down.
TGTTGTAATAATTCCTTATTATTCATTCATCATTATCATTATTTCGAGAAAACAAACAAAAAACAAAACGAAATCAAACAAAAATGGCTTTGAAAATTAGTATTTTCGCCATTCATTTTATTATCGTCGCTTGCTTATAATAATAACACACAATATTTACTCAATCTATGGATTTAGATTTAATAATTTTCAATTTTCAAAATGAAATAAAATAAGTAATTCCTCTTTTTCGGTTATTATTATCATTTGATTTCTCAATTGTATCATAATCGTAATAATAATGATAATAATAATAATAATATTTATTCATTTTTATTATGATTAAATTTTCGCTTTTATTTTTTTTTTTTGCAAAAATTCTTAAATTGAATTTCAAGTTGATGATTCAATTTCATTCAATTCAATTTTGAAACAAATTTCATTTGTTTTCATTGTTTATTCTCATATTGATCATTCGGTCTCGTTCATCTTGCATTATTGTTGAATTTAACACAAATTATTTCGCTTCAATTCTCAAAATGACAATTTAAAATAAAATAAAATAAGAAATAAGACTGAAATTCATTAATTCTTGTATTCATTCACAATCTTTTGTTTATAACTATTTTTGTTTGAAGTTATTTTGTTTTCTTAGTTCAAAAATGTTTCAAAATATTTACAAAATTTACGAAATTAAAACAGCTTTCTTTGAATTTCTTTGAATTGGTTTCGTATAGACTCATCGTTTGTTTGAAAACTCAATTCAAATTTAATCAAATACAAAATGATTCTCACACAATTGAAATGAACTAATAATAAATGGAAAATCTTTACAAATAATAAGAAGAATTGAATTCATTGAGAGATACGAATGTGTGACAGTTTATTCAATTTACAATCGAATGAATAATTTCGATTATTTATTTTATTTTATTTTCTTTTCATTTCGTTTAATTTTCATTTTGAAAATAATTAAATATGTGTAAATTTGTCATTTTGAAAGCAAAATTGAAACAAATCGAAGCAATTTGAAGCAATTTGAAACAATTGCAACAACAGCAACTGTAACAACACAGGACAACTGATTAAACTCAATGATTATCTCTCAGATTCAATTCAATTCAACGAGTAAATTCATAGAATTCAAAAGCAGCACCAACAGCAGCAGCAGCTTTCAAATATCTAAAATTGAATGGTCAACACACACTCTGGCAAGATTGGCCATGTAATTGCTGCAACCAAAAATTTCATTATTTATTTATCAATTCGTTTGTATGCATTGATGACAACGGATGTAAAATGGCTGCAGCAGCAGCAGCAACAAAATTCAAAATAAAGAAACAAACAAAGATACAAACGTATATCTAATCACTTGAATCAAGAGAAATAGCAAGGAATTTCTTCAAGAATATATAAACAAATGATAATACAAACACAACAGCAATAATAATAATGAAAATATTCATCTTAATTCTTTGAAAATAAGAGAAAAAACTATTCATTAATTGCAATTAGATAATATTAAGGCTATTATTGCCATTGTTGTTGTTGTTGTTTATAATGATAATAATCACAATTACAATTACAATCACAATCTTAAATGATAATAATAATCATAGTAATAATAATGTCATTGTCATTGTCTACTGCTGCTGATGATGATCATGATGATTCGGTCGATTGGTTCAATCAGTTTCATTTATCGTTCAATTCGATTCATTCGTCCAATTCATTCACTCGTTCAATTCAGTTTCACTCATTCTATTCAGCTTCATTCATTCATCCGATTGATTCATTTACTCCGATTCAATGGCAAGAATATAAATAAATAAATTTATCCATTTTTTACAAAATGATTGAATATATATCAAGTATTATTATTATTATCATTATTATTATTATTTCAAAGCTAAGAATTATCAAAATGTTTATAATGAATCTGAATGGATATTTTTTTCTTGCTTTGAATCAATGTATTAGGTTGTCCGAAAAGTTCATTCCGATTAATCTAATAGAGTTGCTCATGAAAATCGGCCATAACTTTTCGGACAACCTAATAGTAATAATGAAACAAAATGATTCCAGTAATAATGATAGAATGTATGTTTTTCACTTGGAAGAAAGGAAAATGTACAAAATATACAAAATATAATAGTAATAATCAGTATCATTTGTAAATTAATATTCTTGGCATGTTTTTGATTTTTTTTCTATTTTAGGGGCTAAACATTTATTTATTTATTTACGAATTTCGTACGATTCCAGATTCAAAGGAATAATGAATGAATGCGGCGAAAATTTCTCCAATCTTATTGTTGTTGTTGTTGTATGGACCCTTCCTTTCCAATCGAATTCGACTAAGGCAGTGTGAATGATGATGCAAAACATGACCATAAAACAACGACAAATAAGACCGAATTTGACAAGACAAATGAACCTTTCGAGATGGAAGTGAAGGCTAAAACTCTATTTGTATTTGAATTTGTTTTTCGAGAAAAAATCGATTATTTTCAATGAAAAATTTCAAATCAATGAATTTCAAATTTTCCGAATTGAACAAATACAAACACACACAGTGCACTGACCAAATGTAAATTTGTTTTTTTTTTTTTGTTCATTTCCACATTAATCGAATTGGTCAATATTCGATTAGATTATAGGAATAATCGATTCATTGAATCGTTTGCTTGTTGTTGTTGTTTTGGGTGAATCATCAATCAATTCACATTAGCTTGCGAATGGCATTTATAGATCCATTCATCCATTCAAACGGGACAGACAAATAATAATGATTCTTAATGATTGATAATGAATTTACAGTCGAAAATGAATGGAAATGAATTCAATTGAATTGAATTGAATTGACATTGACAGAAATTCAAATTGAAGAAGATCAATGTAAATCCGAATAGGAAACGGAAAAATTTGCAGAAGAAAAATTTAATGAAATCTCATTTCATTTCAATCATTAATTGAATCATTGCTTTGGAATATTACAAAATTTTGGAAAAGAATCGTAGAAAAATATCTTTTTCACAATCATTTTATCTGTGATTTCCGTTTTGTGAATCAATCGGGAAAAGAATCGGAGAAAGTCCGTTCATTTATTAGTTGATAAAGGGACAAATGTGTTTTCGGACAAAACGGGAAGATTCGGTCCAAAATAGCTTCATGGAAAGAAGCCAATAATGACGAGAAATCAAATTGATCAGAGATGAATTTCGCTTCTTTTTTTCTGTTGATCATCATTGATTGATCAATTAATCAACATGTATCATCCAATCATTCGTGTTCACTAAACATGTTCAATAAATCGATAATTCTAATGATAATAATGTTTAAGATGTCAAATTTTTAAAATTTTCAAAAATCGGAAATTGGTTACAATCAATTGATTTGTTCAATAATTTTAAAAAATTCTATTCGAGTCGCATTAATTTTAGCAGAAAAAATAAAAAAAAATCTTGGAATATCAAGATTCGGAATCAAAACTGGTAAAAGAAGAAAATGATTTGAGAAAATTGATTTTCGAAAATTTTCAAATTCATTGGAATGAAATTGAGTTGTCCCATAAGTTTTTGCCGTTTTTTAAATGAAAAAAAAACTTAAAAAACTGCAAGAACTTATGGGACAACTTAATATTAAGGGAATAGTAAAAAAATGATTCAAGAAAGTAGTTTTCAAGACAAAATTGATTTTGAAATATTTTTGAAATAGGAAAAAATCACATTTCCTTTGAAACTTTCTGATATTTCATTGTAGAAAACTTTTGAGAAAAAAAATTGTAAAAAAAAAAAAAATTCAAAGAATCTAATGATTCCAAGTTTATAATGTCGCTCCAACAATTTAACAATACGAAAATGTTGTTGACTGTATCTCATTGTTGCCATTCTTATGGCTCTGTTTTTCTTACAATTCTTGGTGATTAACTTGATTTGTTCATTGAATAAATTTGAAATCTGACTTTTGATCTTCTGATCTCTCTCGTTCATTTAGTTCATGTTTCATTGAATTTCGCTTAGTTTCTTTCTGTAGTCTTTGAGACTTGGTTAATTCAGTTTTCGATGAATTCAAGTTTCTCAAGCGACAAGAACTAAGCCAAAGAAATTTTGTATTTCTTTGGAAAAGTCAATTCGATGAAGACAATTTTTCCTATCTTCACGAACTCTACACTTTTCATCATTTCAAATCACGTATTCGCTCTATGTGTAATATTCTAACATATATTCAAACGAATAATTCAGAAGAATAATTCTGTCAATTTTGTATTCATTTTTATCATGGATTCATCAATGAAATTTCATTTTATTTTTTGGCTGCTTTGAATTTCGATGCAAAAAAAACAAAATAAAGCTAATTTGATTCGTTCATTTTTCCTCATTTCAATTCGAAAGATCAAAGAAAATTCAATTTTCAATTTCACCATCTTTGAATTTTCGGTTCTTTGAATTTAGATCTAATGACAGCTTGTGCATGTTAAGCGAATGCTTACGAATCTATTAAGTTGTACGAAAAGTTCATTCCGCTTAATCACAATAGAATTGGTCATGAAAATCAGCCAGAACTTTACGGACAACCTGAATAAGTTTCAAAAAAAAAAACAATTCTTTGAAATTCTCTTTGGATATCAATGAATAAATTTATCAAGAAAAAAAAGCAGGAAAAATACATGGAAATAATCAGAATTGTTTTTCTTCGTTTGTTTATTTGTTTATTTTCAAACATTATTTTTTGGTGGAAAAAAATTCAAAACTTTTTTCAAATTTCGCGATCGCAAAATTCAAGGAATAAAGGCCAGAATTCACCCGAAAACTTTCGGCTGAAGTCAAAAAAGGATTTTTCGAAACATTTGAATTTTCATCTTGAATTCTCCGACATTCATTCATTTATTTATTTATTTATTCCCGTAGACAAATAAATATTGGAATTTTCATTGTATTTCGATATACGAATTGTCAATTTTCGAAAGAAACGAGATAAAATGAGGAGAGAAAGTGAAAATTTTCATTTAATTTCTATACATTTCAAATTGGAATCTAAATTTGAAATTGAAAATGAAATTTCAATTTGAAATTATTAATTTTCTTTTCGATTTTGACAATTTGACATTTTTTGTTTGTTTTCTTTCTTTCTTCTCCTTATTTTTACACCAAAATTCACACAATAAATCCTATGGCAAGCAGTCAAATGAAGAAAGGGGTAATGATATCATCACACCAATCCATTCATTTCAAGGAACCAAAAAGGGGTAAGAGTTTCATCTTGATTTCAGACAATATTTGATTCTATTTGATTCAAATTCAAAGAAAAACTTTCATACAAAAACCCACGCACAGACACACAGAATCAAACAATAAAGGAATGAGACTAAAACAAATTTGAAAGACTCCGAAATTTTGAAAGAGCCAAAGAAAATCAAAGGAATCAGAATGCAAATACATAGGAATTTTAACAAAAGACAATGTAATCGACAATGAAAATATTCATTTGTTTCATATTGAAAATAATCATAATAACAATAGTCTTTAAAATTTCAGAATAAAAATTTGAATTCTTTCACTTTTCATTCTCATTTTTCTCGGTTATTTCATCAAAGAATATTTTTCTTTTTTTTCCAAAAATGAAAATATCCATATTTGCATTTATGCAAATGTGATTTTTGCATTTCTATCAATGTGTGTGTTTGGCTTTGTTCACCAAAACACACACATTTTTGTATTTGCTTTGAAAAAGAGTTGAACGAGCAAATAAGAATTTGAATAATTGTGCTTGAAATTCTTATTTTATTTTTCCCTGAATTTTCAAAGGGTAAAATTTGAAAATTTTGTGAAAATTTCGGTTGACAAACAAACAATTGGGGAAAATATTTTCAAAAATAAAATTCTTTATCATTCTGTCTATGCATTTAAAACTGTCAATTTTGTTTTCTTAAACTGTGAAAAATGCAAAAATTGTAAAATAAAATTCTTAAACGAATCAAATAAAAATTTCTGGTTTTATTCTGGATGAATGTGTGGGCAAAACTGATAGAAATGTAAGGAAATGTATGATAAGAAGAAGAATGGCAAGGTTATTGTTCCCTCCAAACAATTTAACGACAATCAAAAAAAAACAGGAGAAAAAATATTTAAACAGAATATTTCATATGCATAATGATAAACAAACACACAGAGAGCAAAACACATGAATAAATAAATGTGACAAACACGAATAATAATGGTACAAATGTGTCAAAATTGATTTATTTATCACTTGTGATAAATAAATGTGTTAGTGTTTGTTGTATTTAGGAATGAAAATGTAACGATAAATTTATGAATAATGGAAGAATGAATGAATGTATCAGGCTGTCCGAAAAGTTCATTCTGCTTAATCAATAGAGTTGCTCATGAAAATTGGCCAGAACTTTCCGGACAACCTAATAGATTGTAGAGAAAGAATGATGAACCACGAAATAATGGAAAAAAATGTTTAAATTGTTCAAAAAAATGTCATTTTTTGGTTCAAAATAATTTGTCACAAATCATCAAAATCAAATTTTTGAATTTGATGTAATGAAGGTGTTTTGAATGTGTAAAATTCATTTACATTTTTAATTTAAAATTTCAATTTTTATTTGAATTATTTCATTTATTTTAATTCATTTCCATTGTTTCTTCTCTCATTTGGTAAATTCAAATTTTTAATAAAATCAACCGAAATAATTTTCAGAGTTCGCTCAGAATTCACTCCAGAATCGAGGCCTGAAATTTGGCCGATTGTGGAATCGGGCAGCAGCAGCAGCAGCCCAACATCTGCTACATCTTTGCATCTCTGCAAAAACACATTCACTCGTTGGTCCATTCAAGAGTTTCAAGGCTTCAAATTTCAAAAATTTTTAGCCAGAAAAAAAAATAAAAAAAATCATGGGTTATAACCTTTGATTCAGTGAAACAAGGGATGAAAATGAAAATCAACAGAAATTACAACTGTGGTCGTTTTTTTGTTTTTCTAGCTTGAATTTTGATTGTTTTGCGTTGACTGTTGTGTTCATGACTGAACTTATTTTGACACATTTCATCAAAAATGTTTTAAATTACACTCATAGTCAAAAAACAATCATCAAATTTTCATTGCCAAGGGTGTTTGTAGTCAATGTTTCATGAGTTGTTCATTGCTTATTAGTGAATCGGTCGCAGATGTGTCCAAATCAAGACGGAAAATGTTTGGATAAATTTGATCCATACAAAAATAATGCAGTTTTTATGTGGTGATTACTGATTCATCATTGCAAACGAGGTAACTGGCTCAAAAATTTTAGGAAAAAGTAATTTCATTTTGATTTTTTCAACTGAGCTAAAATCGCTAAAATTTGCTTAAATTGATTTATATTTGCATGTTTTGCATGTATGTAAACAATGTTCAATGTTGAAAATTGTCGATGAAACACACAATAAACAAATCTAAACATCATTCACCACCATTCATTTAATCGTATGAACCAAAAATAAAATAAAAAATAGATGATTCATCAATCAATCAATCAATTTTTTGAAAAGATTTTTTAAAATCAAAATTTTCTGTTTTGTCTGTATGTATGCTTGCACACATTTTGAATATCCGATTTTTGCTTGTTTTTCATCGAAATTTGAATAGATTCACATATTTACAATCGAAACACATGCATCATCTTCATTGAATACGTTGGCAACATGAATATGATGATGGAGACATGAATTCACGTATTAATATCACAAGATAATGATAAATGACAAAAATTGATGACGACAAATCATCATCATCAATTATGATCATATTCAAAAATTGAATAAAATTGAATTGATCAATGTGATTTGATTCATTCATCGATGAAAAATGTTATTCAAGAAATATGGATAAATCAATGAATAAATGAATGGAAATTTCGCTGGATTTCGGTATGTTTTCCGGTAACCCAAGAATGAATGTTTGAATGGTAAAATGTGATTAATTCACAATGATTGAATCATAGTATATGAATGCATACGAATTCAATGCATAGTCAGCAAAATGTCATTATTATCATTATTGTTATGATTATTATTATTGCTATCTATTAGTATCCAGTCAATTAAATATTTGATTGAATATGATTGTATTGATCATTTGTTTTATTTTTTTTTATGAAATAACCGTAGAAATAATAATAAAAATAAGTTTATTTTCGATTTTAGGTGGTGGTTGTAAATCATTTTTTGGAAATGTTCATAGTTTTTTGAAATTAAATTTTTGAAAAAATTGAAATAAATAAATTGAAATCATTCATTCATACTCATTGAAAAATCAGAATTGAAGCATCAAGATCCAATTGAAAAAACGAAACAAAAATCGATTCAAATCTGTGTTTAGCAAATAATAAATTGCTGCGATTGGTTTTAGGGTTATGAAATTTCCGAGAATTTTTCACATAACCCTGTCAAATTTATCAAAGTAACGAAATTGAAATCGATTCACTTTTGAATCAATATATTAAAAGAAGAGATCAAAGAATTTGACAAAAATTAAATTTTTATTTTGGAGAAATAAATAAAAATACAAAGTTTGCCAAGTGATTTATGTGTTGAGAATCACACGTTACAGGATTACAGAATTATGAGGAAACAATCGAAATGGAGTAATGAAAAAATTGAAAGGGGATATTGAAGAAATCGGCTAATAATAAAAGACAATTGGCAAAGAAATGGGAAAATATCGAGTATTAAAAAAAAATTCAATTCAATTCAATCAACAACCGATGGAAATACTTGGTTGTTCAGAAAGTTTTTTACGTTCGATATGAAAAACACAATTTCATGGTACATAATATTTTGATAATTTTATTTATTGATATAAATATTCAATTGTGTATTCTGTGTATTATAAATAAATACATAGTGTGTGTGTGATTAAACAAAAATGTGCTCTCTTGACAATAAGCTAAACAAGCTTTATATATCAAGCTATGTGCTTGATACTTCCTCCTTCAACTCACTGGTCAAAACCTTTTCATGTTCAACTTCAATAAAATATATTTCAATTATTCAGTACACAGTCACCTGTAATGAAAAGTTGAACTTTAATAAATAATTTGGTTCGAGATAAAAGAAATTTTATAATTAAATGAAATATATTTAAAATCGTTACAGCGTTTATATATGATCGCTGTACAACTAATTAATAAATTCAATTTAAATGTGATTTTTTTTAATGTTGATATATATTTCTGTAGTTGCGGACTGTTATTTGCATAAGTAATTCAAATGTGATGAAAATATATATTTTAATACAATTTAGTTTATATTTAATGTTTTATAATTAATATGTAAAATATTTGCAAAACCGCGACCTATACAGGCCTGCCAATACAATTCGATTTAATTACATTACACTCACCCTTAACATCAATACACTTGGTCCAACCATCTTCCAATTCCATTCTTAAAGTGAGATTAATACGCTTCAACAGGCGTTATGACCTCTTTATTTGATGAAAAACGTTTTGCACGCATTAATTTTTTTAGTTCTGGGAACAGATGGAAGTCGCTGGGAGCTTAAATCTGGTGAATAGGTTGGATGCTCCAACAATTCGAACTTCAATTCATGAATTTTTAACCATTGTCAAAACGCTCTTGTGACTTGGTGCATTGTCCTGATGGAAGATGATTTTCTTGTTGGGATTTGGACACTGATGAGAACGAAATAATTATGATTTTTTTTTTATTGAGCACTTAAATAAATTGTAGAATATTAAGAAGTAAACGATTCGTAAACATAAAACAATTTTATTTCGATAAAATATAAAAATTGTATTATAAAGACTTCGGCGTGGCGAGAGGTTATTAAATAAAAATGAACAATATTTATTTCGATAAACAAAACAAACGAAAAAAACAAAACAAAACAATAAAAAATGATAAATGGTAAATTTTTTAAAATTTGAAGTCAGTGTTTATATACATTTTTGTGAGCTTTGAATATGATTTCAAGTTCAAAAATAAACAAAGCATGTGCTAAGTTTCTGACGACTCATCACTACAAAATATGATCAGTGTTATAACACAGCTGAACATATATATTAGGAAAGAATTGATTGTTGATTAATTATAATCATAATTATATTATAATTAATATAATTACTACAGAATCTGAAATTTTTAGAAAAAAATGTATTTTTCAACTGTTGTGGAAAAAAAAAAATTGAAAACTGAGGAGAAAAATGTATGTGCCACGTTGTTTTTTTTAAATTAAATAGAATTTTTTACAAACCGCCGGATATATTGCCTCTAATTCGATTTTACTATTTCGAGTCTGTTAGCCAATCGAATGTGGAAATAGCTAATGATTTGACTGCAACATTCGGCAGACTGGACCTTTTTTTTCTAAGATTTTTCTCCCTTTAGCTGGTCGTCTAAAAGGTTTTAAAATGATATTCAGAATTTATTGTTTATCGCTTAAAATAACGAAAAAAAAGTTTTTGAAGACTATTGATTAGATATTGATTTCAAGAAGACTTTTTTTTGGATATTTTTCCTTTTGAAAAACTTTGATATTTCGGATGTGTTTCGGAAATGTTTGGTGATGATTTTTGGTATTTGTATCGGATTGGATACATTGGATCGCATTTTACGTGCATTTAAATGTGAATTTTGAGAATTTTGATGGATGCAAATCAAGAGAAAGTTCAAAGAAAAAACAATGAAACCAATGAACCTAAGGAACAACGAGATAATTCAATGTTTTTTAGGCTGATTCAAAATTCAAAACTTAATAAATTTCGTCATAAGAAACCAAGAATTCCACAAACAAAAATACACAAAATTGATGAATTTGAATATGAAATTGCCTATTTATTTATTCATTATGTGCTTGTATTTGCTGATGTTTGATCAAATCGTACAATAATATTGATGTTTGTCTCTGTTGTTGTATTTCTCTGTGTATTTGTTTGTGTGGATATAAATATTTGGTGGCGAATAAGGAATGTATGGCTCAGAATAATGATAAATTGGTTTTTTATTAAAGAATTCATGTTTTTTCATATATGATTTATTGATTTCATTTTCATTATTTGATTTTTTTTTCATTCTTGTTTTGCAGTAAAAAATACACGAAATCAATGTTCAATCAATGGATGTTGTATCAGCATTGATGCTACTGCTGTCGTTGTATTGAACAGTAAACAACATCATAATGAAAATGGTAATAATTTAATTCAATTTCGAAATTTTTTCTGAACAAAATTCTTGATGTTTGTCGTTGGGGTAATTTATTTTGGATAATGATTGATTTTATTTTATTTTTTTCTTTGTATTTTTGGGTTGATTTATTCAGAATTTTCTTTTATTGATTCATGAATTCAGCATAAAATTTATTTCAAGAATAAAATTGTCATGGATTTCAAAGTAAATTCTGGCAAATAATGAATTACAGAATCCAAAGAATCGCTTGAAATCCATGGTTATAATCGTTCAAAGAATTTTTTATTTAGAATATTATTTCTTAAATCAGTAATGTATACGATTGAATTTACATTTCTTTGAATTATTTTTTTTTTCATTCAATCGAATAAAATAGATTTCATTACACCATTGGTGGTCACATGTTTCGGGATAACTAGATGATTGTGGCAGAAAATCCTTGAACCATCCAAGAATCTCATTTCATTGAAATGACTGCTTTTCAATCATTTTTTATACCATTTATTTTGGCTTAAGGATTCGACGGATACTAAGGATAGGAATCGACGTTTTTCCAATTATGAACATTTTTACAGATTTCTCTTCAAGTTTATTGGCTATGCTCGACCAGATCAACCAGATATTGATCCAGTATAAGTAACTACTTATTTCGAAGCAAAAATATGATGGATTTGATTTTTATACACACTCACAAACACACTTGGACACATTTATTGTCATTAATATTAATATCATTATTAATAAATCGTTATGATTTACATATATTTGAATAATAAGAAATAATAATGAAAACTGAATGGAAATGAAATTGAAACGGATCAACGAGCCATTCGAATCAACGATTCAAAAATTCAAATTTTCATTAATTTTTATTCAAGAATTGTTGTCCATGAATACTCAAATCTAAATCGAATAATTCATTTCGATTTATTCCAGCAATTTCATTTGATCCGCTACGGATATTGAAGATATCCAAACGATATAAATATTAATACAACAACAGCAAAACAAGTCAAAGAAATGAAATAAAACAAGAAACTTTTACATTTTCACATTCACCAACTAATAATTCATTGACTCATTCATTCAACTTTATGATTATTAAAGATTGATTACCCTATTTCATTGATTCATTCATTCATTTATTCATATTAAAATTCATAGTTCGTTTTGATTTAGATTCAATGTATACTTGGCAAACAAACAATATTTACAACAAAAATGATAACATCTTTTGATGGATTACGTTTTGACGTCTCTGTGTGTATATTTTCTCGTTTTGTTGTATTAAAAATCTTTGAAAGCATTGTACGCCAGCACACGCCATATACAATAGATAACACATTCAAGTATTGGAAAGTTACATTCAAAAAAACTAATAAACTTTTGATTATTTCAAAAAACAAAAATTTTGATCGAACAACATATCAAACAACGACGAAATGGCGAATTATCAAAAATTCAAATTCCGTTATTCATTTTGGAAGTTTTTTTTAGGGAAATTTTCGCATTGAAAATGTTTCAAAATTCTGATAGAAATTGCATTGATTTGAATTGTGAAAATCTATGGAAAAATAAATAAACAAAAATGGATAATTTCAAATAGATAATATTAGGGTTTCAAAGCACATACACACAACATACACGCAGCAAGCAAACAGGATTTCCTTTGAAATATTTTCTATTTTTAGTTAATTTCAACCAAAATGAAACAAAATGCATCGAAGAATAAATGGAAAATCAAAGATGTATTGAAGAACAACATGCGAACACAAATAGTGAACGATGTTGAACGATGAGCCATGATGTATTGTAGTGCTGTGACGATAATTACATGGCCAGTATTGTTTTGTAGGTGTATTTTGTTGTTATCGTTTATTTGTTGTTCATTCAATTGATGAATCGATTGATTGATTAGTTGATCATCAACAATAATTGTTAATTCACTTGTAAATAATTGAATAATGAATTTAAAAATTTAAAATGACAGATGCAAGATGGAAATGAATGACGTATGTGATTGCGTATTGGAGCTCGATGATGATGATGATGATGATGATGAATCAATTTTTATTTATTGACCATTGATTTATATTATTGACATTTATTTATTTGTTATTATTGAGACAAATACAAACATATGAAAATTACAAATATTACGAAACACAGATCACTTAAACACAAACAAAAATAGAATCAAATCAATCGGTTATTCGTGAAATCCACAATTCACAATTTAAAATTCAAAATATAAAAATAAAATTAACAAAATCAAATCCATATTTATCATCACTGTCTCATAAACAATTATTCAACAATGATAATAATAATAATGACGCCTATGAGCAATAACCGAACAATTCTTGCTGAAATTATCAAAAATTGAAGGCAAGAAAATTGTTATCGTTTTGCTTTGAATCAAATTATTATTAATATCGATGATTATTCAGTTTTATGTGTCGATCAAGATGTGCGTAAAACGACATGTGCCAACCATCAAAAAAACTAATAATCATACATCAAGATGATTATAATAATGATGGTCATTTTCAGCATCGAAAACAAAACAAAACATCAATCCAGCACTTGTCATTTTTGTTCTTGTCATTATTTACTTGTCAGTATTACTTGTCATTTCTATCTATTTATTGGTCATTTATCATTATTATTCATAATTCATTTATTGTGAAACGTGTTTATTATTATTCACATTCATCATTATTTTTCGATTATTTTCCATGAACTTTGAGTCATTTCAATAACTCTATGCTTGTCCCTGTTTATAAGCTTAACAATTCAATCTAATCTATTATTATGTAATCATCACTGCGAGAGAGAGTGAAATGTGTAAAAATGGTCATCGAAAATTGAATAAATTGAATAGTATTAAATTGGACAAGACAAGTGGCTTGTGCGTGTGTTGGTGCTTGTATGTGTGTGTTTAATGCCTGATATTCATTTGCCTTTTGGTCATCATTTGGTCATGTTGAAAATGATCAAATTGATCATGTTTGAAACATCAGAATTGAATATGAAATAATCAGCAAACATCAGAATGATTTTGAATTGAATTGAATGAAATTAGCCATGACAGAAGTTTTGATCATTCACTCAAAGTTGTAATGTTTCCATGTATTAGGTTGTCCGAAAAGTTTTTGCTGATTATATCGTAGGAAATGATGAGAAAATCGGCAAGAACTTATCGGACAACCTAATATTTCAATGCATTTTCAAACAAGAGATAATCTTTGAAATGTTTCCTCCATTCATTGATTCATTCATTTATTATGATGTAAATTTGAGAAATTGATAAAAACAAACGAAATTCTGGCTAAATTCTGGCTAAAATTTCATTGAATAACTTGAAACTTTTCAAATGAAAACCAAAACAAATGAAAAACATCAGAGCCATAGGAATTGCCATCAAATCATTGTATTGAAATGTGAATGGAAATTGTCACGTTTTTTGTTTTTTCCTTTTATTTTTTGAAATGTTTTGGATCAAATTGATGGCACATTGGTGGGTGATTCCGTCGTTGATTATTCTGTGTGTTGACACTTGGACAATAATGGAACAATTTTAATGATTAATAAATGTGAAATACAATAAAATTGGGCGTAATTATTTGATAAAATTCATTGTATGTGTAAGTGTTGATTCATTAATTCATGTTCCATTGAATGTTATGTTATCAAATATCAACACTTCTTAATGTACTGATTATTAATACACCCTCTAAATATCACAAAATGAACAAAATGAAAAAAAAAGAACCAAGGTTATGGATAATTGAACTTGACAGCTAATAAATAATATTTATTATTAGTCACTTTGGATGATATAATAATAATTCAAGTACAATTTCAATTTCTTTCCACATGTACCATTCGGTGTTTTGATTCAATTTTGAAAATCCATTGTTGTTGGGTGTCGTCCAATTCTTATGAATATTTTGGGGAAATATGTCTTTTTGTTTCGGCTGAATTAATCCAAAATACTTGGGATTATCTTTTTTACTTGTTTTCTGGGCATTTTATATCAAACATTTCGGACATCAAAGTAACGAAGTCTGAAGAAAGCGATTGGCTTTACTTTGAAATATTTCTGATGATTATCACATGAGCAAATCAATGCCTTTTGTTGGCAAAATCAAATTGATAATCACGACTATTTGTTCACACAAAAATAAGAAGAAACACAATTTCCAAATAATTCACATACCGGATATTGATGTTTATTGATTGATTGAATAAAATTTCGATTCCACATTGATTATTATTGATCAAAAATGAATTGAAATGAAAATGAAAATAAATTATATCCGATCAAATTCGTTTTATTTCATTTTATTTTCATTTTTTTTTCTTTGATTTTCAATTTCAATTTCATTTTCAATTTTGATCATTGAACTTTAACATTCATTCAATTTTGATCATTAATCAATAATAAATAAATAATCATCATCAATAATGATGATGACATGTTTCAATTCAAAATCAATAGAAATTGAAAAAAATTGAAATTTGCTGCCTTCTGGCTATGATTTTCGAAATGAAACAAAAAAAAAAAAAGAAAAATTCAAAATTGTAATTATACAATCACATACACGCACTTGAATGTATATTCCATGGACCACAAATATCAATAGTCTCTCATATAAATATGCCTTGTAGACCTAAGCATACGCACGCACATACTGAAATATTTCGATATTAATCTCAAACATTTGGCCCCTAAAAACCTTCTTTGGTGATGAAGAAATAATAATAAATAATGATGATAATGCACCATTGATGAATGGTGCACCATATGCATCGTAGTAAAACGATGTTGCCAATATATGACCAATGCTAAGCATCTTAGGGTGTGTGTCGGTGTATTAGTATGTTTTATTATTATTTTCAAATATTTCCAATAATTTTCATTTATTTTTCTCATTATTTTTAATTATTTTCGTATTAAGAAAAATTGTATCGAGCAGGAAACAAATAAACAAAACTAATAAAGATACAAACCATACGATTGAACCGGTGTTTTACTTTATTTTTTGGAAATCTAGGAATAAATACAGAAATTATGGCATGGAAAAATGTTGAGAATTTTCACAATAAATTCTGGCCAAATGTGTTGTTGTTTTCCAATAACTTGCCCAATAAATTTTCAGGCTATTTTTTTGGAAATTTTGTAATTTTGAAAGTGGAAATAATTTCAATGAAATTCTCTGTATTTTCAAATCACAAACACTTCGAACTAACCAAGGCCAAACTTGAAAAATCCAAAATAAATTTGAAAATTTTTTCAAATTTATTTCAAAGAAAGAAATCAAAAAAAAACTTTTAATTTCTCATTTAATTTTTATTGATATCATTTCTATTATTATTGTTTTCATAGGAGTGCCAATGATACTTCACTTTCATTTTATGTTTCACCAAATTACTTTCGAAAAAAGAAAAAGCCATTAAAAAAGTGACCGTAGAAACAATAATTAGAGATTGATTCTTCAATTTATTAAAGCTTTGCCTCGTAGAGCCAGAAATTCAAGCGAAATTCTGATCAATTTTAGGCCCCAAACATCAAAGAACAAAGCAATTTCATTCACAATTTCAGCAATTAAACACTACTTTTTCTCGTCCATTGTTTCAATGATATCATTGATTGATGCAAACAACAATATTACCTTTTAGAGTTGCATTAATTGATGTGTGTTCAATGTGGAAAATCGATTTCACTGAGTTTCAACAATGATTCAAAAACATTACATACATCAAAACCAATCGAAATTGGTGTATTTGATTTGTGTTGAACGAAACAATAAAATCTGTGCACCATTCTCATTTAATTCTGCTCGTGATATATAAATGACCAGTGTTTCATCATTTTCATTATTATTATCATTATTTGATTGTATATTCTTGAACAATCGACGAACGAACAATAGGAAAATCTTACTACGATTGTAATTGCTTGTTATTCGGTATTTCCAACTGACCATCTGTCACATGCACACACACACACACACACCATTACACACCAACAGAGAAACATTTTTGTCAATGAAATAAAACTAGAAAATTATTGAAACTTATACTCTCTTTCAAGTCAAAGTATACTAAAGTTCAATGATTGTTATTTGTTTGAAGAATAATAATAATTCAAGAATTTCAAACAACGATGATAACAACAACAACCTAAACAATGATAATAACAAGAATTTAAATGATTATATGACTGCTGCTGTAACAACAACACGGTGGTAAAAACTTTGGAATATTTGAAATTAAGCAAAAAAAAATATTGGATTCGTTTGTATCGATTGAAAAGAACGATTGGTTGAATGATGATTATTGCTGTTGTTGTTGTCGGTGTTGTTGTTATTATACTAATTAGTACATTTTTGATGAGGAAAATGATACAAAAAGAAACATACGGTGAATGAAAAACGTCGGAATTTTTTTGAATTTTCAAAGAACAATATTATTCAAGAATAATTACCAGGATCCACAATGCAGTCATAATTAAAGTTTTGTAAAAGTTTTTCGCATCTTTTTTCCGATCAAAATACAATGATAATACCAATAATACAATGATAATAATTAAGAATTTCTGAGCCTAAATTCAAACTCAATTATCGATGAATTTGATGAAGAATGTGTACGATTCTAATTATTTTGTTTTATTTTATTTTATTCTTTTCCATTTTTGATGAAAACTTGATTATTTTCAAAATAATATTTCTTTCAATTCTTCAAACATCTTTGAAATAAATTCCAATAGATACACATCATATACAAATGATTGAATACAATCATTCACCGTATGTGGTTATATCGAATGATAATAATAATAATAATGAGAATAATAATAACAATTTTATTAATGATGACATCAAATTTGAAATGTATTTTTGATATTATTAAACTACAAATTACTTTTGTAAAATATGATCTGAATCATAAGCTGAATCGTTTGTTTTCGATGTTTGCTCGATGATCAATGTTTTCCTACGGTATCAATGTTATTAGTTAAGGTCTTTAGTTTGATGCTATTATCTTCTTGTTATTATTTCGTTTTATTTTGATGTTTCTACTAAGGTACATTCATTTGTGGCTATTGTTATTATCACTGATACATATGGTACAGTTCAAGTTCAGTTTTTTAAAGGTTCAAATTTTGAACCTTGAAGGTTTTGAACTTTCAAACTGTTCAATGTTTTTATACTTCTTTTACTTGGGCTATTTTTTTGGGGCCATTATCATTATTTTTGTATTATGATGATGATTATTAGTATCAATGATTCTTTTATTATTTTCAATTGCAAGAATTATAACAACAATAATTTTAATGAGATACACAATATCCTCAATTTTCCAGGAGCTTTTGTGGTCCATTGTGTTTGATGGCAAGAGCCACGAATAACAACAGAAACGAAAATACATAAGAACCAATTTGAAAACTTTTGGTTTTTATGCCATCTCCGTCTCTGTGTGTCGATTTCCCCTCAATTATCTGGTATCAAGCATCAGCTTCAAGCTATTACATTTTTCACACAGCATTCAATTGATTCATTCATTCATTCATTTAATACACAGACATTTATAAATGGATTATTATCATCATCAAATTCACTTGAATTTAATTCAAAACGGTCCACAACAGTAATATTGAACAAGAAACAATCAAATAATCAGAGAAAAACAAGATATTAAAAGTTCAAATTACCACGAAAAAAAAATTCAAATTTGAAATTTTGAAATTTAATAAATTTTTCGTGGATTCATAACTTTCATACAAGCATAATGCACCAATACTGGATTCAAATCACCATACTGAATTATTGCTATCGATCCCGAATTCGTATTATCAATGAATGAATGAATGAATGAAAGTTGAAAAAACATGAAATCATAATTGATAATATAATCATTAATATGATTATCGTTATTATTATTATGATTTATCAAAGTTGAAAGTTTTTCGATTTCAATTTTCAATTTCAAATAAATTTTAAATTTCAATAATTCACCATAATTCCCCGATTTCAGACATTTGATATGCCAATTTGAATGAATAATTCTATTCATTTTTTTCAAAAATTTTAAATTGAAATTTGCTCCAGGGGCTTTTTTTCGTTGTTGAACCAGAAATTTTTTTTTTGATTCATGTTTTTGTTTAAATTTTAAATTATATTTCATTTGAAATCATCTTTCTGATCCTTGGTGTATTTTGCATATGTGATCACATAATTTATTTAATCAATCATAATTTACATTTATTTTAAGAGAGAAAGAGGGTTTCATAGAAAACTTTGAGATCAAATAATTCATTTTTGTTTTTTGTTCAAAAAAATTCAAAGAAAAATGAATGAATTCAAATTGAAATTGAAATTGAATCGATTCACAAGGAGAATAATATGAAAAATAATATGGAAAACAGGGGCAAAATAATTTTTAAAATTTAAAATTGCATCAAATTCACATTCAATAAAGAATATATTTCAAGATTCGTTTCAATAAAATTTAAATAAAAAATAAAATAAATTTACAAGTTCTTTGGACAATAAGAATTCTTCATTCTTTTCTATTCTTCTCTCATTGTCATAGATTAAAGATGGGAAATTCAACTGAATAAATTTGAATAAAAATTTTGAATAAAAAATTTTCAATAAAAAATTCTCATTGAAAATTTATCATTGAAGACAATTGAAGAGAATTAGAATGGAGAGAAAACTAATAATAAAAACTTTTTCAAGCTTCAATGATTTGCAATCGAAATCATAAGAAAGCAAATTTTGAATTTTAGAAATTTCTGAATTTCTAAAATTTTAAAATGAATAAATATTCAGATTTCTTTCGAAAATTTCTTTTGAATAAAAAATAATGGCGAAAAAGAAAAACTAATATTTGAAATTATCATCAAATCAAAACGGTAAAAAACAAAACAATAGAATCAAAATGAAAAAATTTAAATAAATTTCATTTTTTCAAATCATTTCACAGCTACAACAGTGAAGAGATAATACTCTGTGATATATACCGATACCCTTGAATACATTTTTCAACTTTCAAACGATTCATATCATATTCACCGATGACAAACTTGACACTGGTAAATAATACGCAATGATTGGAATAAAAGAAAAAAAAATTTAAATTTAAAATAAATTCGGAGTAAATTACATGTAAATTTTTTGATTTCATTTAAATTTTAAATGAAAAATTTCAAAATTTTTGTTTTGTTTTACCGCGAATTTCAAATATTCAAATATTCATAGATTTTCAACGTTAGTGGTGGTGATTATCCATATGGATAGGCTCTACTTGAAGACATTTAAAGCCATCCAAAAATCACACTGATTCCACATTTAAACACTTTAAAATGTGAAAAAAAAATCTTATGATGATGATGATTACGCAAACACATTTACACAGCATTTTAATCCATGCTAAATACAGTTGAAACATGAAAAAAAATTCAAATGAAAAGGAATTATTAATGAATGAATCTTGAAAAGAAAGCCATTTCAAAGATTTACATTCAAATAATATAGAATTCCTTTTTGGAAACACACATTCAAATAATATTTTGACAATTGATCAGTAGAGATAAATGTATGAATGAATGAAAATAAAAATAATGTTTAAAATACTTATATTTATGGTCATTTTTTCCGAAATAGTCATTATTTCAGAAATATTTCACAAATAGCCATTCCATTGAATTGCATTATTGGTGTGCATTATTATTATTATTAATCCATATTTCGTAATAATTTTGATTGGAAATTTTTTTTTTCTTGGAGTTTCTTTGCTTGTCTTTTGAATAAAAAAATAAATGTTTGTCATATCTAATTTTGAATAAATAAATTCATTCATTCATTTTTTTCTATGGAAATAAATGAATAAAGTAATCATTAATCCGTGAGGATTAAGTTGTAAATAAATAAATAAATGAATAGTTGTTGTTGTTTTTTGTATTTGTTTCTTGTTAATTCAAAATTAGAATTCGTTTTTTTTTTCAAATCAAATTTATTATTAATTCATTCATATATTTCATATTTTTTTTCATTTATTTATTAATTTATTTGTTCAATTGTTCATTTATATAATAGTATATTATTAATGTTCATTTATTCATGCATTTTATTTTTTTCATTTTCATGAATTCGCTGATTCCATCTGTTAGTAGATTTGCTGAAGAGTTGATTGCTGTTTTTTTGAATAATAGTAATTAATTCATTTCATAAAATTAATTTGAAATTTAACAATTGATTCATATTGATTTTTTTTTGTAAATTTGTATAATTAAATAGAAATTGGCAGCTATCAATTTGTAATGATTATTTTCCTTTTACAGAATGAAGAAAAACTTTATTTAAATTTTTCCATGAATTATTTTTTTTTGTATTTCTTCAATTAAAGCTGTTGTAAATAATTTAAATGTATTCGACATGTTTGATAGGATTCATCCGTTTCTGGTATTGTTTTCATCAATGTTTGTACGAATAATTTCCTATTAATTTTGAATATATTAATAAATTGAATTCGAAAAATTAAGACGTTTATGGCAAATAAGAGAGAAAAAATAAACATTACCAAAAATAAATGAATAATAATTTATCATCAGCATGTTCATATTGTTTGAAAAGGCAAACTAACAAGCGTAAACCATTCTGAATTTTAGGGAAATAAAAATTTTTATGAAAATTTTTATTAAGCAATTAAAATTGCAAATTACCTTATTATCATTATCATTTATGAAAATTTTTGCATCATCAATCGACGATACTAAATATATTAAAGATTTAGCCATTTTGATTCGACCAATTGCTTTAATTAATATATTAAATAATTTAAAATTTGCATTTTCACCATCATAACAGATTAATTTATCGAAATTTTCACATTTCAATATCGACATTAATAATATTAATAATTGTTGTTCATCTTCCAGATGTTCTAAACTTCTTAATATTAAATAGAAACCTTTTTTGATTGCTAATAATTCATCATCAACTTTTAGAGATATTCGTTTCAACGTTAATAATAGCCGATTGATTAAAATAAAATGTTGACTTTCATCTTTTTTAATATTATCAATTTTAATAACTAAACCATTGAACAATTTTTTACATAATTCGGTACGATGATTATAATGTTGTTGCTTAACATCATCTGGCAATATTGGCATACGTTTATCTTCATCTTCAATATTCAATAAGTGTTCATAAAGTCTTTCAATTTTCAATAAATATTGACTTTTCAAATCTAATTGATATTTAACAAATATTGATGGCTCTGTTTCATTCAATTCCACTAATTTTCTTGGACATTTAGAATTCAATACTTGAATTTTACCCAATGCATTATCGAATTGAATGTATTTAGGACGATTCTCTTCGGCCGATGGTATGGCCATTTGTGGTAGTACAAGAATCGATTCTTGCTGTGAATCTTGTTGCTGTTGTTCATTTTTATGATCATCATTCAAATCAATTTTATGCAAATCATCAACATTATTTCTACCATCTAAATGACCATTACTTGATGTTACATTAATTAATTCTTTTTGTTTTTGTATGAATTTATGCGCATTCTTTTTCAACATATAATTCACTTCATAATAGTCTTCAACATATGGATCATTCACTTTACATTGTAATCGAAAAACTTTTAATAGCCATTCTTTTTCACGTTGTGTCATAAATCCTGCAAATTTATCTTGATAATTTCGATTTAGTTGAAAATTATGATGATGATGCTGATGATAATGGTGATGTTGATTATGATGATGGTAATTATTTTGATTATTATTATTATTATTATTATGATGATGATAAGGTTTTTGAGCTTGAGCCGGCGTGATTATGCATTTATTAATAATGGATCTTTGCTGTTGTAATAAAATAGGATCAATCACATTCGATGGAATTGGATGGCGAATTTTCATTGGCTGTGATTGCTGTTGCTGCTGCTGTCTTTGCATTTGTAAAAACATTTGTTGTTGAGCTACTAAAACGCTTAACATGTGTTGAGGCGAATTCAGTAATCTTGGATCAGTTGTTGCGCTACGTGATGGAGATTGCTGCTGTAATGATGGCGAAGATTTATCATTATTTTGTGCATCTGTCATATTCATTAACATATAGGGATGAATACGATTATTATTATTATTATTTGTATTATTAAAACCTGGTGGAGGCTGTATCGTTTTCATTGACAATGATGGCGACGGAATGGTTGCTGCATTCGGTTGTTGAGATTGAGATAAAGCTATCAAATTCATAAATGATGGCATTTTTTGATAATCATTACCAGCTATCATGCTTAACGGTATTTGTGCTGATGATTGCAATGATGATGATTGACGATTTGGTGTTGATGATTTTAAACTATCTGTTTTTCGTGATAAATCTGCTTCTAAATCTTCTGCACGTATAATTGGGCTACGTAAAATATTCAAATCAGATCTAGATGGAGTGCTTGCATTCTTTTTAGTTGGAGAATCTGTTTGTACTGATGATGATATAGGCTGCGATGGTGGTGAAGGCGGACGCCAAACACTTGACATGATTGTATGATCAAATGGTAAAATTGATGGCGATGGTGGACGCAATGAATCAAGATCAATATTTATTGCTTTATTTTTCTTTTTCGATGATGAAGATAATTCTGATGCTGCAATTGTTGATGATAAACGATTTTGAGATGAATCAGATGATTTTTGAAGATTAGATTTTGAATATGTGATTCCATTTGAAAACATTCCATCTTCATTATCATTGATAACATTATCATCTTCGTCTCCATCATCATATTCAATATAATCATTCAATAAAAATGGTGACGATAACCCATCATTACAGAGGAAGTCATTATCATCACTAACAACATCTAATAAATTTTTGGCTATTAAATCTTCACAATTCGGAAACAGTAATTCATCAGTTGCTGATCTATTAGTATTTCTATTCGCGTAAATATCATCATAGAAATTTTTTGATGTTTCACAATGTACAATCGAACCAGTATCGATGAATGCTGAACTTTTTTCATTATCATGAATCGACGATGATGATGTTGTACCGACAAATTTTTCATGTTCTTCTTCCCAATCATCATTAATATCACCGATATCACAACCAAATGTTTCATCATTTAATGCATCGATATCATCTCCACCTTCGATCGATAAATCATCCATTTTAATTGTTTGGTATTTTTAGAAATTTATTAGGAAATCTATTGGATAAACATCAAATTAGTCATTCATGAAAAATTGATTCAAAAAAAATTACTTGAAAATCTATTATTATGATTTTGATTACTTTATAAAACATGAAATTAAAAGAATAAATTAAACAAATTTCATTTTTATTGAATTTAAATTAAAGATTACTAAAAAAAACATCAAAATAAACACACGACAAAATGATTTTCAATTATCACATTTTGCAATCAGAAAAAATGACAGAATTTATTGAATTGAAATAAAGCGAAAATTTTGTTAAAAATCAAAAAGAAAAAGGCAAAAAAACAATCTAATCAATTTGCATGTTGAAAATCAATACAAAAAATGATGAAAACGATTTGCCATCGTCGTTGCTTCTTCGTTGTTTTTGTTTTGGTTATTTTGTGTTTTTACTTTTTTTTCTATTTTGCCGAAAACGAAGAATGTTGTAAAAAAAAAATGCTCGACTTGGTCAATTCATAAAAGGCATGACGCAATAAAAAAATTTAAATTTTTTTTTACCGCGAAAATTGTGCCATCTTTTATTCGAAATGTATGATTATCGCAATTTTTCTGGTTTCCATATGAATTTATTTTAATATCATTTTGAGTTTTATTTAAATTTTATTTTGATTTTTTCTTTTTGATTGCCAGGATACTTCAATCAACTTTTATTCAATCGATTAAAGTTGATTGATCAATCAAAAATGTCTGGCTGAACGAAACAATATCACGACTATGATTTGAGTGAAATAATCATATCAGGGTGTACACATTGTGTTGTATCATATCAATTATTTGAAATATGATTGATTGATTTGCATTATCAATTTGATTGATAATTTTTATTTGATAATTCGAGACCTCGACATCGATGACATCATATTTCACCAATAAATTGTCTAAAGAAAAAGTACATTGTCTAAAAATTTTTCAGTCAAAGAAAAACCGGTTCTAATGAATGCATACATGCAAATTATTACATGTGGTATTGTATTATTATTGATTGTTTTCCTCAAATTGATTTTCACAAATTGATTTTTACAAAACAAATAAATCAATCAATCAATCAATCAATAAATTTATCAATCAAATATATCACCTAAACATTTCTATGTTATTCGGCAGGTTAAATAGAAAATATCATCAACGAGTTTAAAACTTTACGATCAACAATTCAATAATCAATAATCACTGAAAACAATATATCAATAATCGATCATTTAAGATTAAATTTGATCAAATTAACTTGAAAATTATTTTTTTCCATTGATAATATTCCTTTACAACAATTTATTTTGCCATCATCAATTATTCATTCATTCATTTATTCATCTAAATTCATTATCCAGACTATTATCGTAAGTAAGAACATAATGTAATTTTGATTCCTTAATTAATATTTAATCAATCATTCGTGAAAATTAATGATTTAATGAATGCTGAAAATGATGATTGCAATGTATTTACTAATTCATTTTCTGTAGAATAAATTAGGTCATTAGAATCACATGTTATTATAGAATCATTTGTTTTATAAAACAGATGATTCTCGTATAATTTCTTGATTTTTATTTCAATTCAATTATTATTCACATTTATATTCTCTATAATGATACATCAAGATAGGTTTCAAAGTCAAACAAATACATGTGTTTGATGCTTCAAATAAATTATCATCATTGTTATAATTACCGTCGAAATTTTCAACAAGTTTTTTCTTGTTTTATTTTGTTGAATATATATAATTGAATTTGAAAATTTGTCATAGTCATCATTTATTTATTCATTCGTCTATCACGATTAATGATATTACGATTATTAAATGTTAAATCAACATGTGATTTAACATGAAAAAAAAATAATATTTATAAAACTATTATGATCATTGATAATGGAAACAAATATTTCATTTGAAAAATAATTATAAACATTGTTTATATTTTAAATTTTTATTTCATTTTAATTTATTTAATCCTCTATTCTTTTTCATTTATTTATTCATTGTTTCTTTCTTTTCCTATTCAAAGATTTCTTCATTCATTCATTTCATTCATACATTTATTCATTCAAAAAAATTTTTAATTTGAATTTTTATTCTTAAATTACGAATTCCAATTTGAAAATTATCTCCTCAAAAAAAAAAAAAAAAAAAAAAAAAAATGGATGCATTAGAAACAATGGATAAACCATTGTCATATCAACAACAATTATTGAAGAAAAATAAACCGGATTTTCCGTAAGTTTTCCAACAAGTAATTATTATTTATTCATACGAATCATTTGTTGTTTAATTATTAGATTAATACCAAAAATTATCAATGGCGGTATTGCCGGTATTATCGGTGTTACTTGTGTGTTTCCGATTGATTTAGGTTTGTTTACCTTTTTCGTAATTATCTTCATAATCATTGAGATCATTATTTTATAATGCAAATATTGACATTTAATATTATTCATGTTGATATTGACATTAAATATTGTCATAATGTCATCGATTTTATTTTCATCAATAAGATAATTATAATTTTATTTAATTGTTTTTTATCACCACAGTAAAAACACGATTACAATCACAAAGTATTAAAGCAAATGAAAAGTTACAATATAAATCGATGTAAGTTTTATTGTATTTATTTACAATTTTGAAATTAATTTTCTTCACCTTTTTCCGGACTGATAAGGGCCGATTGTTTTCGTAAAACATATATGAAAGAAGGATTTTTCGGAATGTATCGTGGTTCTGCTGTGAATATTCTATTGATTACGCCGGAAAAAGCAATTAAATTGACTGCTAATGATTTTTTTCGCCATCAATTATCTGATCGTTCTGGGTAAATTAAAGAATTTTAATTATTCACTCTATAATTTAACTAATTTATTCAAATAATAATTGCTATTGTCAAATAATTATACGATAGAAAAATAACCTTATATCGTGAAATGATCGCAGGAAGTTTAGCCGGTCTTTGTCAAATTGTCGTTACAACACCAATGGAATTGCTTAAAATACAATTACAAGATGCTGGACGTGTTGTTAGCACTGGTCAGCAAAAAGAACGTCAATCAGCGACCAGTATTGCATTAAGTTTATTGCGATCAAAAGGTATTCTTGGTTTATATCGTGGTACGGCTGCAACAATGTTTCGTGATGTTACATTTTCGGCAATTTATTTTCCAATGTTTGCCAATTTGAATAAGTTAGGACCAAAAGCACCAAAATTCAACAATAATAATAATCATCATCATGATAGTGATAGTGAAACAGTATTTTGGGCATCATTTTTAGCTGGTTGTGTTGCAGGCGGTATTGCAGCTGCTGCTGTAAATCCTATCGATGTCATCAAAACACGTTTACAAACATTGAAACGTGCTGAACATGAACAACATTACAACGGTATTAAAGATGCATTCGTTCGTATTTGGCGTGATGAAGGTATTAAAGCATTTTTCAAAGGTGCAGGTTGTCGTGTAATGGTCATTGCACCATTATTCGGTATTGCACAAACCGTTTACTATCTTGGTGTTGCCGAATATTTATTGGAAAAATTTTCATCATCCAATAATAAATCACAAATGAAAAAATTGCGATTAACAGCAGATACTAGCAATAGCAGTGGTAGCAATGATACAAATTTTAAAAATGTTCTTCATAAAGATGATCGAAAACTATAATAATAATAATCAAATTGTTCCAACAAACAAAAACGAAATTGATCCACTAAATCTAAACCTTGTTACCATTATTATCATATGGCATAATATTTTTTATTGAAACAAAAAAAAACCAAAGTCCTTGTTATTTGTTTATTTATTTTTTTATTTAAAATATTCTTTGAAATCATCTTTATTTCAGAGAATCAAAAATTCTATTCATTCATCGGATGTATTGACATCATTCGTAGGTGGTAGTTCCAATTATCATAGATATTTGAAACATAATAATTTTCTTGATTATTTATCTATTATATTGATTATTATTTTTTAAATTGTTTATTTATTTTTATATTATTAAATTTTTATCGTAGAGTCGTATTAATGTCATGAAATTACATTTATTCACAATAAATGTTTACCAATATTTTCATGTAATTTATTTGAAATGAACGATTGTTGAAATATTTTGTTGCTTTTCTGAAAACCATTGAAACAATTAAAATTTTGTGATTAAAAACTTTCAATTTCTTTAAGTGAAAGGATTATCTTGAATAACGAATTAATAATAATAATAATAATTGAATCATTCATTATTTGATTCATTGAATGATTCATTCATCGATTATTTGATTCATTCATTCATTATTTGATTTATTTCTGAGAAAAAGAAAATTTCTTTTTCTGGAAATACAAAATTGGAAAAAATCAATGAAATGAAATGAAATCAATTGAATGAAATTATCAATTGAAAATTGAAATGAAGAAACAGCAGCGCTAACCATTTCAGAAAAAAAACTAGTCCAATTTAATTGTAAATTTGAAAAAATAAAATTTTCAAGGATACTTATCATTTTTATTTCCATCCTTCATTCAATTATAAATTGGAAAAATGAAAAAAAAAACCTATTTGACAAAACAATAATCACGTATTACGTATATGTATCAACTGAAAAATATTACACGTATTTACACACATACTGAAATAAATGTGAAAAAAAAATGTTTGAACTAAATATATTTGGATCAATGTTCAATGCTGAAAAACTTCAAAGCTTCAATAAGAAACAATGACCAAATATGTCCAGTTTTCCAGTTGAAAAAAACATCCGTTAGAAAAATGTAATAATAAATTTTCATAATAATTTATGATGAACAACAACAACAACTATAGCTTCAACAACTGTGTGTATGTTCTGTATGTATTGACAAATGAAATAAAAATGAAAATGAAATAACTTCACCACCAACGCATATCCAAATGGAAATCAATTGAGCAATAATAATCACAATCAAAATAATAATGATCAAAATCAAAGATTTCAGAATTGAATCAAGTCAGAAGGAGAACAATTTTAAATTTTGAAATTTCTAAAAAAATTTCGAATGGATTTTTGGATCGGAATTTGGAGCGGAATTCGGATCGGATTAGGATCGCATTAATAAATTGAAATTTCACGTAAATTTCGCATAAATTCAGACGAAATTTAACAATTCACAATGCATGGAAGCGGCTGGACGTGGTCAAAGTGTTAAACGGTCTCTTCTATTTAAGAACAATTGAAATTGAAAATATGAATTATTATTCATAAATTTGAAACTTAATTCAATTCAAAAGGAGTTGAAAATTTTCATACATCATCCATCATCATCATCAACCAAAAAATATGATGGATTAGACTTGGAATAGACAATTCACATTTTATAAACATCATTGATTAAAAAATAATTAATTAATTCTTATTTTTAATATTAATTAATATTATTTGTGGTTAGTGTAAATTAATATTATTATAATCATCATAATATAACGCGCCCTATTTGTGATCATATGTCCATTTATATGGAATGGATTTATAAATGGAAAGAAATTGATGCAAAGATTTCAAAAGATTTTTGTAAAGATTTCTGTTCAGATATGAATATGAATAATTTGATTTTTTTTTCCATATTTTCATTCCCCTCAAAAATTCAATTGTTTTTCAATTGCAATATTTTTTTCTCATTGATTAAACATGAGATATGAATTTTCAGATAAATCACAGCGCGTTTGTTCTACTTTGAATGATTTCATTGAAATTTCATCAAAAAATAAAAAAATTTAATTTAATTTCAATTTTTTGAATTTAGGAGAATCATCCATTTATGAGAAATCACGATAATCGCAGCAATAAATAATCGTAATAAATCAATGTTTTGATTACATAATGTGTATTTGTGGGTGCATTATCCAAATGCGAATACTAATAAATCTCAATCCAAATGGTCACAGCTATCTCTTGATGTAATATGAATGATTGAATCATTGATCCATATGGAATTGAAGATAAGAAAATTTTACTTTAAATTATTTTAACATGTTCATGTATTTCATGTTTTTACTTGTGTCATTTATTTTGTTTTTTGTTCTTAAAAACTTTTTTTTTCAAATGATTTGCCATAATTCAAATCCAATAATATTTTCATTTGAATGTAGGCGATGATAACTGTGCAAAGTTTGGATCAACAAATGGACATTTGGGACTTGTTGAAATGTCCATATGAAACATTTTTGAAAAAAATAAATAAAATAAATAAATGAATTCAAATAAAGTTAAATGTAATTATGATAATCATCGATTATTATTATAATCATGATAATTTTTGTTATTCCTCTCAATCTCCACATGTTTCTTAATGTGGTTAATGTGTGAACTGAATTATTTTGACCATCATTGATTCGAACATTGATTAAGCAATCTAAATCAATTTTGCAGATTAATAATGATTTAAAATTGAAGAAAAATGAATGAATAATCCCCAAGGAATTCTTGAATCCAATAATTCTATTTATAATCTTGATTTCCAAGATGTGGCCATTCATCTTGATTCAATTATCTTGAATCATTTTCATTTTCAAAATCTTTTCAATTTCAATTACTAAAATAAAAGAATTCACCTACACCCGATACAGAACGATATTATAATTATTTTTTCTTATTTATTTATTTGGCGTCAAATATTTATTTTCTATTTCAGTTATATTTATCAATGTTAAATGGTAAAAGTAATAATAATCATAATAATAAATATAATAGCGATGACTAATTAGCGATTGTAGGTGTATTATTATTATTATTATTGTGTGTTGTGTTATAATTATAATAATGTTTGGTGATTTCGGATATTATTATTGTTATATTTTTCTAAATTGATTTATGATAATTATTATTATCATTATTATTTTGATTATTCACTGTTAAGACTATTTTTTTTTTCATTGTCATAATAATTATAAATACATTTTTATGTTCATTTTTCGTTGCCTCTAAATCAGTCAAAAATTAGACATTCACTTGTCTGAAAATGCTAAAAACTGATCGAATTTCAAATCAAAAATTGATGCAAATCTGATCCAAATGGGCCAACGGAATCAATCACAGATCAAAAAATCAGTCCAAGATCAATGATTGGCCGGAAATTGATTCGAAACAATCAAAGGGAAATTTAGTCAAATTTCAGCTCAGAAAATACAATTTATTCAAATTTCAATAGTGTAAGTGGGTGTATTTAACTATATTTTGTACTCAAATTCATCCACATGGTGCTTCAAACGGTGCATATGCATTGAAATTTCACAATTTTTTTTCCCCGTTGTTTTCTTATGACAATTTTCAAACATCAAATATATTCAAATAATAATTATTCATATACAAATATATGATGCATTAAGATGTGTGCAGTATTTAAAATACAAACAAAATTTTTACACATGTTGTTTCCTTGAAAAAATTTGTTTTCTGAAGATTTTTGTATAAAGATTTACTGAATTTGAATATAAAAATATTCAAATTTGTTTTCCTTTGATTTTCACTTAAAGAAAAAATATGAATGAATGAATGAATAATATTCGATGATAATCATAGTGATGATGATATCATCATCATCGTGGTGCATGTCTAAGTATTCTAAAACGTATATAAATATTAAGAAATGAATATGAATTTGAATTTGTCATAAGGCATATGAATATCAAATTCAATGAATGAATGAATGAATGAATGAATTAAGAGATTTCTTAATTCATTCATTTTGTAATCTTGGTGTCTATATATATTTACGCTGAATCTAAATATAGATTTGTCGCGTATGACCAATGACTGTTGGTAGTCATTCGTCATCACGATTATTTATGACTTGAAAACTTTTGACCAATGATTGTAATTAGTAACATGCAAATTTCTTTAATTATTTTTCTGTATATAAGCTCGATTTCGTTTCAATAAAATAATCATATTTACTCTTCACTTAAATGTGTACACGCAACAAGTGGTGACCCTCACGTTTGAATTTAACATAGTTAAATTTTTGATTTTTTTCAAGTGATATTTTCAAACATTGAAATTTTTTCCAATTATTTTTGATTTTTGTTCTACATTTATGTTAATATTTTTTTTCTACATTTGTTTGTAAATAAATTTTTTTTGATTAATTAACGTAGTTATTTGTTATTAGTTTTTTTTTGTTGTTAATTATTTCTATTATCATCATTGTATATATCACTTCATCATTGTATAGTCACCATCATTATCATTTTTAGTCATCATCTTCACCAATTCCATCATGACATCTAAATCAACATTACCCACAGCTGGTAAAACACCCGAATCAAACATCGACGATTCGGGTCGTGCAACTATGGCCAACCCATTTTCACCGGGTCCATCCACCGTCGATGATTTATCATCGCAGATAGCAAGCCTATCGATCAATGATAGTGCTAATGTGGATGCTTTGGCCGTCAAGAATATTAGCGATCAAATTCCAGCTTTCACGCCCGAAGACGTTAGATTGTTTTTCTATCTTACAGAAGAGGTCTTCGCTGCGTCAAAAGTATCCAAGATCAACAAATATCGTGCGATGTTGCGTTGTCTGCCAGCAAATATATTAACAAAAATTTCTGGTTTCTTAATCTCGGACTGGTACGAAAACAAATATGAAGATTTAAAAGATCATATCCTTCGTATTACAGAAGACAATGCTCAGAGCCGTCTTAATCAAATATTGGATGGCAATATGATGGCCAATGAAAAACCATCGGTTTTTTATCAACGTTTATTGGTCAAAGCCCAAGATCTCAAAATTGGTGAAGATGTATTATGGAACCGATTTTTATCCGGTCTCCCTGAAAAAGTCCGCGAAAATTTGCGTGTCATCCAACAAATCTGGCATGATAAAGAGAACCTGCTTCGTGCGGCTGATGATTTCTGGAGTTCATCACAACTGGACGTGGCTTCCGTCCAGTCCACCCGCAGCAATTCTCTGATGTGGCAACAACAACAGCCCATCCGTCAATGCAATCAACAGCGACAACGTAATCGATCCCGTGGACGAAGCCCTGGTCGACGATCCCGTCGCCAGCCACGAAGGGACCGACCACTATGCTATTATCATAGGAGTTTCGGGTCCAACGCCAGAAAATGCGAATATAAAATTGAGTGTCGTGTCAGTTCCATCGACCGACCAATATCGCGTGCGTCAAGCACAACATCGATTGCGGAAAACTAGGAGCGGGGAGGCCGTCTGTAAACCAGATTGGTTCTCCCCAGGCCAAACGCCTCTTTGTTTTCGAGCGCATATCTCGAACAAAGATACTGATTGATACTGGTTCAGATATTTGCGTTTGGCCCGCCAAGTTCATCAAAAAACTGCCTCCTCCAACATCAAATTTAACTGCAGTTAACAAAACAAAAATCGACACGTTTGGTACCATCACCAAACTGATCGATCTTGGCTTTAAGCGTAAATTTCTGTACGATTTTGTGATTGCTCAACTCGATCTGCCCATCATTGGAGCAGATTTTCTCGAATATTTTGATCTGGTCCCACGACTCGCGACGAAGACTCTCATCGATATGACCAACAAAATGGCTGTTCGGGCTGACACAACCGACCGTGTGTTCAGCATCAGTGTGATTGACGAAACTTCACCGGTAGCGCATCTACTGAAGAAGTATCCGGAGATTGCCCGGCCATCGTTATTCAAAACTGATGCGCCCCCTAAGCACTCCGTCGAACATGCCATCGTAACATTTGGTCAGCCGATTCGTCAGCGATGTAGGCGCTTACCACCAGACAAGTACAAGCAAGCAAAAGCTGAGTTTGATCAGCTGCTCAAACTCAAGATCATCCGTCCTTCGAATTCCCCTTGGGCATCGCCATTACATTGTGTAACGAAACCGGATGGATCGATACGCCCTTGCGGTAATTACCGGTTGTTGAACTCGGTCACTAAAAAAGATCGATACAACATACCGCACTTGCACGACTTCTTCAACAACATTGGGTCTGCAAAGCTGTTTTCGAAGATTGACCTAAGATCGGCATACCATCAAATACCGATCAAACGTGAAGATATCGAAAAAACGGCCATCATAACTCCGTTTGGGTCATTTGAATTTTTATTCATGAATTTCATATTTGAATGTATTTTGTTGTTATTGTTGTTGTTGAATATATTTAATTTCAGGAAGGAATAATTGAAATTATTATTATTTCGACAAAATATTCATATAGAAATACTTGAAAATTGAATAGAAATTGTTGTGAAATTTCAATTTTTTTTCTTCAAAAAATCTTTTTGAATCATCGAACAAAAATGATTTGTCATCATCATCATCATCATCACCATTCATACATCAAACATTGACAATTGACAAAATATTATGACACATATTTTATTGACTATTTGTATGTTTCATAAATTTATATTTGAGAATATATCATTATTATGACAAAAATGTCTTTGTCAAATATATTTTGTTTGTTTGTTTGTCTAAAATTGAAAAAAAATATTTCTCAAATTTCAAAAATATTCAAAAAATAAAGCTAAATTTTGAGAATTGAGAAAATGTCAAGGTTTTAAACATCATTTTCTTATTTTTAATGATGGTCGATGCATTGATACATGATTTTAATCCTAAATCAAACAAGCAATCAATCCAATGATCCATCGGGATTAATTTGAAATTGAATTGGCTTCGATCGTTGATTAATTTACCGGCGAAAAAATCCAAAAATTGATGGAAAAACAAGCAAATTAACGATTGATTCCAGATGGAAATGAATCGTTCAATAATAAAGCTGAGAAAATAGAAAAATAAACAAATAAAAAAATAATGGACAAATGCAATCAACAGGTGTCAAAAAAAATTTCAAATTTAAATTTTGAAAATTTTTAAATTAACAAATTTAAAATTATATTCGCACATCACTTGTCATTGAATCTTCATTGAAAAAATTTCCAATTAACATCATCTTCAATTATTATCAATTCACCATAACAATCAAAAATTTAAAATTTTAAAATTATTCAAATATTTGAAATAATTTGAAAAATGTGTGAATGGCGCCAAAATAAATTTCAAAATTTTTCAAAGAAAATGTCCAAATATTTTCGATCATATCTTCTTCTTCTCCTAAAAAAAAAACATCCCAATACATCTATTGTATATGAAATTGAGATCAATGTCATCGACATCATCATCAACATCGACATCGAACAAAATGAACCATCGCTTGATTTTAAAAAACTTGTACCATTTCTCTCTTGGATTTTTGATCAAAGAAGAAAAAAATGGCCAAAAATATATGAAATAAATTCTCTTCATTCATTCGTTCAGTTCATTGTTAATATCGAAAGTGAAAATCCATAGATTTTCCTTTATTTCTTTGCCAAGAAATTTGAAAATGAAAATATTCATTCATTTATCCATTCATTCATTTTCATTTACATTGCATTTACATGTAAACATATTAGAAATATAGAAACACACGCGCAGCCACCGAAATGATTTAAAAGTTTTTTCGCTTTCGACAAATTCAAAAATTTATAAAAATTCAAAAATTTCATATTCATTCATTCATTCATGTGTATATCTTAGTGTATTTGGTTTGATTTAGTTTAGTTTTTGATTCAGTTTTAGTTTAATTTTTAATTTCAAGTCAATTACATGAATAAACTTTGAATTTTTTCAACGAAAAAAACTTCAAAATTGATTGAAATATCAAAGACTTGTGCATTTCAAACGAATTCAAATGAATTTAAATTCAAAGGATTCTTATAATAAAGTGTATAAATGAATGAATATTTTGTCGTTTTTGATATGTGAAAATATGTATGGATTATAATCATTATCATCATCAATTACATATATCTCAAACACACACACACATACATAAGCATATATCACAAGCAATATATTTAACTGGTAAACAAACTTCTAATACTTTTTCATTTTTATTAAAGTTTTATTTTTTAGTTTTTCATTAAAATTTGAATGATAAACAGCCAAATAGATTCCTCAATATACATGTACAATTTCAATTTTTCAAAATATTTATGTTTTGATAATCATCGTTTTTTTGATACATTTCTTGTGTGGAAATACTCTGTTGTAATGACAAATGTGAAAAACTGATTATTTCTTGTTGAATTGAATTGGTATGAATGAATGCATTGAATTTGTATGAATTACAGTTTTAAAACTCAAGAACTCATTGAAATATTTATGTGTATTTGAAGAGTTTGAAGACTGATCATTAATTAACACGTTTTTTTCTCGTTTTGTTTTGAATTAAAGAATATCCTTTCCTATTTTTTCAATTGATTAAATGATGATAAAATTCTTTCAACAAATGAAACAATTGTTTGTTTTATCAAAAATATTTGTTCAGGAATTCTTTTCGTTATTGAAATTGTATTTAAAATTTTTAAATTTTTGAAATATTTTAAAATTTTCAAATCTTTAATCCTTTGAATACCCGACTTATTCTGTTTAATTCCGTGTGCTCCTCAAATCGTTCATTGTTAAAATCGTTCTTCAAACTATTCGCTGAAATCGTTCATCAACAATCATCACCGAAAATTTCCATATTTAACCAATGGAATCAGTTCAAGAATGATTGAATTTCAAACTCGTCAAATTAAAATCAAATTGTGCTTAATTTTACCTGTATTTTATGACTAATCAATTTCAATTATACGTCAAAATATCCAATAAATCAAACATTAAACAAGCTGTGAACATAGTTAATCCAATAAAATAATCAAAAAGATTATCAAAAATTGTTACTACAACGACAACAATATTTAATAAAAACGACCATTGAATACAATAATAAAAACCAAATTTCATCAATTTTTATTTGATTTTGTTGATCAAATAAATGAAAAATAAACAGTTCAATGTTTATATTACAGATGTCAATCGATGATAATGCTTTTCAGTGGTGATTATTATCATTGATAATGAACACACACATACCATCGATGAATTCATTCAATCAGTAGACATATAACCAAAAAGCCATAACAATTTATTGATAATATTTTCAATATTTACCAAGTTTACCAAATCATCATTATCGTTTAGTTATCATTTTGTGTGTGTGCCTGTGTGTGTTGATTGTACAAATATATTGATGATGATGATGATGATGACAATATATACAACGTGATTTATCATATAATAATATAAACAATATTATTTTCTACTTTTTACTTTGCAAAAAATGAATTAATTTTTCCCGAGCAATTTGTCCTATTTTATTTTGAAATTTTTGTTTTTTATTAATTATTAAGTCAACATAATTGTTGAAAACGTGTATTTGATCATTGAAAATTGATTAGTTTTAATCGGTCTTAATTAATAGTGATTTTGAATCAATCAATCGTTTTTAATCATGGAATCTGACAATGACAGCATCACCGATTCACCAATCCAATCAAATTCAAACGAATCAAATGATTTATTTAATCAATATCGATTAGAATGTGAAAAATGGTTATTAGATGATACGCTTATAACGAATTTAGATCAAAATGTAAGTATTTGATGATCAATTTCAGTATTAAAAAGATTATTTTCAATAATTTTTTTTGTCGAAATTCAAATAGAAATACATTAATCTATTACGGAATATTATTGAACAATTGTTAGATCAAAATGAATGTCTTATTCAAAATTGTATGGAAATCAAACAAGAATCAACTAATCGTATCAATGAATTGAGAAGAAATTTGGAAAATACCGCCAAACATACTGAAGAAGTAATGTTATCACTGCAAACACATGAATTAATATTGAAAAATTTCGTACAACAACATTGTTGTCAATGTTGTTCGTGTGATATGCGTTTATTTGAATTTAAATTATGTCATGGTACTGTTTGTGATCATTTATCCACTGAATCTTCATCATTATCATTACTTAATCATGAAAATAAAAGGAACGGAATCCATTTCGAGACCAATCCATTGAAATCATCATGTTGTTGGTCATTTAATCATATATGGACTAAAGTTGCATATCAAACATCACAATGGTTAG
Organism: Psoroptes ovis; assembly: GCA_002943765.1. Taxonomy (NCBI): domain Eukaryota; kingdom Metazoa; phylum Arthropoda; class Arachnida; order Sarcoptiformes; family Psoroptidae; genus Psoroptes; species Psoroptes ovis. The sequence continues at coordinate 3,651,958 of PQWQ01000003.1, read as the reverse complement.
TTGATAAAGATTTGAATAAAACGACGACGACTTCTGTAACGAGCAACTGTTTGCATAATTTAGAGAATGATGTAAGCTTTTTAAATTTAGTCAAAATCATTGATAAAAGATTGAATGATTTAGAAATTGAAAATCAACAATTACGGAAAGAAAATGAAATCCTTAGAGAATTGAATTCATTGTTAAATTCTTCAGCTAAACACCATAATCATCATCAGCATCAACAGCTAGAACCATCATCAATGCTGAATGGATGGCAATCAAAGCAATCTAATAATAATAATAATCAAAAATATTATGACCAAAATTATTCTTACAATAATTATTATCATATGGATTCGACATCGATTTCATCCGTATCACCACCATCAACATCATCATCATCATCATTATGTTTAAGTCATAATAATAATAACAATAACAATATTAACAGTGATAATAATCAAAATTCTTTGATTGTTGGCAATGAATTCGGTGATGATAATAGCAATAACAATAGTAATCAACGAATATCAAACACAACAGCGATGATGATGATGATAAAAATGTCTGACGATGATGATGATGATGATGAACAATATGATATATTTGATATTTATGATAATAATAATGTTGATCATAATGAATTTGATGAAAATTTGAAAAAAGTTTTGAAATTATCCATGAAAAATAAAGGAAGAAGGGAAAATTTCGATAAAACAAAAAATTCATCCGAATATTCGAATAATGAACTTGAAGATGATGATGATGATGAAGAAACATGCGACTTTAGACATGAAAATGATAGTGGTTGTAGTACTGATTTAATACCATCAACGACTGATGTACAATCATTGTTTACATTATCGGATAATGATTATTATGATTTAGAATATTTATATAATGATAATAATAACAATAATGATCAAAATCAAGAACAACAAAATCAAATGACAACACAACCGATTCAAATTGAACAGCGGAAGCAACAACAACAACAACAAAATGATTTAATGCTAAGCAGTACTAATAGTTTAAATTCAATGAACTCATCATCATTACCAGCTTTATTACGGCAGCCACCACCATCGACAACAACAGCAACAACAACACCAAGATCATCAACATCAAAGGACAATGACGTTAATCATGATTATGATTATTTTAATTGTATTGTTGATGATGATGATCATAATCATCAAGATGATAATAATGATGGGGCCATTGATAACAACTGCAAAAATAATTTTAAGGGCAATCAAGTGCCTAATCTTGATCGAGAATTGAAAATTGATAAATTTCAATCAATTATTGTACCGGTGATCAATGATGACAATAACAATAATGACAATAAAAACAACAATGAAGCCGAAGAAAGTGTTGAACAGCTACGTATACGAATAAATTTAGCTGAGCGTTTAATACCGAAATTATATCAAAAATTATTATATTATATGAATCAAAGAAATTTATTACTACAACAATTTCAAATTGAAAATAGATTACGTGAAAAATGTAAACAAAATCTAAAAGAGCTGAATGAATGTCTAATTGATAATGTTGATTATTTTGAAAAACGTTCAACATTATTATTAACATCGATTATCAATAATAATAAAAATCAAAATGGTAAATTAATGATAAAAAATAAAAATTTAATTCAAAAGAAAAAAATTCTATGCCGGTAGCATTTTGTTTGATCAAAGATTAATGCAAATGCAAAATGTTTACTCTTGTTTTTACTTAAATCAACTATCAACTACATTCACGGACCATTTACTATGAGTAATTACCATCAGTCATAATGATTTAAAATCATCATTTTTTGAATTTTTTTTTACATTTTTCGAGAACATTTATCAATGTCAAATAATTTGTTTTTTGAATATTTTATTTTGTATGAAAGTTTTATTTTATTGAAAATCAAAATTTTATTTTGAATAAAAATTTCAATTGATATTTCGAGGAAAAAACAACAAAGTTTAAATTCCAATTTTTGAAAATATTTGCCCATTCAAACATTAATATTGCAAATCGATATAGGATTGTTATGGATAACAATTTGGTCAATTGATCGTGCTTTCACAGCGTTAAAAAAATGAATACGTTTGATTGAAATTATTAAGCAGTTGAATTCAATTCCAATAAATTTGTAATTGAACGTTCTAAATTACCATGTTCATTTTGTAATACAGATTTAATAATATCGATATCAATACTTGGAAACATTTCTTTCAATGTTTGTACATCTTCATCTCGTATTTGTACTGGTCGAGGTGTTTGTTGCGCTGGTTGATGTGGCTGTGGTTGTTGCTGCGGTTGTTGTTGTGTCGGTGGTAATAATGTTGATGCTGGTATTGTACTTTGATGAACAATCAAAGGTGCAGCCAATATTGGCGGTGTTGGTATCAACAATCCAGGCATATGATTTGTTTGATAAATCGGTGCCGTCATATATGTTCGCAATGTCTCTGCTGTGATTGGTTTAGAATTCAAATGCATTATTAATTCACCTTCCAAACCTTCACCTTGTTTTCCTGATAATGCAATTTTTTCATCGAATGAATGCTCATTTCGTTCAGATGAAAATTGTAAATAATTCTCTGGAACTTTATATTGTGCCCATGCAATCAATTCATCTTGTGTGAATAAACAATCATCATATATTTCGATTGCAATCGTATCGCATCCATTTGGTAAATAACTAAATTACGAAAAGCAAAAAACAGTATAAATTAATTCAAATTTTAATCAAAATGTCAATGATTAGACCTTACCAACGACAAGTTTCATTCCATTTAGGATTTTTACCACCACGAGTGCTTGTTCTTGTTTCATAAATTGTATGACCAACACGAATACGCACATATGGACTCATACTCATTAGACCATAATTCTTAACTAAATGAGCTTCAATAAATGTTATTGAAATGTATGCACGATAATTTGAATTCCAATTAGCAGCTGCACGTTGTTGTGCAGCAACTTGTCTATCATATTGTTGTTGTAATGAAGCGGCTATTTCTTCATCCAATTCAATTTGTCTATTCGAATTCATTGTTGATGATGATGATGTATTGTTATCATTATCATTTGAATCATTATTATTGTCAACACGTAAAAAATCATCTGGCAACTGACCTAATACAACTGAATGACCATTAATTTTTTTCATGTTTGGTATTTTATTTAGAATTTCATTCGATGATGTGGATGATTCGTTATTAGATTGTTCATTATTTGAATCACCATCTAATAGTAATTCTTTCGGTTTTGTTTCGCTCATTTTTCAATATTTTTGAATTGAAAAAAAAACAATTTCAACTACATCAGAATCGTGACAATCAATAAATTAATGACAATTTAAAATTTTTAAATCTCGAAATATTTAAGAAAATAGGATTAAATTATGAATTGAAATATTTGTTTTTAAAATGAAAATATTCGTCAAAACAAAAATTAAAAATCTTCCAACGCATTAAAAAATTTGACATTTTTATTTACCGTTGCCACTACCTTTTGATGTTTGCTTGAAAACATGGGAAATTCACAAAGAACAGTACAGAATTTTTTCAAGAAAATATTTGGAAATTATTTCACCAAAATTCAAATGATAATAGCTTTTATTCAATTCAAATCATTAAAAATTTACTAATAATAATTTCAAAAACATAAAGATTACATTTTTTTTTGAATCTTTCATTTTTTCCCCATTTTCAATAATTATTCAAATTTATTGTTGTTTACGATCAGGACGTTTACGGCCAACATCATACATAATATATGTTGCTGGACCAATAATACCGATAACAAATCCCATGAAAACAATTGCTTTTTCAGTGAAACTAGTTTTAGGTCCAAGATTTACAGCCATATAACGAACATAATGTGGATATAATGTACGGCGTGTTTGTTGTTGCAAGTTTGGATTCGATACCAAACGTTGTAAACTTTGTATCATTCGTAAATTGTTCATCTTTATTGTTTTTCTTGATGATTATTGGAAGAGATTAAGAATGAAAATGAAAATTTAATGAAAATACTCAATGAATTACAAAAACTTACGATAAAAATTATTAAATTTTTCTAAAAAATATTTCGAAACACAATTTGGTTTGTTTTTAGTTTGTCCTTTTCGAGTGATCGTTGCTGAAGCACAATTTTTGTTTTGGAAAATTCAAAAATAAAGTAACATTTGTAGTAGCATAGACGAATGTTCATTGAAACATTTTAAATGTCTGCATAAAATCGGATTTAGCTACTTTAGATACTTTGAGCAATGCTACTACCAATTTTTTTTTGATGACATTGTTTTTTTCATTTGATCTAATGTTGTTAGCAGCTCTTTAATCATTCATCGTTCATATATTGATTAATTATTGGATTAGATTTTTCAATTTTATTTTTAATTTTTTTAGGCTTAATTTATCTTTGATGACAGCAGTGATTGTTTTAAAAACGCCCAACTCTTAATTTATCATCGGTAAAAATAGTGAAAATAGAAAAAAGTCTCAGAAAACTCTCCATTCATTAATTATTATCGAAAATTCCATCCAAAGTTTGACCAAAATTTTTCTTTTGTTTTTTCGTTGATTGTTTAATTGAACCAATTCCAAAAGAAAAAATTATCAAAAATGGCTCTTGGTGAAGCTGATGTTCAAAAACAGGTATCAAAAATTGAATGTTTTGCTGTATTATTACAATGTTTGATCATATTTTAGATTAAACACATGGTTGCATTCATTGAACAAGAAGCCAATGAAAAAGCCGAAGAAATTGAAGCCAAAGCTGAAGAAGAATTTAATATTGAAAAAGGTCGTCTGGTTCAAGAACAACGTTTAAAGATTATTGAATTTTTTGAGAAAAAAGAAAAACAAGTCGAATTAAGACGCCGAATGTAAGTTTCATTGGAATTGATCGTAGTTAATTAATTAATCTTGTCAAATACTCTTGCATAGTTATAATTCACATTTACAAAATCAATCACGTATTCGTGTTCTGAAACAACGTGATGAATTGATTAAGAGTGTATTGGAAGAGGCAAGACAAAAATTATCTGAAGTTGCCAAAGATGCCGATTTATATCGTAAAGTAATGCAAAAATTAATGGCACAAAGTGTTTTCCGGTTAGTCGAAAAAGAAGTTGTTGTTTGTTGCCGCAAGCAAGATTTACAGCTAGTTGAATCATTGATTGATTCAGTGAAAAAAGAATTTTATGCTGCTACAAAACTTAATGTTAATATAAAAATAGATAAAGAACGTTATCTACCATCGGATGCGTATGTTTTTCCTAAGACAATTGCTTATGGACATTCAATTTCATAATTTTACCGATTTTCATCCCTCAAAAACAGATGCGGTGGTATCGAAATGTATGCACATGGTGGTAAAATAAAAGTAACCAATACACTTGAAAGTCGTTTAGACATGATTAGCCAACAATTATTACCAGAAATACGTGTCACACTGTTTCAACGTAATCCTAATCGTAAATTTGATGATTAATGATTATTTTTTCATGATCATCAATGAAAATTTCAATGAATTAGCCAATGAATTCATTCAAACAATATCTGAACAAGAAATATTTATAATTAATTCAATCAATGAAAACAAAAAATTGGTTTGAAATTTTTTCCAATAATTCCATTCAACTAAATTTTCATTTTTTTTCCTGTTTTTTTTTCGTTGTGTATAATTGTAAAAAAAAACCTTTATCTAAATTATGTCTGACCTTATAATTATTATAATTGTCATTTATGTCATTATTATCGATTTAAAAGCATTCCATCGATGAATTTTTTCCTCTTCTCTTCACTTTGGCAATTCATATCATCGTAAGCAATAATCAATTTAATGGAATGAAACATCCCTAGTCTAGATTATGTGACAATGATCGTGTGATGATGAGAATCTCATTTTTTCATTTGTCCAACAATAAATTTTTCCGAGTGCGGTGTGTGCGAATGCATTTTTCAATTATTATTTGAAATTTAAAACAAAACAAAAAAAAATTAATAATCAAGAATAATAGTTTCAAAAACCTATATTTATTATTATTATTAGAATTGTGTGTGAATCAATAAATATTAATATTTGAATTTGTTTGTTTTAATTAAAAAAAAAAAATAAATTTTAAAATTTAAATGGAAAAAAAATTATTCAGTTATTTAATTTTATAGAAAAAATTTTTAAAAATTTTTGCCATTTCATCGTTTTTGAATTGTATACAAACGTTTTTGAATTCTTATTTCGAGACTTAAATAGAGTTTCTTCCTGTGTCAATTTTTTATTAATTTCACGGTCAAATTTTCTAGCAAACGTCAATAAATTGTTGTCATATTTTTGATGATTGATTTTATTTGCATTCGATAAAAGTAATTCCTGTATTTTTTCAAGCAAATATGACCATATCAAAAATTCATCTATAAATATGTTCATTTTAGTTTTATCAAACAATTTTTCATCTAAATCTTCGCCATCTTCATCGCTATTGTTGGCAAGATAATGTAAAGCAATTTTTATTAATGAACAAATAATTTTTAGCGGTGATTTAACTGCATATGTTTTCGTCGATATATAAACAAATAAATTGATACATTTTTTCTCTGGTGTTAGATTTCGATCAGCATTCAACTCTATTTTATTCAATAATTTTTCAATGAAAAATTTTGTCTGTTTACGTAAGATTATTTCATTATCTTGAAGATGATTCAAGAAATTGATGAAAATTCTCACCAAAGCACTTGATTTAAAATAAACATAATTGTTTTCTCCAAAATCTTCATAACGGGTTGCTTCACCATCGGTCACTAATCTTTCAATAATAGTAATCAAACATTGTAATGCTATTAAACGGTCAAAAACATTTTCATGTTTATTTGCTAAACGTTCAATTACATCAAGTATTTTCTTAGAATATTCACTTGTTTCATAAAGAGACGCAAGTTCGCAAGTTACAAGCAATAGTGTTGGGTAACATGTTGGATGTTTTTGCATTATTGATGAAAAATCTATTAATGAAAAATCTATACATGAAAAATTTATTGATGAAAAATCTCTTGATTCATAGAGAAATGAAGATTGAATATGATCGAGAATATTTGAACACTTTGTCATGTATAGAAATAAAAATATTTCATTTAAAATTTCATATTCGATAATTAATAATGGTTCTTTTTGACGAAAAAATTTTTCAATTTCAATCGATTTGCTTAGTATATTATCAACTATCGTTTCTGATTGCCTAGTATAATGTATCCGTAATTCATTGGAATCACCATTATATTTTTTATTCAAAAGAAATTTTTGCATTCGTAAAAATTCTTGAATAGTTTCGAAGAAATGAATTGAATCTAAATTTAAAATTCGATAATGTTTAAGTCGTTTTAAATCTTGATCTTTACTATATGCTAATGTAACCATTTCATTCATTGCTATCCAAAACATCAATTTTGCATCCAAATGTCTGCTTTGTGAGGAAAATTTTTCAAAATCAGCCGCATATTTCTTAATATCGAATTCAAATTGTATCAGAAAATCGATTATCAGATTGATGTTACTAATATCCATTTGTTGATAGCTTTCAGAATTATTTTTTTCATTAATTAATTTTTTAAAATTTTCTTCAATTATTTCTTCGTCCCTGTACGAATATTTCATGTAAATGTCCATCGATTTGAAATAGAAACATAAACGATAATGTGTTTGATAAAATTTTGCTATTATACCATCATAAATGATCGATTCATTGCTTATAATGGTGCGTATATTCGCATATAAATTCATCATGACTGAAATTAAATCGTGTGTGACTTTTAGATGATTTGAATTATGAACAAATTCTTCAATTATTTTCGATGATAATAATGCCACACTTTCAAATTTATTATAGTTTTTGCAGAAATCTTGTGATTTCATTTTCAAATTTAATTTTTCAATCATTTTCGAGAGGTTTTCGATTTGATTTGGTGAATGGAATTTTGTAATAAATAGTGATAATCTACAATATGTACGTACAGCTAAATTACGGACACGTGAATCTTGACAATTATAGATTAACTTTTTGATTAATGGCAAAAAATTTTCAACATCATAAACATTATCGACACTCTTGGACATAATTAATTTGGATAATATAATTAGAATTGATTGAATGCTAAGAATCGATTTTTTTAATCTGAATGGACGTTGAACGGAAATCTCCAATTTATCAAACATAAATTGATAGAGTGATGGATAATAATGAAAAAACAATAATGATGACATATAATTTTTATTCGATGTATCATCACGATTACGTTTGACGCCAAATATTCTAGTAAGTAATGAAGCAAATAACAATGATACTGAATTTTGTATGGAAAAGATTTCACCATCATCGACTAACTTATTATAATATGTGAGCCTATCTGACCATTCGATATTGATTTTCAATAATTTTTCCAAATAACTTGACATTAATTTTGTCAAACGATTATCATTTACTAATGTTTTCAATATATTCAACATATGAATTATTTGCCATGAATACACTTTTGTTTCCGATTCAAAAGCTTCAATAATTTTATCGATGAATATTTTACAATATGATGCAGTTGGATTAGCTCCAATAATTGATTGAATAATGAATGGTATACCAGCACTACGACGTGTTATCGTATGAAATCGATTTTGTTCAATATTTTCATCATCATTTGGAAATAACTGATTCATTGTATCTGATAATATTGTTTCAATCTTTTTATGACATTTTTCACAATTATTTTTCAATATTGTTGTCATTAATGAATTGAAATTATTTGAACATTGTTCAAATGCACCACGATGTACAAGATTTAATTGATTTTGATATAAAAAATCAATAATTTTTTCAATATTTTCACATGATAATAATTGATGATTGGAAAATTTATGGACCAAATGACATAGAATCAATACTGATTCTTTGATCGTCATCCAACTATTTAGTAATAACATTTGTGATATTAAACACAAATATTCCATATCAAATTCATTTTTATCAATTGATCCAGGTAGAAAACCTTCGGGTGATTCATCGCAAACTACCATTGAAATAGAATTACATGAATCAATACATGTTTGAATGAGATTTTCGAGCAAATTATGCCAAATTTCATTATTTTCTTTGATGACAGATTCGCTGAGAGGATCATTATCGATTTCGTCATGAATCAATGCAAAAATCATTGATAATTTTGGATATGTTGGCAATTGAATTGAAATCATTATTCCATCTTCATTAATTATCTTGATTCTTGAATTCAATTCATTCGTTAATTGTTCAATTTCTTTATATACAGTCATTGAATAGTCATTGTTGATTTGATGATCAAATGAAAGTGTAAATCGTTTCAATAAAACACCATGAATCACTAGATTTGGTTGAATCTTTTCCAACATTTCCGATGCTAATTCTTTAATGGATTTAATTTCATCATCTGAGAATTGTATCAATTTCAATTTTAAAAATTTGAGCAATAAATTTTTCGATTCAAAACGTATCTCTAGTAAGTCATGTTGAAGTAAAAAAATTAATAAATTTTTGTCAATAAATTCATGATTTGTGGATGAAATTTTATCAATATCCAAACCATATTCATTGAATAGTGATTTTAATATTTTCAGTTTGATCAAAATTGAACCAAAGTATTGATTTGGATGTAGATTTTGTAAACAGTAGTCGCTAATTCTTGTCAGAAAATTTAAATAAATTTCTTGTGATTTATTTTTAGAAATTCTCATAAGTAAAACACGAAATAACTTAACCAATCGATCGCGACCATAAGCATGTTGAATAGTGATGGATTTTTGAAATAAATTAAAAATTAAATCCAATTCCATTTGATTTAAATCATGATTATTATTTTCAATTATAATTGATAATATGCGTATGTTTAAATCAACATCGTCAAATATGCCAATATTTTCATTATATGAATCAGTCATTCTCAACATTTTTTTCGTCCTGGCACACTGACTAAAGGAAAAGCCTTCATTCCCAAAATCTTGCGGCATACCAAGTAAAGGAATAGTAAAGGAATTTGGCGGCACACTTGTGGAATCTGGCGGAACACTGGTTGAGAATGACTGATATAAATATTCAACAAATTTTGATTCATCTATGACATTCAATTTTTCTTTTTGATTCAATTCTAATAGCAGCAATATTAATTCGAATTTTGAAGAGCTAAAAAATTGATCCATCAATATTTTCGATAAAATTTCTTTAACAATTATTTTTGATTTTGAATCATGTTTAAATAATTTTGGCAAAATAATTTTAATGAAATATTCTGAATGTTTAAATGGCCATTCTTTGAGCATGGAGCTAAATTCAATCACAAGAATATCGGTTAGTTCAACTTGATGAAATAATTTTAATCGAATCGATATATAATCAATGAAATCAATATTTTTTATTGTTACATTTACATATGAATCTTGATCATCATAAACTTCGATTACTGAATGTACTCTTAATAATTTCTTTATTGAATTTTGTAAATTATATTCATTCATTAAAATATCCTTGAATATTACAAAATAATCATCGTGATCCGTGATTGCTTTGTAAGCGACGACAAATAAGCGGAATAGAAGATTATTAAACTCATCAGATATGAATGGAAGTAAAAATTCTCCCCGAACGCGAGTTATGAATTGTGATTTAGGTAAAAATTTTTGATACAATTTCAATAATAACGAAACGATCGATTGAATGTTATGAATATTTTCGCAATGTATCCAATTCATGACCGCAAACCCATGGCTAAAATTTATAATCAATGTTGGAAATTTTATTAAGTGAGCATTAATCAGTAAACATTCTAGCCAATTGGATAATAGAAATGCAAAATTATGAATATCATAACCTTTTTGAATGGATGACAATTGAGTAGGTGGAAAGCAATATTTTGTAATTTCAGATTCAATATCCGGTTGCAATTCCATTAGAACATCAGATTTTTTCGATTCAATTATAAATGTAGAAAATAGTATCAATTTTACTGATAATTTTGAAAATTCATTTGATAGATAATATTCGACACGATCTTCATATACCGTTTTCACATTGTTATCATTCAATAATAGCCATAAATTTTGCACGACTAAACACAATTGTATTTGCATTGAATTTGTGATATTATTTGCACGATTTTCCAATATACGAAACAATCTTTGACAATATAATTCAAAATGTAACAATTCATCGCTGCTAATCGATACATTGTTTGTACGCAAATTATTGCAAATCAAATATGATAATTTCAATTCCAATTGAAATGTATTCAATATTTCACTGTCAATATCATTTTCGTTGAACAATAAATAATCATTGAAATATGAATGATGATTAACCAATAATTTTTTTATGAAGAAATTTTTTAAAAATTTCAAATTTGTTAACAATTTTTTATCATATAACACAATTATGTTCGAGTATAAATGTTTTAAAGGGTAACCTACAATAAGATAGAGTCATTCTGCCTAAGGAAAAAAATCGAGAAAAAAATTATCGCATCATGTTCTTGGTCAATAGGGATGACAAAAAGTCAATTATGGTCATCTCCAATTCTTGACCCTTCCGGTCCAAAAAGGGGGTCAAAAGTCAATAATTGCGATATCTCGGCCGTTTTAAGAGGTGATGTCTCAATTTTTTCAATAATTAAAGATTATCTAGCCATTAATCATTGGTGAAAATATCATTGATTTAAAAAGATTACTTTTTGAGATATATTCATTTGAAGTTACCATTTCCATTATCTTTAGGGTTTTTGATTGACGTGTACACGTCTAAACTGGAGATTACTAAGGAACACAAGCATTAATGATAATTGCTATTTTCTATGACATTTTTCATGTAAATATTTTTAAAAATATAACTTAATGTTGATTTTTGTTTTTGGTTTTCATTTTCTATCTTGTTGTTATAAGAATGTCTTGAATGAAAATGCTCGGGCTTAAATGGTCATCAATTGATGATCATAGAAAATAGCAATTATCATTAATGCTTGTGTTCCTTAGTAATCTCCAGTTTAGACGTGTACACGTCAATCAAAAACCCTAAAGATAATGGAAATGGTAACTTCAAATGAATATATCTCAAAAAGTAATCTTTTTAAATCAATGATATTTTCACCAATGATTAATGGCTAGATAATCTTTAATTATTGAAAAAATTGAGACATCACCTCTTAAAACGGCCGAGATATCGCAATTATTGACTTTTGACCCCCTTTTTGGACCGGAAGGGTCAAGAATTGGAGATGACCATAATTGACTTTTTGTCATCCCTATTGACCAAGAACATGATGCGATAATTTTTTTCTCGATTTTTTTCCTTAGGCAGTTATTGTAGGATACCCTTTTCATCATTATTATCGATGATCATTAATGTATCAACATAATTATTAAATATTTTACAATCATGTTTTGACAATTGTTTAATCAGGAATAATTTTAATGGACAATGTTTTATCGATGCTGACGATGATAAAGGTAATGATGATGGTAAATCTAATAATAAACCAAATAAAAATCTCATTATGATTTCATTTTGTAGATTAAAATTATTCGAAGTGAATAATGTTTGACAAAATTCAAATAATTTTGAATTTTTTTGATTTGCCAATTCATGTTCAGATGATAGCAATTTTATTAAATATTCTTTCTTGAATGGAGAATTTTCATGATTGTCAAACAATTTCGAAGATTCAAATAAAAATCCTGTATATGTCAATGAATTCATGATTTTAATTGATAAGAATTTTTTCAAAAATTTAAAATGCAAAAGACACGTGTTTAATTTCCAAAACAATTCACTCACACAGAAAAACAGCGGCCTTAAAAAAGTATTGAAAATAGTTAGCGAAAATTTGAATGGCCAACAGTTGTAGCTGTTACCAACGCTTTCTCCTGACAAATCCCACCCATGACATACGACAAGCAGCTCCCGGGCGAACGCGTCCGTGGTCCATATTTTTAAAATTAACAAGTCTTGAGCATACATTCAATCAAAAACAATCTTATCAGTTTATTATTCATGAAAATTTTATAGAAATTATTTGAAAATAATTCTCGATTTAAATTCTTTTTTATGTATTCAAAATTAGTCGGAATCAAATTGAAATCATACATTAATTGGCTGCTTTGATTGTGTTTGATGGTGTTGTTGTACAATTGTATCAGCAACAATTTGTTCATATTCACGATCACGTTCAATTTTATGTTTTTCAAACATATGTGCACGTAATGTATGACGACGACTATAAATATTATGACAATATTCACATTTAAATTGTTTATCATCATGTATGGTACTATGTAATTTTAGAGCGTGTTTTTCGGCAAATGTTTTATCACAATGATCACATTTGAATGGACGTTGGCCAGTATGTATTCGAATATGCTTATAAACATTGTGTGATTGTGTTGATGAATATGGACATACCGGGCATTGATATGGTTTTTCACCCGTATGTATACGATAATGTAATTTTAATGTTTTTTTACGTTTAAACATATTACCACAATATTTACAAGCATATGGACGATCGGATGTATGTGTACGACAATGTCTTTTAAGATTATATAAACGATTAAATGAGAATGGACACAATGGACATTTGAATTCTTGTTTAGGAATTTTCGTATTGTTTTCTGATTTAATCTCATTATTAGCTTGAACATCATTTCCATTTAATGAATTTAATGCTAAAAATTTGATGATTAATTAATATAACTAATAAAACATAATAGGAATATACAAATGAAACTTACTAGGCAAAATATTGCCATCATTATTCGGTCCAATTTTCAATGATGAATTATCGACATTCGAATTTTTCAAATCACCAATATCATTATTGTTGAGATCATGATTATCCATACATTCATTTGTATCGTCATCATCATCATCATCATCATTGAAATTTACATTACTTTTAATGTAAATTGGTTTTAATTTGATTAAATTTGAATCATTATTATTAAATTTATAATCACAATCATCAATGATTTGATTATTTTGATCAATATTCCATTTATTTGAAAGTATTGATTTATGACAACAATTTTCTCCGATCTTTTCAATTAAATTATGTTCACCATAAATTTTAGTCAAAAATAATTCATTACCATTTTTCAATAATAATCTTGAACATGATTCAAACATATTAACATTACCAATATCCGGATCGGTCATGATTGTCGGTGATTGATTTAATGTGTAATTTTCAAAAAAAAAATAATGAATAATTTCAAAAATTTATGATAAATAATAACAATTTTCGATAATGATGATAATAATTTTTTAATGGTTACCCAACAAAACACCCATCAAATTGGCTATTCTAAATCAAATTCTTGTAGTAATGTGCTCATATCATCATCAATAACACATTGTGGTAAGTAACATAAAAAAGTAAGTGCATTTTACTTTCAAAAAAAAAGAAAAAAAAAAATGAGCAAGAAAAAAAAATCGAAAAGTGAAAATTTTAGCGAAACCCATTTCATACGTTGTAAGTTGTTTTGTGATCGACAAATCAATTTTCAATACAAAAAAATTATGAAATAATTTCCACGTATGAAAACATCATTTTCATTTTTCCTTAAAAATTTTTTTCCTCGATTTCTTCATTTTTTTCCTTACACAATTTTCAATATTATACACACAGCCAATTTTCCTTTCAATCATCTCTGGTTGCTTACATTTTGCCCGTAAATTTTCTCATAAAAAAAATTAATTTTGAATCTTAATTTACCATCACCATAATATGAAGACTCATGAATGGTCTGATTTGGACGTAGCCGATGTATTTCAATTGGTCAGAATGTCCGGCTTTTAACCGGAAGGTTCTGGGTTCGAGTCCCAGCATCGGCGAGGTCCATTTTTTTTGTTATTTTTTCGGATGAAAAAATCGTTAAAGATTTATTTTTAATTGATTTCTTTTTTCCAAAAATAAAAATCGATGATTAATGAATTTTAATACTCTGAGAAGACTTGTCAACCTTTGATGATGAACACACTTGTCAAAGATCTTATAAACCCTACGTTGAACATTGATTTTTAAAAGACACAATGATTGAATGAATGAATGAATGACTTGTTTTCATAATTTTCTGGTGATTTGAATGAATTTGGGTACATATATGTCATGATAAATTGTCAATAGTCGTTCTTTACGAATAGCCCCAATTTTGGAGCCAACGATATGTTTTTAAAAATATGAAAAGAATCAACGGTCATTCTGATTTGAGACGTTGAAAAAGCTACCTCACTCGGTAGAAAATAAAATTTTGAATAAAAATTAAATAAAATTATTAAAATCAAATTTAAAAGTGTTTTTTCTGACATATATATTCAATTTGTACCTCGAAAATTGAGAAAAAAAATCAAACATTGATTCGATTAATTTGCATTAATTGGAATTAATCTTATGAGATTGATTAATTTTACATTCAAATTAAGCTTATAATGATGAGAAAATAATTATGATTATGATCAGCATGATAATCATAAGTCATCAAATTTGATGAATAAACTTGATCAAGTGCTTTTTTTTTTGATGAATGAATCAATATTTCTATATTTAAACTTATTGGTTCGATGATTTAAACCTTCGAAAATTCGGTTTACATCATCAAAAAATAATAATTTGAAAGGAAAAATCATTCGATTAATAATTGATTGATCAATTATTAATTTGATCAATCAATCAAAAAAAATATTTAATTAATCCCATAATGAACATGAGAAAATTTTTGATTTAATTTTTGATTTAATTTGTTAATTAAATAAGATCATCTGAATCAATTTCTGATGTTTTTGATTACACACACACACAGAAATCAGACAAACAATTATTAATTATGAGCATTATTAATTGATTTTCGGCTCTTAAAAAAAAAGTGTCGAATAAGCAGAAAAAATTGATCGATTTACTTTGGACCTTTTTAGCTGATCAATCAATCAGTCAATCAATCAATTAATCAATCAATATGTATCGATATTAATTATATTGATCATTCGATTGATTAATGATTTGATCAATCATCTGATCATCGACAAGCGATTCACACATCGGAAATTGATAAATCTAATTTGAAAATCACCAGGAATTGCCAAGATTTGAATGTGTATGAAATCGATCGAATGACGGATTGATGGTGGATGAATCGATTGATTGATGGAAGAATACCAGCCAAATCAAATTGATCGAAATCTAGCGAAAATCATGTGTTTTTTTTTCGCAAAATCACGATTGTCCATGATAAATATCGATGATTATCATTGATAATGAAAATTTTCATTACCATCCTCATCATTCAATGATCATTGATTTTGGAAAAATTTTCAATTTTTTTTTTTTTTTTTTTTTTTTTTTTGTTCAAAATTGAGATAAACAAATGTTTTCCTTGTCATTTATTGGAAAATAAATGAAATTACTCAAAAATCAAATGGTACATTACCATAATCAATGAAAGTAAATAAATAAATCATTCATTTATTCATTTTTTTTTGAGGAAAAAAATTATGAATCAAATCACATAATTCATCGAGAAGATTGTTGTTTATCAAAGATGTTTGTTGTTGTTGTTATTATTATTATCATTAATTTTTTACGCAATTACATATATATTCGATATTTGAATTGATTTGATGTATATGTGAATGAATCACAATCGTATTATTTATTATCGACTACCGTTTTGCAATGATAATCAAAAAAACAGAAAAAAAAGAAAATTTTCCCCCCATCTCACCAATGATGATGATGATACCATGCAATAATCAATGAATGATTGATCAATGAACATTTTTTGTTTCAATCAATCAACCAATAATCGTTTCAATGATAAATAACACGATTGATGTTCAATAATCATTCATTGATTCATTCGATTTCATCGATTTCATGTGTCATCTTGATGATTTTTTGTTTGATATTGAAATAGTTCATCATTTTTATTGTTGTTGTTTTCGTTATTTGTCCATTGAAATGTCTCGGTTTTGAATGCATTTCTTTCTTTTTCGGTTTAAAACTAGTTGTATTTTGCCTTGGTTCTTTTTTTTTTTTTTTTTTTTGAATATAAATATTAAAACATCAAACATCCTAAGCACCATAAGCTACATTGAATCATTGCAAGCATCATTGAATACAAATCATAGTAAACATTATTGAATTCATCCAAACATCAACATTGAATAATTTCGAAAAATTTTCTCTTCAAGACCAAATTTTATTTAAAATTCAAGTTTTTTCAAAATCAAAATAAAGCAATTTGATCCGATCCTGATCTGTTCGTATCGATATTACCTTGTTTTTCATTTCATTTTCTAAAATTGTACTCATAACATCTCGTTTGATTGTTTTTTTTTGTTTGTTGATTTGTGAATCAATATATTTCATCAAAATTAAATCATATCAATCATGCCGATTATTGATGAAAATAATAATTTAAATGATAATAAAAATAATAATGGTGATAATAGTGATAATGATGATAATCAAACATTCAATGAATTATATGAACAAATTATGGAACTACGTAATCATATGATCGAATTACATCAACAAAATCCAGATTTATTTGATGAATTAGATATTGAACTATTACGTTATGATGATCGTCTAATTGAAAATGAAATATCATCAAGAAAATCATTGCATGAATCAAAACAATCATTTGTTGAAGCATTTAAATTACGAAAACAATTTAAAGTACCACGTTTAAAAGCTATTGATTTTCCTATTGAATTACATCGTAGTTCGGTTATATTTCCATATGGTTGCGATAAATTTGGTCATGGTCTTTTATATATTCGGCTACGTTTTTATCGTCCAATCAAACAATTAGGTCATTTAATTCGGCAATATTTATTATATATAACTGAAAAATATTATCGAGAAACTAAGCAAAATGGTCTATCACTGATCATTGATTATCGTCATTCTGGTTATTCAAATTTGGATACAGATTTATTGAATTTTATCATACGATTAATGTTACATCATTTTCCATATGTTGTTAAATATATGTACATTCATGAAATGACATATGCATTTCGTTTATTATGGAATGCATTAAAACATTTGGTACCGTCCGATAAAACTAATCGTATTATAATGACCGATAAACATACGATTACTAATTACATTGATATTGATCAATTGCCACCATTTATGAATGGTAATTGTAAAAAATCATATTATCAAATACCTGATAATCATCATGAATGTGTTACATTTCAAGATCTTGGCTTCACTGATCATGAATATAAACATTTTATTAAAACATATAAACACATGATTGATGAATGTGAAAAGGAATTGAAATATTTTGAAAGTCAAGTTGATCAATAATCTTAATATCTTTCTAATTATTTCACTCAAATAAATTGAAATTTTTTCTCTTCTTTGAATGATTAAAGTATATCTGTTTTCGGTGTCGAATAAAATACACGATAACTTGGCCCATCAAGAGTAGTCCAATCAACGTTTGGTGGTACCGGGATATATTCAAGTTTAAATGGTGCCGAAGATGTTGTTGAACCTATTGAACTTTCTGAAGATGAAAGACCTAGAAAATCATGTACATAACTATATTTTGTTCTCGGTGTTTTTTTCTTTGGTAAAGGTGGTGTTTTAGTTGCTAAATAATCCAATAATGCTTGTCCTTTCAGTGGTTCTTTTGATCTTTTTGGTGTCGGTTCTTCTACTGGTTGCTGTTTGACAATTGATTTCAATGATGCTGATGATGATGAAATTGATGAATTATCTTCTGGTTTTTTTACTTTTCCAAAATTAAATAAATTTCGATTTTTAATATAACAAAAACTTGCACATGCAATCAAAACAATCAATATCGCACTGACTACTGTACCGATTATTATGGATTTTTCTCTGCCATATGTCAACCAACATGACCAACTATCATATGAATAATCTTCACAAAATTTTCCGTACAATTCAATTGTATTTGTTTGTAAATATTTACTAAAATTTTGATTACATTTTTCAATTGTATTCACTTCACATTTCAATGTTGACCATATGAAACAGCAGAAATTTTTCTTTCTATAAAACTAAATAAAATGATTTATGATTCAGATCAATCATCGATCCATCATCTTAATTATTCAAAAGAATTTTCAAATTTTATCATCGAAACATACATAATCATCGATCGTCACCCACCATTCATCTTTTGAATCATGTTCACATTTTGAATAATTATAGAAAACGTTGTTGTCATCATCATCATCATTAATTTTAGTACAATTTTCAATATTAAAATGATTTTCATCAATAAAATATACTGATTTATATGGAAAACGTTCATTTTCATTGCCATTATTCAAATTATTTAAATAGAAATGTTTACCATCCAATTTTATCATTCGAAATGCAAATAAATAATTAATCAACTAAAATCAATCAATATATTGATTGAACAATCAAACAGTCCTGAGCATGATTTGATCCATTTTTATTTGAAAATTTCAGAATAAAATTAAATTAATTCAAACTTTATTCGATTTGCAAATTAGTCTCCATTTTATATGGAAAAAAAATTCAATTATAAACAGTTCAAATGGAACATGTTTATTTACTATTTTTGGCCAATATATGACATTTGAATGCAACAATAACGGCCATAATTTTATGCAGTGAAAACAACTTTGGTGAAACGATCAACTGAAAAACATTTATGTTTATTTTTCATAAGTAAATCATCTTTTTTTTAAGATTATATCTTAAGAGAAAATTTTTGCCAATTCTCCAGTAATAAAATGATCAAAACAGATCGATTCGACTGTAAAAAAGGACACAATATGATCAACATAAGAAAAGCATTAAAGCATTTATATGACAACGTATTTAAATTGCTCTTTTCTTTTTAATTAAATCATTTTTCTTATGAAGAATTCTCATTTTCTCAGATTTAAATAATTAAAGTGTTTCGAATAAATTTTCTTTAACGTTTTTTTTTGTTTAATTCAAATAATCAATCATCACGACATAAATTGTTGATTTATGGAAACAATTAAACATTGACAACAACGAAAATTGATTTTGTCATAAATATAAAATGTTTTGATTGAAATTTTGACAATTATTCATCGTTCTTTTTTCTCATGAGAAATTCATTCCATATCATTATGATCATTTTGAAACACTCACTTTGTTACTATTTGATTTTTTTAATCTTTTTCAATCAATTTAGAATTATGCATTTTTAAATTCTCGAAATAAACGATGTTTTTCAAATATCATTTTTATTGGATCGGTGAATATCGATACAAATTTACTGATCATTTGATTTGTTTTTATATTGAAAATGTGCCGAAAAAATTCATGATTACACGATTTATTGATTGTAAATTATATTTACAAAATGATTATAATAAAATTGATTGGAATAAACGTTATACATTTGGCTTAGGTGATTATTCTAATTTTTTCGATGATAATTCTTTCATATGACTTAATATTTCTGAATTGATTTTTAAATTTTAAAATTGTTATTAGATGAATATATAGCATTGATCATTTGTATGATATTAGTTATACGTGCATCTTATGCTTTGTTGAATCATGATTATTGGCAAAATGAGAATCAACAAATGTATTTAGGGAGTTTTTTCGACATCTTTGGTGTGCATCCATTTCATATTGAAACATTATGCTTTGTATATACGGCAAATTGTATTATGATACAATTATCATCATTATTTTTGAAATTAAAACATTTGAAATGGTTAAATATTATTTTAGCATTAGAAAAATATATTCCATTTAAAAATATAGGACTTCAATCATACGATGCTAAACTAATCGAGCTGAATATTAAACACAAATTATTTTTAACGCGTAATGCAATAATTTGGGTATCATTATTATTTGGATTCGCTTTATTATCACAATATTATCAAAAATATTCAGTATCAAATTTTTTCCTGTTTGGCCTTACATGGGCACTTTATTATATGGTCACAACATTGATCTCCACTAGTTCATTGTATTATACAAATTTTTATGTATTTATTATTTCAGATTTGATGCGATTAAAATTTATGCGTTTTGAAAAAATGTTGACCACCATTTTGAAGATTATCGATGATCAAAATGGAAATTTTGAAAATTATCATACAAAGAAATTACGTTCAATTTTTTATGAATATCGATTAAGAAAATCGTATCATTATCTGAATCAGCTAATGAATGAATATGATTATTATAATATTGTATTCAAATGGTTAGCAACGATTGCGATATTTTGGCGTTTTATCATCCTCAATTTTATATTATTCATAGTCATCTATTTCGAAATGCATCCAACAATCGATTTTTTGTATCGTTCTGTATTTTTCGTTGAAATCATAATATTCATATCATATTTACTGAAAGTATGTCAAATACAAACTAATATGAATATTGCCCATCAAAAATTACGGAAATTTCTATATATATCAGAAAAAAAAATTCAAAATGAATACATCTTTAAAATTCAAGGTATTCTATCTGTATTTGCTTATGTTTTCACTATGAAATCCTATGAAGGAGAAATTCATTCAATAATTTTCATAATTTACAGACAAAAAATTATCTGACATTCCTGAAAGAGCCTGAATATTTTGGACAATTAACAATCACTGGTCATGTTATCAGAAAGAAACATTTGATAAAAATTTTCAGTGAATTTTCAATATATTTTATGCTATTGGCTAGTTTATCATTACGTTTCATATGATGATCACTGATTTTCAAATCAATGAAATATAACATTCAATGATTTTGATCGGACATTCATCTTTTGAATCATGTTAACATTTTGAATAATTATAGAAAACGTTTTTATCATTATCATCATCAATTTTGGTACGATTTTCAATATTAAAATGATTTTCATCAATAAAATATATTGATTCATATGGAAAACATTCATTTTCATTGCCATTATTCAAATTATTCAAATAGAAATGTTTACCATCCAATTTTATCATTCGAAATGCAAATAAATAATTAATCAACTAATATCAATCAATATATTGATTGAACAATCAAACAGTCCTGAGCATGATTTGATCCATTTTTATTTGAAAATTTTAAAATAAAATTAAATTAATTCAAACTTTATTCGATTTGCAAATTAGTCTCCATTTTATATGGAAAAAAATTCAATTATTAATAGTTCAAATGGAAGATGTTTATTTCATATTTTTGGCCCATATATGACATTTGAATGCAACAATAATGGCCATAATTTTATGCAGTGAAAACAACTTTTGCGAAACGATCAACTGAA
This sequence comes from Psoroptes ovis, assembly GCA_002943765.1. Taxonomy (NCBI): domain Eukaryota; kingdom Metazoa; phylum Arthropoda; class Arachnida; order Sarcoptiformes; family Psoroptidae; genus Psoroptes; species Psoroptes ovis. The sequence continues at coordinate 3,629,644 of PQWQ01000003.1, read as the reverse complement.
AAACATTTATGTTTATTTTTCATAAGTAAATCATCTTTTTTTTAAGATTATATCTCGGGGAGAAAATTTTTGCCAATTCTCCAGTAATAAAATGATCAAAACAGATCGATTCGAATATAAATAATGAAATAATATGATCAAAATAAGAAAAGCATTAAAGCATTTATATGACAACGAATTCAAATTGCTCTTTTCTTTTTAATTAAATCATTTTTCTTATGAAGAATTCTCATTTTCTCAGATTTAAATAATTAAAGTGTTTCGAATGAATTTTCCTTTAATGTTTTTTGTATAATTCAAATAATTGATCATCACGATATACATTTTGTTGATAACAATGACAATAACTAAAAAAGGATCTTTAAATAAAATTATTCTTAAAAATTTGAATTTTTGAATCGAATCATTTTCATGAATTGAACAAAAATTGATTTTGTCATAAATATTGAATGTTTTGATTAAAATTTCGATAATTATTCTTCCTTCTTTTTTCCCATGAAATTCATCAATATCATTATGATCATTTTAAAACATTTACTCTGTTACTATTTGATTTTTTAATCTTTTTCAATCAACTTCGAATAATACATTCTTAAATGCTCGAAATAGATGATGTTTTTCAAATATCATTTTTATTGGATCGGTAAATATCGTTACAAATTTACTGATCATTTGATTTGTTTTTATATTGAAAATGTGCCGAAAAAATTCATGATTACACGATTTATTGATTGTAAATTATATTTACAAAATGATTATCATAAGATTGATTGGAATAAACGTTATACATTCGGCTTAGGTGATTATTCTGATTTTTCGATGTTAATTTATTCTTATGACTTAGTATTTCTGAATTGATTCGATAATTTTAAAATTTTTATTAGATGAATATATAGCATTGATCATTTGTATGATATTAGTCATACGTGCATCTTATGCCTTATTGAATCATGATTATTGGCAAAATAAGAATCAACAAATGTATTTAGGGAGTTTTTTCGACGTCTTTGGTGTGCATCCAATTCATATTGAAACATTATGCTTTGTATATGCAGCAAATTGTATGATGATACAATTATCATCATTATTTATAAAATTAAAACATTTAAAATGGTTAAATATTATTTTAGCATTAGAAAAATATATTCCATTTAAAAATATAGGGCTTCTCTCATATGATGCTAAACTAATCGAGCTGAATATTAAACTCAAATCATTTTTAACGCGTAATGCAGTAATTTGGGTATCATTATTATTTGGATTCGTTTTATTGTCACAATATTATCAAAAATATTCAGTATCAAATTTTCTCATGTTTGGCCTTACTTGGGCACTTTATTATATGGTTATAACATTAATCTCCACCAGTTCATTGTATTATACAAATTTTTATGTATTTATTATATCGGATTTGATGCGATTCAAATTTATGCGTTTCGAAAAAATGTTGACCACCATTTTGAAAATTATCGATGATCAAAATGAAAATTTTGAAAATTATTTCATAAAGAAACAACGTTCAATTTTTTATGAATATCGATTAAGAAAATCTTACCATTATCTCAATCAATTAATGAATGAATATGATTATTATAATATTGTATTCAAATGGTTAGCAACCATTACAATATTTTGGCGTTTTATTATCCTCAATTTTATATTATTCATAGTCATCTATTTTGAAATGCATCCAGCAATCGATTTATTGTATCGTTCTGTATTTTTCGTTGAAATCATAATATTCATATCATATTTATTGAAAGTATGTCAAATACAAATTAATATGAATATTGCTAATCAAAAATTACGGAAATTTCTATATATATCAGAAAGAAAATTCAAAATGAATGCACCTTTAAAATTCAAGGTATTCAATTTGTATTTGCTTATGTTTTCACTATGAATTCCAATGAAAAATAATTTCCATTAATTCCAGACAAAAAATTATTTGACATTTCTGAAAGAGCCTGAATATTTTGGACAATTAACAATCACTGGTCATGTTATCAGAAAGAAACATTTAATAAAAATTTTCAGTGAATTTTCAATCTATTTTATGCTATTGGCTAGTTTATCATTGCGTTTCATATGATGATCAGTGATTTTCAAATCAATAAAATATAACATTCAAAGATTTTGATCGGCCATTCATCTTTAGAATCATGTTCATATTATGCATAATTATAGAAAACGTTATTATCATCATCATCATCATCATCATCATCATCAATTTCAGTACGATTTCCAATATTAAAAGGATTATCCTCAATAAATTGATTTATATGGAAAACATATTGATTGATAAACAAATGTTTATCATCCATTTTTATCATTCTAAATGCGAATAATGAATCAACTAATAACGATCGATACATATTCATTGAACAATCAATCAATACGAAACATTATTTGATCCATTTTTATTCGAAAATTTTTAAATTAAATTGACTTAATTTAAATTTTATTTAGTTTTTGAATTACGCCTTATATTAAAAACAGAAAAATTCAATTGTTTAAATGGGTCTTGAATGCCAGTATTTCATATTTGACCATATATGATGACATTTGAATGTAAAAATATTGGCCAAAATTTCATGCACTGAAAACAACTTTTGTGAAACATTGATATTTATTTTTCATCAATCAATCATCATTTTGATATGATTCTATTTTTGACAAAAAATTTGCAAATTTTCAAATATTAAGATGAGTACTGCAATTGATTGAAATTGATCGATTCGAATTCAAAAATTGAAATGATTAAAAAAAAATACAAGGACTCATATGACAATGACTCAAAATAGCTTTGGATTGAATCATTTTTCGAATAAAGAATTCTTCTATTTACAGATTCGAATAATTAAAAAATATTTGAATATTTTTTGTTTTTAATTAAAAAATCAATCATTACAGTACACTATGTTGATTTATATTAAGCATTTACCAGTGGAAAAACAGCGAAAAAATTATTTTTAAACAAAAATATGCTTGAAAATTTAAATTTTTGAATCTAATCAGTTCCATGAACTGAACAATATTGATTTTGTCATGAATATGTAGTATTTTGATGACGAAAATATGTTTAAAATTTGAATAATTATTTTGTGGTTATTTTTTATTATGACATTCATATGAAATTCAGATCCATCATTATGATCATATAAAAACATTTATTCTATCACTATTTTGATTGAAATTTGCAATATTTTATAATAAACTTATTGAAATAGATAATGTTTTTCAAATATCATTTTTATTGGATTGGTAAATATCGATACAAATTTACTGATCATTTGATTTGTTTTTATATTGAAAATGTGCCGAAAAAATTCATGATTACAAGATTTATTGATTGTAAATTATATTTACAAAATGATTATCATAAAATTGATTGGAATAAACGTTATACATTTGGCTTAGGTGATTATTCTAATTTTTTTTTGAAGTTGATTCTTTTACATTACTGAATATCTTTGAAACGATTTTATAATTTAAAAATTTTCATTAGATGAATATATGGCATTGATAATGTGTATTATATTAAGCATTCGTGCATCTTACGCTCTATTAAATCATGATTATTGGCAAAATGAGAATCAACAAATGTATTTAGGAAGTTTTTTCGGCATCTTCGGTGTACATCCTTTTCATATTGAAACATTATGCTTTGTATGGGCAGCGAATTGTATCATGATACAATTATCATCATTATTTATAAAATTAAAACATTTAAAATGGTTAAATATTATTTTAGCATTAGAAAAATATATTCCATTTAAAAATATAGGATTTCGACCAGACGATGCAAAACTAATCCAATTAAATATTAAACACAAATTATTTTTGACGCATAATGCAACAATTTTGTTATCAATTTTATGTGGATTCGTTTTAATGCCCCAATTCTATCAAAAATATTCAACATCAAATTTTCTCATGTTTGGCCTAACATGGGGACTTTATTATATAATTACAACATTGATCATCACTAGTTCGTTGTATTATACAAATTTTTATGTATTTATTATTTCAGATTTGATGCGATTGAAATTTATGCGTTTTGAAAGAATGTTGACCACCATTTTGCATATGATTGATGATGAAAATATAAATTATCACACAAAGAAACAACGTTCAATTTTTTATGAATATCAATTGAAAAAATCTTATCATTATCTGAATCAATTAATGAATGAGTATGATCATTATAATATAATATTCAAGTGGATAGCAACCATTACATTATTTTGGCGTTTCATTACACTGAATTTGGTATCATTCATTGTCATCTATTATAAAATGCCTCCAACATTTGATTTTTTATATCGTTCCGTGTTTTTCTTTGAAATCATAATATTCATAACATTTCTATTAAAAGTATGTCAAATACAAGTCAATATGGATAATGCTCATCGAAATTTAAGAAAATTTCTATATATCTCAGAAAAAAATTTGAAAATGAATGCATCCTTAAAATTCAAGGTATCCAATTTGTATTTATTGATGTTTTTACTATGACTTTCCTATGAAAAGAAATTCATTCAATAATTTTTTTCATAAATTACAGACTAAAAATTATCTAACATTTCTGAAAGAACCCAAATATTTTGGACAATTAACAATCACTGGTCATGTGATTGCAAAGAAACATTTAATCGAAATTTTCCGAGAATTTTCCTGCTATTTTATGCTATTGGCTAGTTTATCATTACGTTTCATATGATAATCTTGGATTTTCAAATGGATCAACAAGACGAATCAATTTCATTTTTCAATTGTATTCACTTAGCATTTGATTGATTTTCATCGGCCATTTGCCTTAAGAATCATGTTCACATTTTTGCATAATTATAGAAAATATTATAATCATCAATTTAGGTGCAATTTTCATATTTAAAATAATTTTCATCAATAAAATATATTGATTTATATGAAATATGTTCATAATTTCATTATCATTATTATTTCAAATTAAAATGTTTACAACTCAATTGTACCATTCTAAATGGAATAATCAATCAAAACAAAAATCAATCTAACAGTCGATCCGTAAAATGATTTCTGATCTATTTGTATTTGAAATTTTAGAAATTGAATTGAACTAATTTAATATCGATTTTCATTTGTTATAAATGCTTCATCGAAAAAAATAAAATAAATAAATAAAATCCTAAAGGCCAATGATTATTTCACATTTTGAAAACATGCAGTGAAAACAACTTTTGCGGAACAATTAATTTGAAGCATTGCTATATTATATGAGAAATAATTATTTAATTCATCATTAGATAATTTCATTTTCCGTGAAAAAAAACAATTGAAATTCTCAGTATTTCTCGATATGTTTCAAATGATCAAAACAGATCAATATGAGAAATAAATTTGAAAAAAAAATAAAATGAAATTTTCTCGAAATACAATAAATTATAATTATACTAATGACAATTAGATGATGACAATGGAAAATTCTTCATTTATCTTTTCAATTAAGTCAATTTTTCTAATGAAGAACTTTTTTTCAATTCTCCAATTTTCAAATAATCAACGAATGTCGTTGAAAATTTTCGTTTGTTGATTTCCAACAATTGATCATTACGATTCACATTGTTATTAATGAAAGTATTGAAAACAACAAGAAAATTATTTTGAAAAAGTAAAATATATCCATACAGGGCCAAACAAAATAAAATCTGTGGTTGAATATTTTTGATAATATCTTGATAACAAAACTATTCCAGGTAATGATGATAACCAAATTATTGAATGACGTATAAAAAAAGACATTTGATCAGTTCTTTTTTTGATTTGTTCAGCTTCATATGATCGAAGTCCGATATTTTTAAATGGAATATAATTTTCTAATGCTAATATAATATTGAACCATTTCAAATCTTTCACTCGCAAAAATAATGATGATAATTGTATCATGATAAAATTCACTGCCCATAGCAAACATAATGTTTCAATACAAAATGGATGAGCATTAAAGATGCCAAAAAAACTTCCAAAATACATTTGTTGATTTAAATTATGCCAATAATTTCGATTAAATAAGGCATAAGATGATCGTATGGCTAATATTGAACATAATAACATTGACAAATATTCATCTATTGAAATTCAATCATATGAGAATATATTATGGTGTTACTACCCTGATCATCACTAGTTCATTTTATTATACAAACTTCTATATATTCGTAATATCTGATTTGATGCAATTAAAATTTATACATTTTGAAAAAATGTTATCCAAAATATTGAAGATAATCGATGATCATAATGAAAATTTTGAAAATTCATACTTAAATAAACAACGTTCAATTTTTTATGAATATCGATTAAGAAAATCATATCATTATCTGAATTTATTAATGCATGAATATGATTATTATATTGTAAAATTTAGATGGTTAACAACGATAATATTATTCATGCGATTTATCATCATTAATTTCGTTTTATTCATTGTTATCTATTTTGGAGTGTCTCCAACATTTGATTTGATTACTAGATCAATATTTCTCACTGAAACCATTGTATTCATATTATTTTTATTGAAAATCTGTCAAATACAAATTAATATGGAAAATTGTCATAAAAAAATGCGAAAACTTTTGTATATACCGAAGAAAAAATTCGTGATGAACTTATCAATGCAATTCAAGGTATCGAATCAGTAAAATATCAAATAAATTCAATCAAAAAATACAATTGATAACTTTAATTTTTTTTCCCACAGACAGAAAATTATCTTATAATGTTGAAAAGGCCAAAAAATTTTGAAAAATTAATAATCACTGGCCATTTGATTGAAACAAAACATTTGATCATTATTTTTCGCGAATTTTCATGCTATTTTTTCTTATTGGCCAGTTTATCATCAAATTTTCGTGGAATCTGGTGAATATTTTGGAAATAGGGAACAGACCAGTAATGATACGAAATAATTTAGGTAAAACTACATTCCAATTTAGTTCAATTTAAAAAAACATGTCCTTTCAGTGTTTTCTTGAAAGGAATCAAAGCATCTTCAAGATGATGTGAGTCATCCACACAAATTCATATCCTGAAATATTCCAAATTTTCAAACAAAAGAAATCATTGAGACCCATGATTGCAATTAAAGCTTCAGCAATCAAAATTTCAAGTCAAAATCCTTTGTTCATTCATTTCATTGTATTCAATTAATTTCATTCATTCAATCGAAATTCATACATTTCTATTTCATCATTGGTTACATTAATTTTACTTAATTTAGTATTTTGAATGAAAAAATTACAAATGAACAATATTCGATATCAGTAAAATCAAAATTTTTCAACTATTTGCAGAAGGTATTTTTACACTGATGTATTGATTGAAATACACATCTGTTCATCTTAAATCAACAGTAATAGGAATTTATTTAAAGAATTGTCATTTATAATGAATAGAAATGAATTTAAAATAGAAAAATGAACGAGATATATTCCCTATTCTCTCTATTCTAGGATAGAATCAGAGAAAAGCAAGACACAAAAGTTAAATTTAGATTATTTTCATCATGTTAGACAATATATAATAATAACGATAATATTTGATATACAAATATCGTATGATTAGTATACTGTATTATAGCTTGTTGCTCTTGTTTTTCTGCTTCTTCAATTTCAATTCTATGCTATTCTTCAATTACAAATCATAAGAATTTTGAAGAAATTCAAAATTCTTACAACATACAAGCTACAACATACGTTTTTTAAAGTTATACACGCTAAAATAAGAATAGTTTAGTGAAAATTCAAACAAACAAACAAAAATGAAAGAATCGCAAAAAATGGTTTCGATGAACATTTATGGTAATGGCTAAAAATCAAAATTTTTCTGTGTTTTTTTGTATGAATAATTATTTTTATCACACAAAAATAACTCAGTGCTGTAGACATAGGAATATTGTATGATGTGGAAAATTTAAAAATAGTTCAATTGAAATAAATAATAGTAGAAACTTGATGCTTGAACATGTTTTTTTTTCTTAGGGCGTCTATGATTTTTTTTTCTTAAAATCATTAAATAATTCATATATTTCCCCATAAATTTTACACTATCTTACACATAATTAAATGATTCGATGGGTGTATTCGTTGATACACTTTTTTTGCCAGTGTATTACAATTGAATAATTATTTTGTTTTCTTTGCATAGAATTTGCATGGAATCGAAAGAATTAAATACTAGTGTTTAACATTGAATCGTGATCATAATCATTTTGATTGTTTGTGGCGGCAGATCGTTATTCGTTTTCAATTTTCATCAATTTAATTTTATAAAATAAAAATCTTTAATTTTTTTTGTGAATTTCAAAGTTTCTGAAATTAAAAAAAAAAATAATCGAAAATGTGTGACGACGAAGTAACAGCATTGGTTGTTGACAATGGTTCCGGTATGTGCAAAGCCGGTTTCGCTGGTGATGATGCTCCCCGTGCCGTCTTCCCATCAATCGTCGGTCGACCAAGACATCAAGGTGTCATGGTCGGTATGGGTAACAAAGACTCATATGTAGGCGATGAAGCTCAATCAAAAAGAGGTATTCTTACATTGAAATACCCAATTGAACACGGTATCGTTACCAACTGGGATGATATGGAAAAAATCTGGCATCACACCTTCTACAATGAATTGCGTATTGCCCCAGAAGAAAGCCCAGTCTTATTGACCGAAGCTCCATTGAATCCAAAAGCCAACAGAGAAAAGATGACACAAATCATGTTCGAGACCTTCAACAGCCCAGCCGTCTACATCGCCATCCAAGCTGTATTGTCATTGTATGCCTCTGGTCGTACAACCGGTATTGTCTTGGATTCAGGTGATGGTGTCACACACACTGTCCCAATCTATGAAGGTTATGCCCTTCCACACGCCATTCTCCGTTTGGATATGGCCGGTCGTGACTTAACCGATTACTTGATGAAAATCTTGACTGAACGTGGTTACTCATTCGTAACAACAGCTGAACGAGAAATTGTCCGTGACATCAAGGAAAAACTTTGCTACGTCGCCTTGGACTTCGATAACGAGATGGCCACTGCCGCCACATCATCGGCATTGGAAAAATCATATGAATTGCCTGATGGTCAAGTCATCTCCATCGGTTCGGAACGTTTCCGTGCACCAGAAGCTCTTTTCCAACCATCCTTCTTGGGTATGGAAGCTGTTGGTATTCATGAAACTTCATACAACTCAATCATGAAATGCGACATTGATATCCGTAAAGACTTGTTCGCCAACACCGTATTGTCAGGTGGTACAACCATGTACCCAGGTATTGCCGATCGTATGCAAAAAGAAATCACAGCCTTGGCTCCAGCCACCATCAAAATCAAGATCATCGCCCCACCAGAACGTAAATACTCAGTCTGGATTGGTGGTTCAATCTTGGCCTCATTGTCCACTTTCCAACAAATGTGGATCTCCAAACAAGAATACGATGAAGCTGGCCCAGCTATTGTCCACAGAAAATGTTTCTAAATTTTTTTTTGTACTGTTTATTTGCAATTATTATATTTATTTATTCTCTTATTACACAAATACAATAATAATGATAATGATGATAATAATAATGGTAATACAAAAAAAAAACCCATAAAGCCAAACAGCTGAAACAAAATCAAATCGACTGGAAAAAATCACAAACAAATCGTATACAATAAAACAACAAACAATTACAGCCTATTATTATTATAATTATAATCTATATATCTGTCATAAATAAAATTGCATTATAATTCAAATAATAATAATAATAAAGTCAATGATTATCAATATAAACGATTCTAATGAGCATAATGATTCGTAAAAGAAAAAATTAAATTAACAAATGGGAGTTGTCGAAATTTCGCGCTGAAGAAAAAATTCAAATAAAATCTAAGAGCCACGAACGACAGTGACGGCATCTTTTATCGAAAATTTTTCATAAAATTCAAATTTTTTTCTGAGCGGGAAAAATCTATTTTCCAACTCTAAATCTATCCATTACCATCTATAATCCGTCCAAATTTCCAAAACACTTTGAAATTTTTGAAATTTCATTTTTCTCATATCAGCAGATAAGAAAAGGTAGGTAAAACATCAACTGAAAGGTATGAAAATTAGTGAAATCCCAGCATTCTTCGCTCATTTTACAATGGTGTTTCGATTAATTGAAATAAAGAATTTTAAATTTAAATATTCTCATACACCACCATTATGTTCTCATAGCATTCTTGTTCAATTCTTGGATTCATTTCAAAAAGAGGAAAATGTGAAGAATTTCAACCAATCTTGGTGTTGTTATTCATTGTGAAAAAGAAATACGAAGAGATGGGAATTATTTTAAAATACTTACACGCAAACATATTGACATATAATTCAAGAAAAAAAAATAATGTTCAAATATTCATTTTTGAACAAAGAATTTCTATTTTTTTTTCTTCTCTTCAAAGAAATTTAAAGAATTTTTTTTTCGTTGAATTTTTTTCAATGAAAAACATTTGTTATTTTACATTCTAACTTGTTTTGTTTATATGAGTTTGTTTATTTGTTTTTTCAAGCAAAATAACGAAATAAAAGCAAAGAAATTTTGTGCATTTGAATGCTTGTAAACTAGACAAAATATAAATGAAGACTCAAGTGTACATAAATGGTAGAAAATTTTCAAATGAAAAAAAAATTGAATAATTAAAGTGAAATAATTATAAATGAATGAATGAATGAATGAAATTTTTCATTTCTCATTCACATGTCTGTCAATTGTTCGCACTATGATTTATACATTTTGCTTACATACGATTTCGGGTTTATGAATGTAATATTCACGAATCAGTGTATTGAACATTATCATGTTAGCAAAAACCATATGCATACAAGCAACAATCAGCGATTGCTGCAACAGTTGTGTGCTAGATTTTTTTTCTATGATGAATTTTATTCTTAGCTTTTATGAACACTTTCAAGAGAAATTCTTGAAATTTCATTTGTTTCATTTCGTTAATCATTGTTTTGTAGTGGCAAATGAATTGACAACTGAATGTTTTGGTGAAATTTTTGACCATTTCTTGGTTATTATCTCCAGATTAGGTCTCGTTTCTAATAGGTTCAAGCACAAAAGCTTCATGGGCTGAATTTGATAATTGATTGATTGAATGATTGCAAGGTCTATTTAGCACCTTGATTCAAAGGTTATACAGAATTTTTGAATTATTTCTTAAAAGAATTTCATAAAAATTTTTGAAATTTCAATTGATTGTGCAATTTTCAAAGCGTTTCTTTCCTGCTTGAAATTGAATAGATTTAAACTAAAATTTTTAAATTCTTTTGCAGAAAAAAAATTGGAGAAGAATATACGAGTAAGAATAACATGATCAAAATGTATTCTTGCATTTATAAACATCATCATCATCATCATCATCGTCATCATTTCGAAATGGTTTTGCTTGATTTGGACACAATTTCATAGACATAATATGAATAAATGAGATGAAAAGCATCATACACACACACACGCACACATACGAACAATGTTTGTAATGTACATATGTTTATTATTGGAAAATTATTTTTCGATGAAGAAATTTAAAATAAAAAATTTATTACTATGAATGTCTACGAACAACGGAATAATTTTTGAAATTGAAATCAAGCTAAATTATTTTTTCTTTGTTTATGAACATATTTGTGTGTATAAATTTAAGAATCTTTCGAAGATTATACAAAAAAAGATTCGAAAACAAAAAACGAAAAATTTTTTTTTTTCGAATTAGAACGGGCGTTGTCTTGAACAGGCTGTTTAGTTGGTTAGTTGGTTGGTTGGTTGGTTGGTTGGTTAAGTTAGTTGATTATGGTTTATGTATGTATGCGTAATTGATAGTTGGCGTAAATGATGATAATATTTATTTTTATATTAACATTGAAGAATATATATCCTAAATAGAATATTCTATTCGATAAAAAAAAACATATGCTTGTTGAATAGAATGATGATGAATAGAGCAACAATGAATGAATAAATGAAATGAAAATAAAATTTTCAATTCTTCAATTTTTAATTCTACTTCCATTGATCATAAGAATATTGTAGAGCATAAATCGAAAGAAAATTGAATTCATATAAAAACATTGTTTCGA